>OX123193.2:75221381-75821381 GCA_944739405.2 Euclidia mi | reverse complement strand
GTAATTCATATCTTGAGACAAGAAACTCCGACCGCTTACGTGCCCTCCAAGGAACGGTTGATTCAAGCAATCGATAATAATAGCTCAATAATTTACGGTTAACTCATATAACCGGTTATTGTAACCTACAAAGGGCTGTATAAGCTCATCCAGAGTATGTTTCGACACAATGCATGTGGAACAAAGCCTTCTAATCAATTATTAAAGCGCGATTAGATTACAAATGGCGGGCGCGCGGCGTCAAAGCGAACCAACTATTTACCTGGTCGGTTATACGACTAGTAATATATGTATGTGTGTATTTAGCGACCACATGTTAAACAAAGAAGAACTTATGGGACGGTGGATTTATTGGACTTGGCGAATTCACAATAAGTTCTTGGAATAGGCTTACAGGTTCGTAGTATCAACTCTTTTCTCTATTGGAGCCGATTTTGGAAAAGGTAGGTACACTTGGCAAATTATGTATAAATTTATTTCAGGTCAAGCGAGTATTTTTAAAATTAAATGTCGTTATTATTTTTGTAGGGATTTCCTTATTGAAATCCAATCTTAAGTGTAGAACCAATATATAAAAATTCTTAATAATGTATAGTTACAGGAACTGTATAGTTCTGTAAAGTTAAAATTCCATACAATATTTATAAATGGTTCTTGTTCGACTTGCCATAACTGATGCAAAATATGATTAAGCAATAAGACAAGGGTAATAAAATCATGCGAAACTACACAATTGGTACGCTACAAACCACTATAAAACTATTGGGATATCTCAAAGTTCAGGACTGCCTCTAAACAAATACTGAATAATTAATTGCCATAGAACCTGCAGAGCTATACAAAGTAATATTCATTTAGTGCGCTCGTGCATGGTAATCTCCAGTACAAAATACAAAGCATAGAAATGACAAAAAACAACAGCTTTTTTATGTAATAATAGGCGGCAAACAAGCAGACGGATCGCCTGATGGTAAGCAATTACCGCCGCCCATGGACACCAGCAACACCACAGGAGTCACAAGTGCATTGCCGCCCCGTTTTTGTGGGGTTGGGAAAAGGGATAGGATACGGAGTGGGATGAGTGAGAAGGAATAAGGGATAGGGCTTCCGGCACTCTCACTAACAGAACGAAACGCAACAGTTTAAGTACTGTTACTTTACGTCGATTTTCTTTAAGAGGGTAGTATTTCCCCGGTCGAGCCGGCCCATTCATGCTGAAATCAGCAAGGCTCTACTACCTTAAACCTTTTACCTTGTTTCTGATTTGCAAAATTATATAACAAACATACGTAACGAGATTTAACTCATCTGTTTACAGCAAAGCTTTTAACCCGTTTTCTGGAAATGCATTAATTAAATCGTAGCGTCTTCGTAGCACTCGCTAAGCCTGTTGTAGACAACGTCTACGGGCAGGGCTGTCATTGTTATCATTATTCATTGAATATTTTAGCTTCACTTGTATTACTTGGTCTTCTTCAGACCACCCGAGGGCCTCCGACATGGCCTGACGATTCTTGTCCTGAAACAGGAACAGGGACCGACAACTTTACGTACCTTCTGAAGCACAATAGTGTTCTGTTCTAATTGCTACTCGTGGCCACCCATCCAAGTAGCGACCCGTGCATACAATGCTTAACTTAGTTGACCTATTGCGAATGGTTAACCAAGTCACGCTAATTTATCCCTTGGTTACAAAGTGGTGACGGATGAAGAACACAAAGTATCACTATCCCATTTAATTCCGTGGGTGTCGTAAGAGGCGACTCAGGAAAATACACTAAGCCAAAAGTATCACTGGGATGACAACAAAAACTTGTAATTCAACTCTATTTCAACTTATTTGGGCAGTGTGGTTTAGTAGGCCACCTAAATACTAAATAAATTTAACTGCACAATTGTGTTCGTGTTATTTTTAAAATGAAAATATTTTATCGAAAAACATTTTTAGGTCACGTCAGAAGGCCATAGATAATAAGAAATAATGAAGAAAATTCTTTAGGAAATGATCTTCAGCGCTCAACACTAAGCCAAGTGTTGTGTGGGTTTGAAAATGGTGGAGACAACATTGTGTCGAGGACAAAGAACACCAACTACTCTACGTGGCGTATAATTTGCTGGTTTGATTCTGGGTGATTTTTCTACCAGCTGGTTGAATGTCAGTAAGATCCTTTATAGTAGAGGATTTACTAATAATGAACACTTTATTGTTGACAGCAAAAATAACATAATATAAAACAAAAAAATAACTGTATATTTCGCACAGTCCAACATCCTTCTAGCGTCATCCTCCTAATCCTCCTCATCGTTATCCCGGTCTCAACCTGGGGTCCGCTTTCTAGTCTAACCGGGTTTGGAGGAATATTAGCTTTTCCACGGAGCGACTGCCTGTCTGACCTCCGCAACCCGAAGGGATAGCGATATTCCATGGTTTAGACTAGTGTCAGTTTATGTTAGAGGTACTGACGCCCTATAACGATTGTCAAAGATCTTCATGACAGCCGGGACCGACGGCTTAACGTGCTCTCCGAGGCACGAGACAAGCGATAATTAACAATTCAATACGCACATAACTCTGAAAAGTCAGTGGTGCGCGCCGTGGATTCGAACCCGATACCCTCTGCATGGCAGTCCGTTGGTATCTCCACTAGGCTATCGCTGCCTATCGCACAGTCCAACATACTAATGATAATGGGTTTATCCCTATGCTAAATAAATTGTTTTTCAATTAGTGGCTTATAAATTATATGTGGTAATTACAGTTAATTAGAGTTTGGTATTTTAGGGTAAACACGGTAAAAACACTGCCTATTATATTATCAATTGCATGTTTTGGCATGAATACGTGTTCAAATAATTGGTAGAATTTTTTTTATTATTGGTAATATTCAATGCTGCTAACCCTATGAGAATGAGAATTGTTTTACACAATTAAACTACAGTAATTCTCTTAAATCAAACGGATTTAAGAGAATTACTGTAGTGTTAATTTTGGATAAAAACTAAAATTTGCTCCGTTGCGTTTGTTGCGAACCGGCTGACTAAAAGGGTGGAGTCTGTTTGGGACAAGTTTTCGCTATGGGCACGGTACAAATTGGATCTCGTTGGGTAAGCCATTATTCGCACTTTGATAAGTAGATAATGAATTGAATTAACTGTTACTTGGGTGATGTCATCTAATTATTCAGGAGAGGAATTAATGTACTACTGGTTTCCTTATTGGTTTTAACTATTTACTAAGGCGAAGGTCATGGGTTCAAATCTCAACTAAAACATTATTTGTGTGATGAGCTGGGCTATTTTTCTGTACCTGAGTGTAATTTATCTATAATACCTTTTAGTAGGCAGCGGCAGCGTAGTGATATTCGGACTATCATGCAGAGGAATAGATAGATTAACACTTTATTGTACACCAGTAAACATAAGGAGATACAATATTTAATTAAGTAACTTTAAACTAGTTGCACAAAAGTGCGGTCTTATTGCAAAAAAGAGTATCGGGTCCGAATCCACGGCTCGCACCACTAACTTTTCGAAGTTATTTGCATATTGAACAGTTAATTATCGCTTATCCCGTGCACGTTTAACCGTCGGTCCCAGCTGTAATGGAGATCCATGACAGCCGTTACGAAGAGGCAGTGCCCTCAAATAATCTGATACTCGTTTAAACCATGGAATATCGCTAACCCTTTGGGTTACAGCGGAGAAGCTCTGTATAAAACCTGATATTCTGTCATAACTGGTTAGACTAACAAGCGAAGTAAGTCTTCAATGTAAGATAACGCTTTGACGATGATGATCTTTGTATGTATCTTAACATATATCAATATGTTAATCAATCGTATAGTTGTCATAGTTTCAGCTATGGCAACCAGATAATATGATAAATATAACGACTCTGATTAGTTTGGTATAAGATAATCATTTTCCAAGGATATTATGGGTTGTCAACCAGACAACTCGAAGTCACTATGGACAATACCCAGTTGATAAGGAATTTTGCTTTAGTTATTATTAACCCAGCCTTTCAATAGGAATGAATTGACTGTCTTCAATACTATGACTATTTGATTCAATAATCAATCAAATAATACTAAGAATAGATCTGATATTGTTGTAGGTCATTAAGCATCTAACATCGTTTTCTATAAATAGATGTTGAGAAACATTCTACAGTAAAGTTATTGGTTATCATACTGACTTTTAAGGTATTATTTCTGATGTTAAAGCTCTATTTTACGTTTAATTACAATTTATCGATAATTAGCAATATATTTGATAATTAAAAAAAACAAATGACGTGACTAGTGCACTCTGTGTGTGCACTTTTCTTGCACAATCCATAGAAAGGAGTGTTTCTGACATAATATTAAAAGTGTCTCATCTGATTAGTTAGAATCAACAATACCAATACAATGATGTTAGTGCTAGCCTAGCCCGCGGGTTCACTCACCGCACCTAGATCTGTCGTATCGCCTCACTTGCTATTGTATTCATCATGTCGATGCCTTACGGCCAAAAGAGGCTAACCGCCACTTAATAAACTTTGCAGGAGAGTAGTCTAAAGTTCAAAATAAGTGAAAAAAAATCATAGAAAATTTTCTGTACGTTCCTAAAGTTTCAAAATTTTACCATATAGTTTTTGATTAGGTCTCCACGAAATGACATTGTTAATTAAAACAAATCACGCTCCTAACACTATTAACTGTCGCTTACCCTCAAATGGTCCTAATTATACTAACAGGAAAAAACATCGTAAATGAAAACAACCCAATTAATGAGTTCCAACCCAAATGATTTAACTGCACCATTTATTTTATTTCTGTTGAAGAAAAAGAGTATACCTGTGCTTTTTCTGTTCATCAAGTGGAGCCAATATGACATAACCGGCTATTGGTTAATGACAGAAGAACAAGGAAATTGTTATAAGTTAATTATCTATAAAAATACTATAAGCGCTTTTATACAACGCGAAAGCACATTGTGATTAATTCTTATAAAATTATACATACATACTTACATACATGCATTAGACTTTTATAAGTGGCTAACCGACTAAGGTATGAATTAAAAAAAAGAGAAATTGTGCTCAATCAGTCTTTATTTTAGAAAATTAAACACAACAATTGTTACTCATGGCTAACCAACTAAGGTATGAATTAAAAAAAGAGAAATTGTGCTCAATCAGTCTATATTTTAGAAAATTAAACAAAACAATTGTTACTCATTGTAAGCTAGTCTTGCATTATACATTCATGCTGACATTCTAGGTATGACAAAAAAATATAAACTTAAAAGGTCGTACCTAAGGACCACTTTTAGGTATGACGGTAGGCGTTTGGTCCTCGTCGTCCGCATGTCTGCGTCTACAGTTGCCGTAAATCGCCTCGCTACGTCCGTTGCCGGGGAAGTCCTCCACAGCAAAGAAACTACCCAAAACAACCGTGTCCGATGAAGACATGCCTCAGGCGGAAGGTGAGGACACCGTGGCGGCCTTCAGCCACTACACAAAGAGTGTTCTTACTATCGCTTTTGCCGTGTATCCATTCATTTGCACTCGAGTGAATGGATGGGTATCCATTCACTCAATCGATAAATCAATGATGATGACACATGTTAAATTAGTCACGGTGACAAATCTTGAGGCAGAATAACAATTTGCAAAAGAAGGACCTACTAAGGGTCGGAACATATCTGACGGAAGATCCGTCGCGTTTTATCGGTCACGTAACGCCAATACATACAAATGTATAGAAAAACGTTCAACCTTTCCGATGATCCGTTAGTACGTTGAGCGTACAGCGTCTGTTCCGTTTCCGTCATAGAATTATCCGTCAACGTCTCGCGCACCACGTACCAAGTGATTTTTGACCTTTGAGTAAGGAATATACATGGAGAGGGCAAATAGTACATATAGAAAATCACATTATACACATATATACGAAATTGACATAAAGCCACCAAACATAGTGTTGTCTCGTTTTGTCTTAGGGATATCTCTGTCAGAAGAAAGAGATAGCCATAGTTTACTGAATAAATTAATCATGACGATATTTTATTAGAAATGTCATTCGTGTCATTAGTGCATAGGGTTCCCACCAAGAACTTAGGGTCCCAAGCCAAACTCACCTGCAAAGTGGTGCACCTGCCGATCAACGGACGAGGCTCTGGCAAACAAAATATCCCGATAAGCGGCAATAGGCTCGCCACCTATTACGTGGGATCAAAATACTGGCGAAAAGTGGGCGTTTAATATGCCTCTGCCTACCCCTTCGGGGAAACAGGCGTGAGTCTATGTATGTATGTATGTATGTCATTCGTGCCAATGTCGCCATATTTTTCGCCAAGGTTTATGGTCCATCTGCTGTGAAATCGTTGTATATCGAACATAATAATTTTGTTTTTGTGCATAAATATGTCTAAAAACTAGATAAATCAGTGCTTCAGGCTGTGTTTCATTACCGCATGTATGGTGCCATTCATGTCCGGTACTTTCTCAGCGACACAGTATCGATATGGGCTCTCAGAGAATATTTTGCTACATGTTTGATACAAGGGTCGTCTTTCGCTTTGCCGCCCACATTTGCATTATGGAATAAACTAATCTGGCAAAAGATTTAAACTAACTAAAGTAACTTAGTACAAAAATGTATTATTTTCCTCTAACCGGCTCCATATCGATATCGATAACATTCTGGAGTACAACCCAAATGGCATCCATTTTATTTGCCCAACGTCTCGTAGGTATGCACGCTAATTTCGTAGGTATGCACGCTAAATTCGTAGGTATTGGACATACCATATCCATGTTATTCCCAGATCGATGATTTTTAAGATCGTAAGATTCCAGGGCCGCCAGACCTTACTTATTTTTTCAGAAACGAAATGTGTAGAATAATGTAGTGTTAGTATGTGGTATGGAGTGTTCGCATACTTGCTAGCTTGGATCGTGTGCCAATTTTTAGGTATGAGGTGCTAAAAGGTCCACGGGAACAATTTCCGTACATATCTACATTGAAAACATTTTGTGTCATGCGCTGCAACTGTAACACCTTCTATATCATTTGTATACTTTTTTTAAAAACCGTAACCAAATCGTATCATCGTCTTTTATTTTTGAACCTCCATACCTTTAAAGGAAATATATTCAAATAACGCTTGTTGGCTAAGTCCGACATATTTTTAATAGTCAAACACGAATTGCAATATAAATAACTACAGGACTTCAGTGACTACATAACATCAGGGCACACGAAAAATTATTAGGTAAAAGAATATGACAGTATAATATTGAGCTGCCCTGAGTGCGGCCCTCCAAGAACAAACTGTTATGTGTGCATAATATCCACGCTTTCAGCTCAATGTGTGCAGATACGCTCGACGCATTTTCCGTCAGATGTGTACCGACTCATTTGACGGAATAGACGCGACGTAAGATACGTTCGACGCATCTTCCCTAATATATGTGCAAAACAAACGTGCAGTTTTGATTCTCTCACTCTCATAGGACCATAGGCAATTCGACACAACAGAGTAATATCAGTCGCAGGATTAACTCTTGACTGTTACTGAGAATTCATCAAAAATCCAATAATGCCTTGCTGGCCCAGCCTGGGATTCGAACCCTTGATTATGATCCTAAGCCAGGCCAGCCAACAAAAACTCTGTAGTAGGTACTTATTTAACCATTCAGTATTGTCTGAATAAGATAGCAAAAGAATGACTTCTTACCTATAACACTTAAAATAACTAATTAGAATACACAATTATAGATGAATATAAAAGTCTATTAAAATAATCTTACTATTTTATTTCCTTCGAAAAACTTCGCGCCAAACGGACTCGCAAGCACGGAGGTGCTTACGCCGCGGTGAATGTTCGCTGTGTAACGGTAACGACATTTTGTTCGAACAAAAGAGTGAGATAACCGACGCTGTTTGACATTCTTCTGTAAGCTAACCGCCAAACCTTTCATTTACCTTGTTAACTAACCACCATACCAGATATTTTTTTTGGGAGGGATAAAAAGGGTAAGCGACAATGTAAGGCGACATTCGTTTGGATGAATTATCCTAAGCGCCTTCGATGATTGATTTGGTGACTAAGGAAAATAAAAATAAACGCCAAATAAAGTCACGGAAATGAGACCTAAAAGTAATATATGACATATATTTTATCCAAAGGAACTGCCCTTATATCCTAACCGAAAGTTTGATACACAAAGATTCAAGTAAAATTTGACTAATGTATTTTTTACAAAAAAGTATTTACAGCCCCAACTACTTAACGTTCAAGTAAAGAAAAAAATATTCAAAGCCAAAATTGCTTATCTTACAGTTTTGAAATATTATTTTTATCCAACCACCATAATACAAAATACACCAAAAATAACTGTCGTTTATGACGAAAAACTTAGTGTTCGAACCTCAATTCCTTCACCGCCTAAGCGACAAAAAGTTTGTCCTAGAGCCACGAAACTTAGACCATTAGACGCAGAAAAAAAAGCCGATTCTAACCATATATATAAGTCGATTTCGCCAAAAATGTCGCTTACCCCCTTTTGGCCGGAAGGCATCGATGTGTTCTGTTTACTCAGCTCCTATGAATCTTAGCGTGATGTTACACAACCTATAGCTAAATTATTGCAGCTATCAATACAAAAACCTATTTAAATCCAACAGTTAACTCCTGAGATAAGAGCTAAGAAATAAATATTTTACCATTATTATACTAATATTGTTTATTTTGCAATGAGTATTTGGTTTAAACATTCGAATTGCATACAAATGAATCATTTGTGGCTAACTTGACTCACCAAATAAATAACACAACACTTTATACACACAAATGCCAAACTACTTTCAAAACGTATCAAAGTTTGCAACAACAATATACATTTTCAAACATGTTTTAAATATCCTTTATATTTGTATCACGGCGTTTATTATGTGTGGCCGTATAGTTTGCGAGTATTGTGATTGGATCGGTGCAATATTAACTTGCTAGTGCACGAAACGTGAAAATGAAATGAAACAGAAAAAGTTGAAAAGTTCTTGTTTTGAATGGGCCAGTTGTTAGTATATTGTTAGTTGTATAAGAAATTATTAAAAACATATTTTATTATGCATTATGATTGTTTACAACACTTAAACAAGTCAAAACCCTATTTCAGGTTATTAGATTCAATTAAATTCAATTGACTTTATTTCAGATAAAATCCATAGATTACAAATATAACTAACATTGCACACATCTATAAAAATTATAAAATATAATAACAGATTAAAAGTTAATGTCAATACATATAATATATAAAATTAATAAAATACTGTTAAAAGTTCAATTGAAAATAATAAATAAATAATGCGAATTCAATGTAATGTCAAAATCAAATTAAAATTAATAGAATTTAAAAGTAAGAAATTCAACATCAATAAAATCAAAGATAATTTAATTTAAAATTGGTAAAATCGGAGATGATATAAATAAAATAAAAAAAACATAATTAATAAAATTTCAATATCTAATGCAACTTATACATATAATTGACGATCAGATGACATGTATTTGTAGCCATCTCTGCTGCATGGGAGACTCCCATCGGTCTGCGAATACATTCAGTATACTGTTGGCACTGCCACGCATACGAGTCATTATTGAGGCGCACCGTTTTCGTCGACGGTCATACGAGAGGCACTACATCGCCACGGCAATCCCAACAGTACTCTGAATGCATTATTATATTGGACACGCAGATCGCTGTATGCCCGCTGCGTGTAACTGACCCACACATTGCACGTGTAAAAAGATTGGCAATAAGCTTTACTGCTTTAATAAGCGTTATCTTAGCTGGTATTGTACAGCGTGCAAATCTGCGAGCCAGCATATTACATCGGACAGCCAGCGACCTGCGCTCCCTTTCTAAATCGCAATCATCTTTTAAATCCTCAGTGACCCAGTGGCCTAAATACTTATATTTGTTAATCCTTCGTAGGACCTGTCCATTGAGTGATACTGTAGGTATTTCCGTGTAGGCAACAGTTTTTGCACTAAAGAGCATGATCTCACTTTTATTTGTGTTATATTTAAGCCCATGAGCCACCGCATAGGATTCACAAATAGCCAATAGACATCTTAAGGCACCAACAGATGGTCCCAGAAGTACCATGTCATCTGCATAACTATAATTATTCATACAAACGCCATCGACATGGTATCCTACATTGGTACTGCTGAGTTCACCTATTAGCTGATTAATGTATAGATTAAACAAGCGAGGCGATGTGAGACGCCCCTGCTGTACACCACATTCCAAACGGTAGTCACTTGAGTGTTCGCCTGCCCACCTAACACTGTTTCTCTGGCTGGTATACCGATACTTAAATATTGAGGTAAGTTCCGGCGACAAGGTAGTCTCAGTCTCAAGTTTACGCCACAATACATCATATTGGACCAGTTCGAAAGCCCGCGACAAGTCCAAAAAACAAGCAAACACTGGTGTTTTTCTTGCCGTATAGTATTGAACAGTCTGCTTGAGACATAAGATAGCACTTTCCGTAGAAAGACCTGGTTGCAAACCGAACTGAGAGTCGTGTATGTTGCAGTGTTTTATCATATGTTTATCAGGCAGACTATCCAAGACCTTCGCTACCACTGTCGCCAGTGAAATGGGCCTGTAATTGGACATATCAGAGGCGTCCCCCGTCTTGTTCTTTATAATTGGCACTACAATTGTATACATCATGTCATCCGGCAGATAAGAATATCTTATACACAAATTAAACAATAAAGCCAACACACGAGGTACATGTACACCTCCATGCTTCAGGTGCTCTATGCTCAGGCCGTCGTGGCCCGGGGACTTACCTTTTTGCATTTTACTGATTACAGAAGCAACTTCCTTAGCTGAAAATCGGACAATAGCGTCACCGCTGCCACAGGCGGCCCCAGCATAGCTCTGTCGCGGCACTCGTACATCGGGTGATTCAACCTTGAAATGTCGCTGAAAAGCATTCGCTGTTTCTTTCGGTTCATGCACACCCGCCACACACACCGGAATGCTCGTTGTTGGATTTAATTTATTAGTAGATTTCCAAACTTGCCCGAATTGTTTATCTGCGTGATTTCGTGCTATTATGTCCATATTTATTTGCTGCTGATTATCTAAACAATACTTTATTTTTTTCTTAAAAATCTTTTTTGTAGAACACATATCGTTATAGATAGAACCGGAGGTAGGTTTTCCACACGATAACCACATCTGATAATGTAATCGAGCCTCCCGATGAGCATCGTGGACGTGAAAGTTTCAGCCGGGTATATATTTTCTCTTGGTACGATTATATGCACCAATATGACTACATTTAGCACCATCTCTGAGAATACCAATTATTCTATGATACATTGCATCCAACACTGCACAGTGATCCTAATTCGAGCACATACTGTCAGCACAATAACTGAATTGAACCGGAAAGTGAAATTGCCTCAATTCTGTATTACAATATTCCCTATATTTATTAATTTGATCACAATTTCGCTCTCCCCAGATCACTTTATTACCCGAAAAAACTGATGAGGTAATTTTAGGTGTGATTAAATTAATGTGACACTGAATTAGCAATGGTAGGTGATCTGATGAGTATACACCGTATAAAACAGATGGATTTATTACTAATTGTCTCGCCGCGTTACTCACAACAATATGATCCAGACAGCGAAAAGCACCGTTAGCAGTGCTTTCAAACGAAAACGTGTCCCAAGGAAGTAACTCCAAGTCAACGCATGACCAGGATTGTTCCGCACACACCGTAAGTAACTCTGTTGCAAATCGCTCACCTGGATGGGCGTTGTAGTCTCCCAGTACGAACACTGACTCAACATTGCTACTCTCAATTATGGCTATAATTTCACATAAACACTGAGAAAATTCTAGCAAATTCTCCACAGAGTTTGTAGGCATGTACACAGAAAATATAATTAGCGCCCTATCATTCTGCATAATTCTAATAGCTCCTAAACGAGCACTATCACACGGTATCACTGACACTGTAGGAAAAGCCCATTTCCTCCAAAACAATGCAACTCCGCCATACGGTCTTCCTGTCAGTATTCCGGCCGACGTGTCCACGGCAGACTTCCCCGTATAGGCAAAGTCGGCATGTATACTGCCACGGCACGGTACATCATGTGGCAACAGCCATGTTTCTTGAAGCGCACATAAGCCGCGCACGCAATCAGCTGATTGGACTACGTTCTTGCAGTTGAACGTAGCCATGGTTATATTCACTCCGTTGTTATGAATCATGTTTGAAGTACATTTTCTTTCCCATTCAGTCTTATCTCTGCCTCGTTCCGCATTAAATGTAATAAAACTTCTAAACGTTATTCCCTCCGGCCACAAGTTGTCGTTCAAGAAGGAGCTCAATTTATGCTTAGGTACAAATAACTTAAACGCATTGTATGACCATTCTGATTTCATATTGATTTTTTCTAGCTTCACAGTTACATTAGATTAACTTTGTATGTACTCACAAATATCTTTCTCTGTCGTTTCCTTATTCACATTTCAGATAAATAAGGGATTTTTTATCACAGCGGCCTTAAACCTGCCATTTAACTCGGATATGGTTATTCCGGTTTTGCCAGTAAAGCGATTCCTATACCTTGCCTTTTGCACTAAAATCCATTCCTCGTCACGTTTAGGCTCGTTCCACTTGCTATTGTTTCCGTTGTTTACTATCTGAGCCAAACTTATACTCGACGCCGCATCACTCTGTGACATAGAAAACCTGTTCATAGCCGAGATATCTTGTCGCCTGTCACTGGTGACGCATCCATGAGCAGGCGAGTGAGATATTATCGTGGGTTCACTCGTTTCGGCGCATATGTTTTCTATTGTCTCACTTGTCGCAGAATTATCAATTGTGGGGAATGAAAGGCAGATATCGGTTAACGGCTGATCCGACGTCACATATTTTATCATATGCCCTCCTTGTTTTGATGTAAACATTTCCGTATTTTGTAACGTATTTTTTGTAATTTCAGGTTCAAAATACACTTTAGCCTTTTCAAACTCCTCTTTGGTCACGTAACTGTTTTTGATTTCAGCAACTTCAGAGCTAAGAACCACTAAATCCTTTAACAGTTTTTTTACATCAATGTGATCAAAACTGATTGGTGGTAACTTGTGTAGATCGTACGCCGCAAACACGGGTATATGTCCAGGATCAATTGTTTTAAACACTGATATTATGTCTTCTAGGTCTTTCTGCTTCTTGTTCTTCCGACTCGAAACCATCTTCTGGTTTGTTTTGGTCGAAACAAACAACAATTTCTTCGCCTCATATACTTCCTCCTCAGAAAAAGCAGACGAGCAAATCCTTATGAGGCTTTCATTATCCATTACTTCGTGTTTATTGCGAATAAACGCCAGCACTTCCGAAATAACCACATTACAATTTGTATTTTGCCTATTTATGCCGGCTTTTTCTAGCTAAATGACCTCTTATGAAAAAAAGCCGAAAACAATTCAGATTCATTGCGTCATTTTATTTTCTTAACCTTTTTAAGTCCAGAGAAAATAGGCTTAGTGCGAGTACAAGGCAGAACATCGTCTGACGCTTATAACTGACTCAAACCGCTGACTGCCTGCAATCAACAGCCATCGTACAGGTCAACCTTGAATGATTGGGTCCTGAGTTGGGTTTTAAAATACAACCTGGATCTATTGAAGAGTTTTTAGCAATAGATACATTAACCTACATACACGCTGCATACGGCATACCTAATCGTTTATGTTATCATCTCAACACTTTCAATGCGTTCCATGTTGTGAGTTCAGTTCCTACGCAGGATAATTTTCATGTGATCCATATTTAGTATGCGTTGTTTAAATACAAATTTTATTTTTATTTATTTATAGACTTACGCCTGTATCCCCGAAGGGGTACTCAGAGGTGTAATATTACACCCACATTTCGCCAGGAATTTTAGATCCCACGTAATAGGGGGCGAGCCTATTGCCGTACCGGGCACATTACCAGACTCCGTGCTGCTACTGAGAATTTCCTATAGGAAAAACCTAATAACACTTTGCCCGACCCGGGAATCGAACCCAAGACCTCCCAATCCCACGCGCACATTTATGCCGCGAGACCAACGAGGCAGTCAAAATAAATACATATTTGTTTAGCATATCCTATATTTTATCTGAAGTTCCAAATTATTTTCATGTACGTAAATAACACATGGTTAAAGTTTACAAACGTCACGAACTGTCGCTCATTAGATGTCGGTCTCTACGTGTATCCTCCTAACGTAACTGCAGTTGCAACCCCGGGTCCGCTTACTATACTACCCAGATTTGACTGCACATTAAAATAATATTCCACAGAACGGCTGTCTGACCTCTACAACCCAAAGGGGTAGTGCTATATAAATTCTATGGTTTTGTGGCGATGAAACATGTGCGGAACTGTCATTGTACTTTTGGTAGCCTGTAGGTGTTGACATCTTTTTATCGCAATTTTATTATATATGAATCCAACCGTGCAATTTCGGGATAATGTCGAATTAAATTCAGCAATATTTAATAATAATAATAATAATAATAATTGATTTATTCACAAAAATACAAAAGGTACGTACACTACAATTCGTCTTAAATTAAATCCATTGGTATAACTAGCCAAATGTCTTATATTTAGCTTTACATTATATAATAAGTACATGGCTAATAAAAACAATAGTGTACCTACATAAGGCCTCATAATCATAATATACATATGTTTGCAATATTAGCAAAAACTAGGATTGCGTTATAACTCAAGTAGTTATCGACTACCTACTCGAACTAGGTTAGACCTGTGTTTCGAGCTGACGCTTGATTATAACTTAGAGAGACAAACGACAATATTATGTACATGTTTATATGCTAATATTATAACATAGTGTGTAAGTAATTAAGTTTATCAAGATTTAGTTTAGGTTAGGCAGACTATTTATTATAAATTAATAATATAAAAACGAAATAAAATAAAAATTCACAAACATTTTGGTACGTTAGTAATTACAGTTAATATTCCACATGTCATGTAATAAGAAATATAATAATAATATTAAGACAAAATTGTTAAAGATCATTTTAAAACTTCTAGTAATTTTTCTGTGTCGTCGTAATTGAGTTTTTGTAAATATTCTGTTACTGTTGTTCTGCATATTTTATAGCTAAGACTATATATATTCAGGAATTTATTGAACTTATTATACAAGAACGGTCCTAGAAATACGTAGAATCTTTTAACAAAGACATGATTTGTATGAGGTGTTACACAAACAAGGTCTTTTCTTCTTCTTTCAACAGGAATTGGGGAATATGGGAGTTCGGTGTGTTGTTTTTGTATAATACTAAGTATAAATAGTTGGCGCACTGTTAGTACGTTGCATGATAAGTAGAGTTGGTGTGTAGGGAATTTAAAGCGACGAAATGTAGCCACTTTAAGAATTGCTCTTTGTGCTCGTTCGAGCGGTAATAGAACTGATTTAACCGCGCCACCCCACGATGTAATGCAATATGTTAGTATGGATTGACACAAAGCTAAATAAACCTGTTTTATTAATTTGTAATCGGCTATGTTACGAAGTTTTTTGAAAATATAAATTAATTTCCGCGTTCTTGCGCATACAATATCAATGTGTTTACGGAAATTTAGATTTGTGTCGAGTGTTATGCCTAGTTATTTGATATTGTCAGTTTCAATTAATGCGGGACAAGTACATGTTAGGTCAGCGTGCATTTTACAGTTGTGTGCAAAAATATGTAGGTTAATAGGTGATGGATTAGTATTTCTCATTCTAAATAATATGTATTTCGTTTTGTCTACATTTAAGGTTAGCTGATTTTGGTGTAGCCAGTTTGATGCAATATTAAAACCATTTTGGGCGTAGTCATAAAGCTCAGAATATGTATTGGCTGAGAATAAAAGCGCTGTGTCGGCCGCATATGATAATAAAATACCATTTTAAAAATTTAAACTATGGAGATCGTTAATATATATAAGTAACAAAGTTGGTCCCAAAATACTACCTTGTGGTAAACCAAAACCACTATTTTTACGTTCTGCACTAACGTATTTATCAATTTTCACACTTTGGTAGCGATCGGTCAGATAGTCGGAAAACAGTGCAAGTTGTGCTCCCCTTATTCCGAATGTCTCGAGCTTGCGCAGCAGTATGGAGCAGGATATTGTATCAAACGCCTTGGCCAGGTCTAAAAATATTCCCATGGAGTGCATGCTCTTATCTAGACTATTGGTAATATGCGCCGTAAGCTGGTGTACGGCTTGGTTAGCAGATTTTGTAGGCCTGAACCCAAATTGGTTACCTGAAAGCAGCTTATTATTTTCAAGGTAATTAATTAATCTAATGTTTATTATTTTCTCTAAGATCTTTGAAAGGCCCGATAAGACTGAAATTGGCCTGTAGTTACTAATGCTTTTTTTGTCACCAGATTTAAAAATAGGAGTAACTACTGCTTTTTTAAACAAGCGGGGGAAAACTCCTTCTTGTAAGCATAAATTAAAAATATGTTTTAATACCGGCGCAAATGTATATCTGAATTTTTTAATAATATTGTTAGGTATATTATCCCACCCCACAGCACACACTTCTTTCAAACCACTTATGATACTTATTACTTCATCAACGTCCGTATCCAGCATCACGAAAGAATTTAGCGATGGCGATTGGCTAGTTTGAGACAGAGAGCTACTTGATTTAGGAATATTTTCCGCTAATGCTCTACCGACGTTAATGAAATAATCGTTTATCTTATCAATTGCCGATATTGGACTTATGTCTGTTGACAGAAAATCTAGTGGTGCTTCTGATTGTTTACTAATAAATGTATTATTTTTTATAAATTTCCAGATGATCTTACTATTTTGCCCTGCCTTTTGCAATTGACTTTTGTCATATTGAATTTTAACGGTTTTTAAAAGATTGTTGCAAAAATTTCTGTATCTTTTATATGATACGGAGAGTATTTCATTGTCTGGTGCCAATTTTAGTTTTTGATGGAGTTTATCTCGATGTCTTATGCAACGAACCAAACCGGGAGTAATCCAAGGTTTTATGTTGGTATATTTTCGAGACGTATGTATAAATGTCGTATTTTTTGTTATTGCATATTGTACTGATCTTATAAAATACTGTAAAGAGCAATTCGCATCGTTGGAATTAAAAACTGGTTTAAAAATCTATGCTACCTATACTACTTGCGAGGGTTTTCATGTTCACTTTTGCATAGCTGCGTGTGCAGTTGTTCCTGGGCAAAGACAATTTTAGGGTCAATAATAGCATTGTGATCGGTTAATGATGAATTTGTTATTAATGTTATGGAGGGCTTAATTGATTTTATAACAAAATGGTCTAAGCATGAGCCACTTTGGTGAGTTGGGTGATAATGGGTTGGTAACAACCCATGAAATGCGCAAATGTTTAAGTAGTTATGTGTATGAATGTCGGTTCTTTGAGACGCGATATTAATGTTTATATCACCTGTCAGTATAATATTCTGAAAATTTGACAGTCTTTTTAAATGTGTGTCCAATGATTCCAAAAACAATTCAATATTTTGCGAAGGCGGCCTATAAATTGCTAATACTACTGTATTTGAATTGATTTTAATTATCAAGCAATTATTGCCCAGAAATAAAGGTTCCTCTACTGATATATTTAAATTATTTTTAGAATAAATTACTAGACCATCATTTTGATTTAAATTATTTTCTGTTTTATGTACACAATATCCATCAAGAAGTGGTAGAGCAGTTGTTTGGTTTAACAGCCAACATTCTGTTAACACTATAATGTCACAGCTAACATTGAGATTATGCAATAACACTTCAAATCCATTTATATTACGACTTATGCTGCGAATATTTTGTGTCAGCACTGTCAGCACCTTTTCACTACGCGGTATAGAATATTTACACAAATTGACATCACATATTTTTATTTCCGACACAGAAAAATTGTCTAGGTCACCTATCAATTGATTAGTCATTGTATGCAATTAATTGTATACAAGTAAAATATAATAAGATAAAATTAAGTTAGAGCGCTAACTAAGAACAATAAGAGGTGACGCTCTTAGGCGCCCTCATAGTCTATAGAGTGTATATATTTATCCTCAGCATACTTACGAGCTGGACAGCTAGGGTCACCTGTTTGATGGTCGGATTTCCGTTTAAAACGCTTGCAGGTTGCACAATTAGGAGCGGCTGACTTGCTGTTACAGTCTTTGAAGGTATGGCCAAGTTCACCGCAATGATTGCAAGTGGGGCTGGTTTCTCGGCAATATTTAGCGGCGTGACCGAACTGCTGGCAATTGAAGCATCTCGTGACAATCGTAAAGTCTCTGACCGGGCATGACGTCCAATTAATGAAAACCCGACCTTGGTTTATCAGTGCCTTTCTAAGAGAGGGTGCTACTTCCAGTACATAGTTACAGGTAGGCAGGTTCTTCTTACCTGATTTATGACTCAACTTAACTGCGGCTAGAAAAGAATCACGAGTAGACTTCGGGAATTTGTCGGCAAGGTTATGCTCATAAACGCAATCAAGGACTTCCTTTTCGGTGAGGGATACGGGTACACCCACGATGGTAACTCTTGGACGACGTTTCGTTGGCTCCTCCACAGTAAGGCCCGATGAGACTAGCTTTTGCGAGTTCCTTAACTTTTCAACGTCTTGCTTAGATTCCGTACTAATGAGGACGCCTCCGTTTCGGACTTTCCTCAGCCCACGTACGTGAAGCTTAAGTTCCTCCGGTGAAATAATCTTCTGTACGAGGGTTTTAGTATCGTCACTAGATTTTGATTTGTCGCTGGGATAGATAGCAATACTGCTCAGGTTATTAGGACGAACAAACTTATCAGCTCCTTTCTTCACCATGTCTGCGAAAGAGGTACTGCCAACTGGTTGTAATTTGTCTTCGACTGTCGCCTTAATTTCTTTGAGTGAACCACTGAGGTCCACCTGTGTATTTAAGTGTTGTATGTTGCAGTGGGCAAGGATGGTCTTTTGTTTTAAAGACTGGTATACAACGGCAATATGGGCTGTCGCACCCATAACTTTACGGCACAAACCTGATACGAGCTCTTTTTGGTTTGAGTTTATTTTTCCTTCGGCCACGACGGTGCACAACTCATTAAGGTAGGTTTCGACGGTATCCAACCACCTTTCAATCTCCGGCGTAGGCACGACTTCCTCGGACAGATCATTCTGGATCGTTTTTTTGGGCGGTTTGGGCAGATTTTCAGCTACTGGAAGGGAGAGCGGAGTCGGCGTAGACGGAGGACTTCGACTTGTCTTTTGGCTCCGGCCAAATGGGCTAAAGCCTGGGTTCGACATTACAGTATTGTTTTTGTAATTAGCTGCAGTTCATATTTGCTGATCGTTTTAATTTACACAAAAACGCGACACACTTAAGGTCAGACTGCTGACTCGACGTCGCGAAATATTAATTGTAATTATTTAGTTACTTTAGACCAAGAGACAAAAACACGTCCGCATAGTCAAGCGTCTAATCGATCACTCGATTAAATTTCTTCTTCGATTTAAATGTTTCCAGATTCCTTCGTACGAATATTTGTCCATCTTGACGTCTGTCAAAACGTAAATATACGAAATTAACTCCGAAAGTCAATGACATCAATGATGCGCGCCGTGGATTATAATCGGTTACCCTCAGCATGGCAGTCTGTTGCTGTCTCCATTAGACTATTCTCCACGTATCTATTCTTATAATACATTCACGGCATTCACAGCGTTCCATAAGAAAAAAGACGTAAAGTTTCTCACCTTACACTGCAGAAGTTTGATGGATTATAATAAACTCTGTCCCGACGAAGATAAAATTTTTGATTCCCAGTGGTGGGATAATTTATTCAAGGGCAAATAAAATGTCTTATCTGGAAAGTTTCACTGCTGTATTCCCAATGGCGTTGGTACAAGTATATTTCATATCCATATTATCACGCCCACACTGTGTCAACTATTTTATGCTGTATGGCGATGATTTGATGCCCGTCCTTAATATGGCGATTTTGTTTTTATTTCTTCTAATAAAGACAAAATGATGATGAGGAACGCCACCATTTCTGAAAGACCATCATGTATTTCAGAAGTGGTGGGGCTACCCATATAGCAAAATTATGCTATTTAAATTCAATCTTCTTTATTGTAGTGGAAATTATCGACTCAAATTCTGCACGGACGCCGTAGTCACTTATTAAGACGTTGTAAGTCCGTTTAAACGATGCCGAGTATTGTCAGTTCGATTCCCACACAAGACCAAAAATTGTTTTTTTTTGGGTCCAGGTGTTTTTGTCGTTGGCTGGATATTTGTGAAGTCCTCCGCGAAATACGTTTTATTTCTGATTGAAGAAATATATTAAGAATATGAAGGAAATTTTACATTTTTCCAACAACAACAATAAAATTGTCGGTGTATATTTTATTTCCACGTATACTATTCTGAATACCGAGATCGTCTTCTAAAGTATTTCAAGGGACAATAAGATATTATCGAATGTCAATACTATAAGTCTAAGTTACTTGAATAGTTGCGTTCAAGTACTTCTTTAGAGATAGAATATTACGAGTATGTATTGGGACCATAACGGTTTGTTTAGGATCTCTTCTCTCATATAATGGTATCGTACACAATATTACTATTCTAAGGCAAAAGGTCTAAGGCAAATACATAGTGTGATTTTGTCATTTAACTCTTTCAATGTGTTATTTGTGTTATTAATACCTATTTATCAACGAAGATGAATGTACACTAAAAGTAGAACCTAATCGTTGTATTTAAAATTTCCTGAAGTGTGAAATTGCTTTTCAACATTTTTTTTCATTGCCATTTATTGTGCCTAGTTTTAATATTATTTCCCTTATAGTGATATCTACTCAATAAAAACATACGGCTCGTTGACAAAATAGTAACACATATACTGTAACCTTTCACGATAGCTAATACATGGTCTTATATGCATTCAGGCTCTTCGTAAATAGTGTGAGGCCGAAACCCGTACTTAATCAAGACGGCGATCTCACCTTGTTATATATATATATATATATATATATATATATATATATATGGTAGCGTCATCTACCTTCCTATCTATAACTAATCGCATCAACGTCAATGGTTGGTCGCTGCTTGGCCAATGCGAACGATGCCCTTTGTTTCTATCCCTCTCTATCCCATTCCCAAGAAGGGGCACTGCCTTTCGCGGATTGGTCGCCGCGAAACGTCGACGCGAATGACAGTCCAGAACTTTCGAGAACATTCGATTCGCTAAATACGCGTCCGCCATACCTTATCACCGCGCCGCTCCCGCTATAGTTATTACCGCTTATAAAACCGCTCGCAAGTGGAAGTGACTGTGTAGTGAAGTGAATCAAGCAGCTGCATCACGAAACCACCAGGAGACTGCCCTTCGGAAACGAAGAAGATTGCCGTATAAGGTAAGTGCCCTCCATCCTTGGAATATCCTATACCCACTCACAATCATCTCTCCCATTCCAATCCTACATCCTCTTCCCGTATCCAATCCTAGGCGGCTAAAAACCCGCTATCCTTTGTATACAGTCCATTTCCTTCTCCAAGTCGCCTAGAACCTACGGTTTCGGTGTATCGCCGAACCATTTTTTTGGTCCATACGAGTCGGATTCATTTACGTTTTTATACGTTATACCGCTATACCTAGGCAGTTATACCACCTAGCTATACTCCTAATATATTCACATAACCGTCACATGGTTGTATCCGCCCGCATCAGTAGGTAAACTTTTATGTAGCTACCTACTTACTCAATTATCATTTCTGGAACTATCATAGTTGTCTTGTAAATCTCATATTTCAAGCAACTTTTAGCTCCTCAGCTCTAAAGTGTTGCCTACTTAGCCTACTTAGGTAAAATAATAGATACATTAGATATTCTTATTTTGTTTCGGTCTTATTAGCTTATACTTACGTAAGCATGTCACAACAAAAGAAGTCACGCGTGTCGGAAGACAAAGAGATGACAATTTTAGAAGCAAAACGCAATATTTTATTTGAGCGTATTCAGAACATATACGAGCGTTCAAAAACCGCCTCTATTTCTGACAGTAATAGCGAAGCATTTCTCAGTCGTTGTATGACAGTAGATAGTATTCGAAAAGATTTTCATAAGTTGTTAGACGATTATAACGCAAGATTACTTTCTATCAATCCTGATGAAAAACCGAACTATCAGGCGTACACCTCATTCGAAGATCTTTATTGTATTATTAAGCGTATACAATCGCAATTGGAGGGTAAATGTTCAGCAGAGCCCGTTGCCCGCAAACCGAGATTACCGCCAATCGAGATTATGTCGTTTGACGGAGATATACGAAATTGGCCGTTATTCTATGCGAGCTTTAAGTCTACAGTGCACGATAATGGTTCTCTGACAGATGCTGACAGGTTGTACTGTTTAATAGGTAAACTGTCACCGAAGGCCCAGTCCGTATTTGCAGGTATCACACCCAGTGCTGAGAATTATCAGGTCATATTTCAGTCACTACTTGATAGATATCAGGACACGCGCGTCCCAGCGTCTACCTACTTTGACCAAGCTTTAAATCTCAAACTGTCCGGCAACGCGTCTGTCTCGAATTTGCAGCTGTTTATTGATAACTTCGTAACCGCGGTTAATTCTCTTAGGAATTTAAAATTAGAAGATCTTTCCGACTTTATGTTGCTTCAACTCGCTTTAAAAAAGTTTGACACTGATACAATTCGCGCATTCGAGATGACGGAACGCAATAATAAAATACCTACACTAGATAGTTTTATTTCGTTCATCAAAGATCAGTGTCGAATATTTCATAATACGCAGTCTGGTTCACCTGGCCCGTCTAACACTAACAGCAACAAACAAAGGTTGAATAAATCGCGAAATAGTAATAATAACTCGGTCCCTAATCCACAATCTTACGTTACATGTTCGGAATCTAATAGTAATAACTCACAGAAGTGTCTGTGCAGTAATATAGTGCACGACCATTTATATAAGTGTCCCGCCTTCGATAATTTGAATGCAACCGCTCGTTTTAAATCCGTAAAAGATAACAAAGCTTGCATTAATTGCTTAAGCATAAAACATAAAACAAGTAATTGTTCTAGTAAGACAAAGTGCCGCTTCTGCAATAAAAAACATCATTCATTGCTTCATTTCGATAAAGGTAACACGTTGTCAAGCCAAGCCGCTAACCTTGACACACTTACCTCACAGGTGCAGGCCACGGTGACTTCCCCCTCCACGCCTCAGAATGAGATATCGTTGTGTATGACATCCAATGCGCGGGCGGCACGCACGCGCGGACGGCCTTCGCGCGCTTGTAGTGATCAGAGCAGTGCTAGGCCGCCATGTATGGCGTCTGTTAGCGACAGCGCAAGTTATCATAATATGATGTTAATGGGTCGCTGCACATGGTACGTTGTCTGCTAGATAGCATATCTCAGACCAATTTAATAACGTTAGAATTGTTCAAACGCCACGGATTATGGAATAACTTTAAAAATACGAACTCAATACATAATCCGAGGGATAGGCGGATCAGAAAAACATTGCAAGGAATCCGTAGATATTAAAATACATTCGCCTTTTGATAGGGACATTAATTTTAACATTTTTTCCCTTATCGTGGAGCGTATTACGGACACATTGCCAAACGCTAATGTGAACGTGTCGCTTCTCACACATCTCGAGTCATTGCCGCTAGCGGACTCGGAGTTTGCGAATCCGGCAGACATTGATGTTTTGATCGGAGCCGCAATATTCCCGCACTTGCTACTTACTAAAGTGGTACGTAGTGAGCAAAATAACTTATGTGATTATGGGTACCATACCTACATTACATACTTCTCAATACGTTACGTCTTGCTGTTGTTCTGTTCTTCAAGAAAACAATATTGACTCTATTCTCAAGCGATTTTGGGAGCTTGAAGAGGTTACCGCACCGCCCTCGATGAGCCGTAAAGATCTCGAGTATGAAGAACATTTCTGTGCTACCACTGTTCGTGACGAAAGTGGCAGATACGTTGTGGCGTTGCCATTCTATGGTGACCCTTATTGGTTAGGCGACTCGTACGCTGCTGCGCTTAGACGTTTCCATTGTTTGGAACGTAAACTTGATGCATCACCTAAGTTACGCAGCGCCTATAATGACGTCATTCGTGTCTATATAGATAAAGGTTTTTTGAGTGTAGTTGTAAACAACGAGGGCAACTCTCTGCCCTCATATTATATCCCGCATCATGGCGTAGTTCGCGAAGATAGAACCTCTACTAAACTTCGTGTGGTTTTAGACGCTAGTTGTAAGACTACATCGGGTCAGTCGATTAATGACATTTTGCATGCCGGCCCCAATCTACAGGGTGATTTATTTAACATCATAATAAAGTTTCGTCTTTTCCAAATCGCTCTGTCAGCTGATTGCTGCCAAATGTTTCTCAATATCGGCGTTCGCGAATCTGACCGTAGATTTCAACGGATCTTTTATCGTTTTGACAAGAAAGAACCTTTATCTGTGTATCAGTTCAATCGTGTTTGTTTTGGACTCAAGTCTAGCCCATATCACGCGTTACGAGTTGTTCGCCAGTTGATCGCTGATGAAGGCGATCACTTTCCCGCCGCAGCGGCTGTTGCCACTTCCGCTTTGTACATGGATTACATTGCCTGTAGTGTCATATCCGCTCCGCTAGCAATTTCGCGTCATCTTGGGTTGGTAGATGGATGTACCATCAGTTGATGGTACATCCATCTACCAACCCGAAACCTATCTAGTTAGATAGGTTTCGCTGACGCCAGCGAGCGTGCTTACGGCGGAGTCGTATATCTGCAAGTCCGCATTGGTTCTAACTACTCGGTGCAGTTAGTTTGTGCCAAGTCTAAGGTCTCGCCTGTTAAAACCATTTCAGTTGCGAGACTGGAGTTGTGCGCGGCCCTTCTGCTGTCTCAGTTGCTCCGCAAGGTTCAAGACACAGTTTTGCCCCACTACCCCATTAATAAATTATACGCATTTTCCGACTCCAAAGTAGTGCTCGCTTGGATTCATTCTCCTCCTCATCGCTGGCAGACTTTTGTCGCCAACCGCGTTAGCAAATTGATTGAACTGGTTCCTGCTACTTGTTTCAATCACGTCGCGGGTATTGAGAACCCCGCAGATTGCTTGTCTCGTGGTGTCACTCCACTTAATCTTCTGCATCATCCATTGTGGCGTCGTGGACCTTCTTGGATCTCCCATGATCCGTCAGAATAGCCCATGCAACCCTTTGACCACAGTGCAGAAGACGAAGATGTACCCGAACGGAAGTCTGTTTCTTATCCCGTGATTGCTGAGGTTGCGGAGTCTCCCATCTGTGCACTCGCACTACGCATGTCATCGTGGTCTAAGTTACTTCGCGCCATCGTTTATGTCTATAGGTTTCTTAGGCACCTACCTAATGAGACTTTTGTATCAACTACTGATATCAAATTCGCAGAATGTAACTTACTACGAGCTGTACAAGCTGTTCATTTTAGTAACGACATTCAAAATTTAAAAGACAATGTACCTTGTTCTCCCGCTATCCTTAGACTCAAGCCGTTTCTCGATGAACACGGCGTCATACGCGTTGGGGGTCGTCTGTTCGGATGAACCTTATAACTACAAACATCCTTGTATTCTGCCGCGACATGATCATGTTGTCGACCTTCTTGTTGATTTTTATCACAAGAAGCACCTCCATGTCGGTCCGGAGTTGCTTATGTCCTTACTTAGGCATAAGTATTGGATTTTAGCCGCTCGACGAATAATTCGTCACAGAATACATAAATGTCTGTTTCAAATTTCGTCCGCGTCCAACTTTCCCTCCCATGGCCGATCTCCCTAGCCAGCGCGTCAACCAGGTTGTTAAAGCGTTTACACACACCGGTTGTGATTACGCAGGACCACTGCAGTATACGCCAGGGCGTGGTCGAGGTGTTAAAAGCCGTAAAGCCTGGCTATGTATTTTCATACATGCTTAACGACGCGCGCTACGCATATTAAAGTTGCGACAGATTTAAGCACGGTGTCGTTCCTTGCAGCCCTTAAACGATTTCTCTCACGGCGCGGCCCTATACAGTGTTTGTACACGGATAACGGCACTTGTTTCGTGGGCGCAAGCTCTTATTTTCGCGACCTTTATAAGTTTCTCAAGGAAGAATATCGTACTCGTCTTCAGGAGGAACTTTCCATAAATCATATTGACTGGAAGTTTATTCCGCCAGCATCTCCACATTACGGTGGATGTTGGGAAAGCATGGTCAAAGTAATTAAAACGCATCTCTTCAAAGTTATAGGCCAACAGATCCTCTCTTACGAAGAGCTTTTAACTGTCCTTGCACAAGTCGAGGCACTGATCAACTCGCGTCCGCTCACGGCATTGAGTAGTGACCCTGCAGAACCATCCGCGTTAAGCCCTGCACATTTTCTGAACACAGTGCCATTATCGTCATTTCCGGCTCCTGACCTGAAGCACACTCTTCAAGCTTGCTCCAGAGACATACTCTGCTGGATAAACTCGTGCAGTCGTTCTGGCGGCGCTGGCGTGCGGAATATCTACACCAGCTTCAGGCTAGATCCAAGTGGAATAGTCCTGCATCCCCTATACAGGAGGGTACGTTGGTCGTCATAATACATGATAATGCTCCGCCGCTTTCATGGCCGTTAGCCATCGTAGAGAAATTGCATACTTCCAAGGATGGTACAACTCGCGTTGTTACCGTGAAAACCGCTAAAGGAAGTTACGTGCGCCCTGTTGTACGTCTCTGTCCGCTTCTAACTCAGTGAGATCTAGCCTGATGTTGGACCTACCTCTTAGTTTAAGTATTTAGTTAGTAGTTTTCGCTATTATTGCGTTTGTAGTTTTCGCTAAAGTTAATTTAGATTAATTTTATTGTCATATCGCTGTCTTAGCCTATTGATGGGTTATGCGGTAGTACACCCAACATAGCCAAGTTCAATTCTATTTTTTTTAAGGCAACCCTTTAGGGCCGGGGGGATACGGTAGCGCCATCTACCTTCCTATCTATAACTAATCGCATCAACGTCAATGGTTGGTCGCTGCTTGGCCAATGCGAGCGATGCCCTTTGTTTCTATCCCTCTCTATCCCATTCCCAAGAAGGGGCACTGCCTTTCGCGGATTGGTCGCCGTGAAACGTAGACGCGAGTGACAGTCCAGAACTTTCGAGAACATTCGATTCGCTAAATACGCGTCCGCCATACCGTATCACCGCGCCGCCCCCGCTATAGTTATTACCGCTTATAAAACCGCTCGCAAGTGGAAGTGACTGTGTAGTGAAGTGAATCAAGCAGCTGCATCACGAAACCACCAGGAGACTGCCCTTCGGAAACGAAGAAGATGGCCGTATAAGGTATGTGCCCTCCATCCTTGGAATATCCTATACCCACTCACAATCATCTCTCCCATTCCAATCCTACATCCTCTTCCCGTATCCAATCCTAGGCGGCTAAAAACCCGCTATCCTTTGTATACAGTCCATTTCCTTCTCCAAGTCGCCTAGAACCTACGGTTTCGGTGTATCGCCGAACCATTTTTTTGGTCCATACGAGTCGGATTCATTTACGTTTTTATACGTTATACCGCTATACCTAGGCAGTTATAGCACCTAGCTATACTCCTAATATATTCACATAACCGTCACATGGTTGTTTCCGCCCGCATCAGTAGGTAAACTTTTATGTAGCTACCTATATATATATATATATATATATATATATATATATATATATATATATATATATATATATATATATATATATATATATATATATATATATATATATATATATATATATATATATATATATATATATATATATATATATATATATATATATATATATACTTTCAATAAATATATTTAAGAGTCGTAAAATAATTTTGTATGATGCATACAAATCGCGAAAGTTTAAAATCAATTAAAAGCCAAATATCCTTATTCCATACTATTATATTTATAAAAGAACATATTCAAGCTTACGTCTAGAACTATAACAGAACTCTACCTGTGAAAGTTCTCAGTTTAGGGATTCTGTGTAATAGACTATAAACTGAACCCCGGGCTTCATGGTGAAATGACACTTGGATGCAAACAGAATAATGCAACAAACGTACTTTTTTATAGTTTAATATGTTTGGTACTCTAAAGTAGAAAACCATTTGCATATTTCAAAGATGAAGCACATACAAATTCTCTAGCAGTATCGAAACTATTAGCATTACAACCCTTGGCAGTCCGCTTCTGGCTATAAAGTCTTTGCTAATTTGTCACAAAAACATTGTCAGCCAATGGAGTAAACTACTAATATACTACTATAGCACTTTGGCCAGACGAGGCAGTAAAAACTAAAATAGTCTCTTTCAAAATGTCGAAGTTTCACTTTGTATTCTTAACTCGTCAGCACACAGATCCAACAGTATGTATGCCTTATATTTTCTCCCTTTCCTATAACCTAGCTGAATTTACCATCTACACGCTCTCAGAATATTAATCATTCAAAGTCTAAAAACCTACATTAATTTTCCTGAATGGTAATTTAATGGGTTCCTTCTATTTGGCAGAATTTTGATACTCCGAATTTTATTTGGCATAACACACAGGGCATAATCTTCTTTAATCGAATATTTGAAGGCATAAAAATTATTCAGCATAACCACAGATAATATAATACTATACCAGGCATAACTATTGATTAACAGAATTTTTACATGTCCGAATTTACAATGGAATACTTTTAACAACACTTTAACCTTTACAACCTTTTTTTCTTCTTTTCAGTTGCTCTTGTCGGTGGAGTGTACGCCATATATTTCGACTTGATCTCTTTATACGACATGACCTTTGCTTTTTCTTTCATTTGATCCGTGTATGCCTAGGTCGACCTCTTCCTCACTTTCCTTCTATTTTGCCTTCCAGTATGTTTTTAATAAAATCATCATGTCGTATAAGGTGGCCAAACGTCTTTCCTCTTCTTTTTACTGTCGCTAAAATGCTCCGTTTTTCTTGAACAAGGCTCAATACTTCCGCGTTGGTCTATTTTCAGTCCAGCTGATCCTTTCCATCCGCCTCCAGCACCATATCTCGAAAGCCTCCATTCTTTCCCAGTCTTGCTGAGTCATCGTCCACGTTTCGCTTCCGTACAGAGCAATACTCCGTATTATATATGATTTAATAAATTGTTTTCTAATCTCTCTTGCTATTTTTGATTTCAAAAGTTGCTTTTTGTTGTTAAATGCTGTTTTGGCTATTGATATACGAGTTTTAATATCTTGAGTGCACTTCGAGTTAGAGTTGTTTAGTTGGCGGATTAATTTCAACGAATTTGTGTAACAGTTTACTCGTTTAGTGCCGTATCAAAGATTAACTAATTACCCTGCTGGGTGTAGATTCTCAACGTGTGTTAGTTTAGGGTCCACCTATGAAAGCAGAAATTTTTCGTCATAATATTATTTTCATAACAACGCATAGCATAATCTTCATTTCGCAGAAAGTTGTTTGGCATACACTCACTTCAAGGAAGGAAGGAATTCGAATCATCTTTAGGCATCAATTTCATGTCCATAATAATTTAAAAGCAGGCATGCAGCAAGCATCGTTCTGTCACGGCTCTAGGGGTAGGGCAGACAAGACTACGTAAAGTCGGTTTTGCGGCGATTCGTTTCTGTCAAAAGTTCTGCCATGTTAAAAGTCATCATCATCATCATCAGCCTTTAACAGTCCACTGCTGACCTAGGCCTCTCCTTTGAAAGGAGGAATTGGCCTAATATACCACGCTGGCTAAACGAGTTGGTAAAGGGTTTGTATCAAGTTTTCCTTCTCTTACAGTGCTGTTCTCTGCATAATATGCTCCCTCTGTCGGCTCTTACGACACCCATGGGATGATATGGGGTGGTGACATTTCGTATTCTTAATCCGTCACCACACGGACAGTTAAAAGTAAAAAAATAAGTATTGTTAAAAGGTTGTAGATATTTGGGAAGTCTCATTACTCATGATTCGAAGTGCACTCAAGATATTAAAACTCGTATATCAATAGCCAAAACAGCATTTAACAACAAAAAGCAACTTTTGAAATCAAAAATAGCAAGAGAGATTAGAAAACAATTAATTAAATCATATATAATACGGAGTATTATATATGATAATATCTTAAATATGTTTCTTAAATATATGAGGTATAAGAGATTATATGATGAGTTGAATAAGATGATTTATATGTAATAAAGTGTACCTAAGTGAAATGTTATAAAATGGCCAGGCCTGGGTCTAAGATAAATAAAATACGAGTATGTGTACCAAATATATGTATGAAGTAGGTATTGGTATTGGTTATTGTGATGACGTGACTAAGTATACGAAAGATATGTAGATAATGAGATGTGGCCATGGAGAATATTATGTAGAAATTGTGATGGAATTAAATAACGATTTTTATCGTTGAAAAGATAGGTGATGCCAGTGAAATATATAGGTATAATGTAATTTTGAAATAAAAGCTAAAGAAATGTAATAAGACCAATTAAAATGTATCAACTAAGTATGAATGACTAAGAATGCATACGTAATCAATTTTGTGTTATAAATTCATATTGTACTAACAAATATAAATAACAAATCATAATACCATATTGTCAATAGGCGACCTATAGAATTTAAGAAAAGTTTATTTTGGTTTGTATTCGTTTATTTTATAACCATGTTTATTTTTTTGTAACAATTATGTAACCTACTTTTTTTTAATGACTAATTTAATGGTAATGACTACATAGGTACGTTTATTTTTTGTTAAATATTTCTAAATACTATTGTAAAATTGAATTCTTAAATTGGATTTGTGAAATTAATTATTATATTTGGAACACATTTTATTACAAAAAAGATATTATTATGTAATTTTGTTTACTATATTATCAAAAAAAATTGTTCTTATTTTTTTTCTTAATAAAGGATGTAGTGTAGTGCACCTTCACCTTATTATAAGTATATAGTTTTAAGTACTATATTGTAGTTCGCACTCATTATACGACAGTCATCGAACACAGTTGTTTGAATTGAACTCCCGTCGCCCATCGTTACATTGCAGCTCTGTACGGAAGCGAAACTCAGCAAGACTGGGAAAGACTGGAGGCTTTCGAGATGTGGTGCTGGAGGCGGATGGAAAGGATCAGCTGGACTGAAAAAAGACCAACGCGGAAGTATTGAGCCTTGTCCAAGAAAAACGGAGCATTTTAGCGACAGTAAAAAGAAGAGGAAAGACGTTTGGCCACCTTATACGACATGATGATTTTATTAAAAACATACTGGAAGGCAAAATAGAAGGAAAGAGAGGAAGAGGTCGACCTAGACGGGCATACACGGATCAAATGAAAGAAAAAGCAAAGGTCATGTCGTATAAAGAGATCAAGTCGAAATATATGGCGTACACTCCACCGACAAGAGCAATTGAAAAGAAGAAAAAAAGGTTGTAAAGGTTAAAGTGTTGTTAAAAGTATGCCATTGTAAATTCGGACATGTAAAAATTCTGCTAATCAATAGTTATGCCTGGTATAGTATTATATTATCTGTGGTTATGCTGAATAATTTTTATGCCTTCAAATATTCGATTAAAGAAGATTATGCCCAGTGTGTTATGCCAAATAAAATTCGGAGTATCAAAATTCTGCCAAATAGAAGGAACCCATTAAATTACCATTCAGGAAAATTGATGTAGGTTTTTAGACTTTGAATGATTAATATTCTGAGAGTGTGTAGATGGTAAATTCAGCTAGGTTATAGGAAAGGGAGAAAATATAAGGCATATATACTGTTGGATCTGTGTGCTGACGAGTTAAGAATACAAAGTGAAACTTCGACATTTTGAAAGAGACTATTTTAGTCTTTACTGCCTCGTCTGGCCAAAGTGCTATAGTAGTATATTAGTAGTTTACTCCATTGGCTGACAATGTTTTTGTGACAAATTAACAAAGACTTTATAGCCAGAAGCGGACTGCCAAGGGTTGTAATGCTAATAGTTTCGATACTGCTAGAGAATTTGTATGTGCTTCATCTTTGAAATATGCAAATGGTTTTCTAATTTAGAGTACCAAACATATTAAACTATAAAAAAGTACGTTTGTTGCATTATTCTGTTTGCATCCAAGTGTCATTTCACCTTGAAGCCCGGGGTTCAGTTTATAGTCTATTACTCAGAATATTATTTCTCCACATAGCGACTTCTGGCTGATCTCCGCAATCTTAAAAGATGTTCAATCGATGATATATTTGCTTACGTGTTATAGAAATTGTTTAACTAACTAGCTTTGGCTTATGACTTCCTACAAGTCCTCTTATAATAATAAGTCGAAGTACCAAGCGCTAATAGATAAACCTTTATATATAAGAAAAAAAATAAGGCTAGAAATAACGATAGCACACTGATTTACTCATTACCCAAAAGGCTGATACTATGTGCTTTCAATTTTTTATGTTTGAACAGTACAAAGAATATCCATCGCAGAACACCTCAATGACAATTGCTCTACAGTTAATGGCATACTGGAATACCTAGACAGTACAATTAACTAAAATTCATCAGCACTGTACGTTACAATTACCAAGAGATTCCAAGAATAACTAGCCGCAATTTTGCGCCTTCTGTTCTATATAATAATATTAAGGGAAGTCACTGACTAAGACCGCCCTCACATTGGGCGTCAGCGACAACGCGAGTCAACGCTGAAGCCAATGTGGCGGCCATATTGAATGATGGACTTTACTAAACCATAATAGGCCGTTAAACGTGCTTCTATATTTAGTGAAGGTGATAAGATATATAACGCATATGTACCACTGCTTTTTTTTTTTGCTGTAGCCTCAATATGAGCTATCCAATTTAATTTACTGTCAATTGTTAAACCTAAAAATGTTGTTGTATTATAGCTGTCTGTATTTTACCATTATTATATTCAATGTCAAGATTAGAAAATAATGATGTTCGTTAGCTAAAATGCATAAACAAAGTTGAATAAATATTAATTTTTAAATTATTATTATTCAGGCACGTTACCGCTTCAATTAATGTATTTTTTATGTCCGTTTCGTATGTGTCCTTATTCCCGCAAGGTATAGTAATTGTACTGTCGTCTGCAAACAATATCATGGGATATTTTATGGATGTCGGGAAGTCATTAATGGAAGTGTAGCCGTACTACACTGCCTTGCGGAACTCCATAAGGGACAGTACGCTCGAATTACGCTGCTATTGTGCTGATTTGCGTTACTTGCTTTCTGTCATGAAGGTAAGATTGAATTAGATTAAGTAAGTTGTCTCTTATACTATATGCGTCTAGTTTGTTCAGTAATAATAATATACTATGTTGGACATAATCAAATGCCTGTGTCATGTCGCAGAAAATGGAACAGACTGGTGTATTTTTGGTAACGTTTGACAGAACTGTATGCAGAAATTCGTAAATAGCCAAGTTAATTGATTTTCTCTCTAAATCTTTCTGTTCATCACAGAGTATATGATTTTGTCCAAATAATATGTATAAAGTTCTCTATAAATATAATTTTCTAAATTTTTTGAAATTATTTGTATTGACGATATTGGCCTGTACGATTATATTTGCTCCTTAGCCTATTTTTTAAATAGAACTTTTACTATTGATGTTTTTAGTGCATTCAGAAATATACCTTCACTGATACTTAAATTAATAATGTAGCTTATGCGGCTATAGATTTGCTAAGCCACACTCTTTACAATTTTAGTAAATAAATATGCTGTCATATCCTACACTGTTAGTATTTTTTATGGCCGTAATAATTTTAAATATATCAGACTTGGGCCATGAACATTGAGATTTTTCTGGTTAAAATATGTTTAGTAACTGTGATTCCCGAGTTCAATTATATCTATAAAGTAATCGTTAAATATATTTGCAATAATTTTAGGATCAGTGATCGTTTCATTATTATATCTTATTTGGTCTTTTGTGTGTTTTGGTAAGTTTAGTTTTGTTTCGTTTATTATTTCCCAAGTAGTCTTAGATCTATTATTGGATGTTTTTATTTTATGCATATTCTGCGCGCGTTGAGTTAAATAAATTATTTTTGAAGCAATATCGAATAACTTTTAAATATATTTTTATTAATTTTGGTAGGTTTTTGTCTATATTGCCATAACAATTGAGGTTTTCTTTTGCTACATATTGTAAAATATGGGTGACCCAATTAGGTCTTCTTTCAATTTTAATTTAATTTTAGTAGTTGTATTTAAGTAGTTATAATTGTGTTATTCTAAAATTAATTTAATTTTGTTATATAATATAATAAATGAGTAAATAAAAGTGTATAAAGAAATACGTATTTACCAAATTCGACAAACAATATACAGATCCGCATACGCCTAGCACTTATAGCGAGACTTGGCTCGTCGTTCGTAACAGATTGGTAAAGTTAAGCAACGCTTGCTTGCACAGGTTACCACTTGGATGGGTGACCATGCATGGCCATTACATCTGAGCGCTACCGTGCTTTGGAGGGCACGTAAAGCTGTCGGTCCCGGTTCGTTAGACCATGTCGGAGGCCTTCGGGCGGTCTGAAAACTACGACATCAGACTTGGCCACACACTGACACGAAAAACAAACAAACACGCCAAACGATAAGATCAAACTGGATTGTTACCATAGTCATACGTATATTAAGTTGCTAACTGCCTAAACGCGTAGCGCGGACAGAAACGTGTAGGGGGCAAGAAAGTTTTAAGTCTATGCGCGTCTATTAAGTATATATGTAAATCTCTAGTTGCCGAATCTGTGGATAGAACAAATGTTCAGACTGGCTTTTAGTAACAGCATACGGATGCAAAGACGCTTTTATATGCTATTAAGCAAATAAACAACGAAGTGGGCAAAGTATCAACTTTGCCCACTTCGTGGCCACTGCGCACGCACAGGTTGTACAGGCAGACTGAAAGTTTGTTTAAAATCCGCTGTGCTAGAAGAATCATGAAAATGTGGCCGACTGGTAGTTCATAAGTGTGACTGTATTTTGTGGTCTATGCAATGAAGAAATAAATTAAACACATTCACATTTCTGACCCCATTATATTTGGTTTCATGCATTGATATTGGGTTAGAATATTGCCAATTGCCAATTACACACATATGAATTAATTACTTTGCAATTTATCGTTAGTTTCTTTAAAACGGTTTAATAAACACACCTTATATGACTCGCTCATAGCAATATAGTTATATGTATAATTTTCTAGAAATGCTTGAATTAAGCAGTTTCGCTTTCGTTGAAGCTATGCCGTAGCTGCGTAGGCAAGGTCTACGATTATGGTTGGTGCAGTATCTACTTATTTTAGATATTTTACTATACACTATACTGTACACCTGTGATTGATTGCCTCTACTTAGATCACTGCATTTAGATCGTGTGAATGTCTATGCATCGCACATTTCTTTCTTCCTTTCAACTCTGATGTTGAAGTTTTAAGACCGCCGACGCGGTATCTATATTTGGACATTGCATCTACATTTATCGTATGATCATCGTATTTACTATGCCCAGATCATGTATGTACATAGCCTGACTAACTATGCTTCGATTGCTGTACATTTCGTTATTTTTTACACCATAAATTAAATTGCCTAATTCTGTGCCTGAATGCATGAAGCAAATTATATCAAATTCTTCTGTCAGCAACAGACAATACACATACGATTGTACAGAACGGGATTTATTTTCAAGTTTCTAGGTATTTAGCTAGGAAAAGCCGGTATCATCTAGAATAGGGTTTTGACTTGCATAAGTGTTGTAAACAACCAACATGCAGAAATAAATATGTCTTTATGTCTTTCTATCCGAGACTAGCATTTCTGAATATTGGTCGCTACTAGACTATCGTCAGCTGCCACAATAAATATCTGATTATAATGATACCTCGTTGCCCATCGCTCCTGAGGATGCCTTGTATAGCGGCGAAACATGTGCCGAAGAAAAGTCGGCGCATACAGCGGGATACTGCAAGTCAGGTATCTTTCTGGAATCCATAATATTCCTATATATCCCTTATCCTTTCAGAGGGGCTCAGTATGGTCAACTTTTTCTATTGCAATAGTTGGGGTGGTTAATCCGAGGGTGCGTGGTGGGTTCCTCTTTCCTTCCATTAGGTTACAATGGAGCTCCGCCAAGTAACGTCTGATTCAATTAACTATATTTTATTTATTTTATTTATAGACTCACGAAGGGGTTGGCAGAGGTGTAATATTACACCCACATTTCGCCATGAATTTTTAGGTCCCTCGTAATAGGGGGCGAGCCTATTGCTGTTACCGAGCACATCACCAGACTCCGTGCTGCTACTGACAATTCGGAAAAACCCAGTAACACTTTGCCCGACCCGGGAATCGAACCCGGGACCTTTTTTTTTTTGGTGTCGTGTTGGAAAATCCTCATGGAGTCCCTCCGCCCTGGGGGTGAAGGGCGAAGGGGATTGTCAGACTCTTACTGACTAAAAACCAACCTGTCTTCCTCATGTACCCGTGTGTCGGACGGTCGGGTATCGCCGAAGCATTCCTCGCTACCCCCCGACGGGTATTGGCCCGCCAGATGGTCAGGTGGGCCCCGAACAAAGCCCCCTTGGCGGTGGATGAAGGTGTTGGGCTCCGCCGCCAAAACACCCAGCGGCCGCAGAGGATAGGGAGGACGGCAACGCAACACCGCATCTCCTCTTCCTCTGCGGCCCCACCGCGACGCAACGATGGTGCGCCCCTATTTGGTCGCGGAAAGATAGGGCGCGCGGCAACGCAACACCGTCACGCCTCTCCTCCCGCGACCGCGCCCGACTGCGAGGGACAGAAGAACTGTCCCCCGCACCCGCACCATTGGACGCATCCTGCGCGGGCCTCCGTCAAGCCCACGTGGAGCGTCCCCTCCTGGATCCCTCTTAGCTTCACCGCGGGTGACCAATCCACGGTTACTGAGCCCCCTCACCACGACAAGGTGGAGATCGCACGGGGGGGATCGAACCCGGGACCTCCGATCAGCAGTCGCATACGCTATCCACTGGACCACGGAGCCAGTATATAATGATACGTTTCAAATTAAATTGCTAAAACATCAAAAATGACCTACAAATGTCTTGAATAGAATTTCTTCTGAAATATCCAGTACCAATAGACATAGGCGGATGGATAGATTAGATGTCACTTTCGGTGTTTTTGTTCACGTAACAAACGACAAAGTGTTTATTGATAAATATTTATTTAATTATTTATAGAATTTTGCTGTGCAATTGCTTATGTATTCCTCCTACGTCTAGAAGTGGGTATGCAATATCATTGCGCGATAAATGTCCGTTAAATAATATTTTATTACTAGATGAACCCGCGGCTACAACCGTGATATTTAGGGCTACAGTACTGCTGTCCACCAGTAGCTTAAAGCGTGGTGTTATATAGCTCATACTAGCCTTCCCCGATAAATGATATCTAACACAAAAAGCATAATGAAATAGTTCGTAGTGATATTATTTAGTATAGAGAGATTTGCAATGTCGTTTCTTGGTGAGACGATGCTTAGCACCGATGCATAAGGTGTTTTATTGCTTATATACATTTCTACATGAATGCTAAGGTCATCGTAGACGTAGTTGTAATGAAGTCAGAAGTTGCAGTTAGTATAATTTCTCGTTGATTTGTGGTAGCATTCCGGACTCTAAAAGTTAATTCAAGGTACTTTATCCAAACGTCCAGAAATTTGACTCTCCGCTTCACACGGGCCTAAAGTCATATATCAAACAGGGGAGCGCTCTCGTAATATGACTTTATGAAGTTTGCTTAGCAAATAAAAACTAACAAGTCTAAACATAGCCTTCACACCTAAAGGATAGTGTTGCTTTGACAAACGATCATTAGATACAGCCAGGCGACGTCAATAGCCGGCACTCGACACCTACCCCCTTTCCCTCATTGCCTCCCGTTTCACCCCCTAGCCAAGAGGAGGGAGTGACATGTCATTATAAAATAACCACCGCACGGTGTAACGTTGCTATGAGAGAGGTACGTGCTCAGAAGTGTATGCGGTTATTTAATGTGTAATGGATTTTGGGGCTTATATTTTAAGTGGATGGATTAAAAATGTTGGAGTGGCTTGGTAGTGCTGGAATATTTCTGCTAGTTCTGCTGCTTTCTGGTTATAGAATAAATAGGCTGCCATGACTAATAAGTAATATAATAAGCAATACCCATATGTATCCATACCCTGCCTTACGCTTATACCAGACTAGAGGATGCTCGCAGTTACGTTAGCACATTGTATTTTAATTTTACTGTTTTTGTCCAATCCCGTGAAAATATCAGGAATGCCATCTTAGCGCATGTCTACTGTTTACAAGGATCATACATGCTAAATTTCAGCTTCCTGCACCTAATAGTTTTGGCTGTGTGTTGAATGTCAGTCAGTCAGTGACGCAAGAATTTTATGTATACAGATTTGTCACTGGCGATAAGTCTGCGTATGTATGTCTTAATCCTCAGTTCAGGGTCAGCAGTTGCAGCGCGCACGACAATGTCGAATGCGTCTGCATGGACGAATTTTTACGGCGTACACGACCGGCTCAGGTTTGCGTAAAAAGAAATAAAATATAAAAAACTTAAACTACTTTTAAAATCTTTGAAAAATACTGTAAAAACATGTTATACAATTATTAGTGACAAAAAAAAAATAAGCCAAGTGTATTACAAAAATCAAGGTCAGCACTCGGGCTTATTGTTGATTTAAGATGAATGCCTCAAACTAACCCCGACCTTAATAGGTGACCTCAAGTGACGATCACTGATATCAAATATTTAGGTAAATTTGTAATTTTTCGAATACTTAGAAGTAGGTATGCAAGTATGCGCTTTCTCACTCGTGTTTTGCGTACAATACCGCTACCACTGTTTTCACTATCGCACTGTACGCGATCACGCTATACTACGCTCACTAAGTAAGCTCGCAGTTTGACTGTTTTTTTTCAGTTAACTTATTTAAGGTATAAATACCAAGACGAGCGAAACTTCGGAAACAAATAGGTATTATGGCGTTAAATCCGCCTATATACTTTGTGTATATGAAGAATCTTAATATATATATTTCTTGTGTGCGTGTGTATGTCACTGAACTCCTCCTAAACGACTGGACCGATCTCGGTGATTTTTTTGTGTGTGTTCAAGGGGACTTGTGAATGGTTTTGATTTACAATTTAGTCCGCTGGAAAATGTTTTTTTACTTAATTTTTAATTTGTAAGTAAGTTGTGGATTTTGGAATGTTTCACTTTGGAACCGACGGACTGCGCTGCTATCGCAGTGTCAAATCTTATATTAATAATTTCGTCAAGGTGTACATCGAAACCTTACCTGAATAATAAATCATAAAAAATAAAGATTTCGAGTTGATAACATATATCCGCATAATTCGGATTGTCGAGTATTTTGTTAAATTCTAATGGTTCTGACAGACATATCACAGTCACCATATTGGCTACTCTAGTGAAACGTCACAGATGCTGGTTAACATTTTGATTACTTACAGTACTAAGTAGTTTGTATGTGTAAATAATTTTTGCAGTTATATTTCTTTAACAGTTAAAACGACAATTATAGAAGTATCCACCCAATAAAGGAGATTTATTGGGCAGTGTTACCCCGAACACAGATGATATACTAATAACTAGCGAACCCCGAATTTATGCGAGCGAAGCTGCGGACAAAAGCTAGTAAATAAATAAATTTATGACTTCATTTTGCATAACCATAATTTAGGTATAAATAATATAATAGGTAGGTAGGTAGGTAGTCTAATATTATAGGTCTCTTGTGGTAGGGCCACACCACGGCAGTTCCTGTTGTAGCATGAATGGACCGGCTCGTCCGGGGCAATACCACACTCTCACAGAAGATCAACGTCTGAACAGCAGCCTAGGCTGCTGGGCTTCGTTTGGTGAGTGAGAGATCCGGAGGTCCGACCCCTTCCCCTTCCCAATATGACAGCGGCTTTTAAAAACACAGTACCCCAGGAGGGCACCAGCGCTTTGCACGCTGGGAAATCCCTTTCTGAGTACTACCGCTCAGGCCGCAGTGCGTATTCTGGGGTGGGCAAAAATCCACTCGCAAGAGAAAAGGGCAAATTAACTGCAGCCACCCCGCCACCTGCCATCCGTGTGCATGCACCTCTGCACAGGGAAGACAAATCATTGGCCTATGATGCAGAAGACAAAGCCGATCTTTTAGGGTGTAATTTTGCCTCTAACTCGACTTTAGACGACGGAGGTAAATTACCGCCGACCATCCCACGGTTTGGGGGCTCTATATCAGACGTTCAGTTTTACGTTAAATCTCTTCGTAGAGCTCTCCTCTCCTTGGACGCTCAGAAGTCGAGTGGGCCAGATAGTGTGTCTCCCATTGTGCTGAAAGTTTGCACTCCTGAGTTGGCTCTGGTCTTGATGTGTCTTTTCCGGCCCTCGTATTCAACTGGCACTGTCCCGTCATCATGGAAGACTGCTACAGTGCACTCGATTCCCAAAAATTGCTCTGATCCAAGCAACTACAGGCCTATAGCTATCACCTCTTTGTTCTCCAAGACAATAGAATCCATAATTAACTGCCAGCTCCTGCGATATCTAGAGGAGCACCAGTTGATCAACGACCGCCAGTACGGCTTTCGCCGCGGCAGGACAACTGGGCGATCTTTTAGTGTACCTGACACATAGATGGGCGGAGGCAATTGAGAACAAGGGGGAGGCCGTAGTGGTCAGTTTGGACATGGTGAAAGCCTTTGACAGGGTCTGGCACAAGGCGCTTTTGTCGAAACTTTCTTCCTATGGGCTGCCTGAGAATTTATGCAAATGGGTATCCAGCTTTCTTTCGGAGCGTAACATTAAAATCGTAATTGACGGTTCATGCTCTGACCCTAGGCCAGTGACTGCTGGTGTCCCTCAGGGCTGTGTACTATCGCTAACACTGTTTCTTCTGCATATCAATGATATTATACAAACCAGTGACATACATTGCTTTGCAGATGACAGCACTATAGACGCTCTGTACCCCGGTAGTGCTATTTCTCAGGCACAAGTCATTGAGTGTCGGAACAAACTTGTGTCTTTGACGGAAACCACACTCGACCTGGACTCCGATTGGGATCATCGTACAACTCAATAGTAAAATAGCCTCCAAAAAACACACTTCACATTGGTGCAGCGTCTCTTGCTTTACAAAGCTCAAGTTAGGCCCCACATGGAGTACTGCTGCCATCTTTGGCCCGGGGCACCACAATAGCAACTGCTTCCATTTGACCGCGTCCAACGTCGAGCGGCTCGAGTCATTGAAGACGCGGTCCTTACAAACCGGCTCGACCATCTGGACCTGCGTAGAGATGTTGCGTCTCTCTGCGTTCTCTATTGTATGTATCATGGGGAGTGTTCTGAGGAGTTGTTTGGTCTGATACCCGCTGCAGAATTTCACCACCGTACAACTCGCCACAAACTAAAATTCCACCTTCACCACCTTGATGAGTGGCGTTCTTCTACCGTACGACTCACACGCCATTTCCTGCCTTGTACGGCCAAACTGTGGAACCAGCTACCTGCAGCGCTATTTCCAAACCAGTTCGACATTGGAATCTTCAAGAAGCGAGCATATTCCTTTTTAAAAGGTAGGAAACGCACTTGTGATCTTTCGGGCATTGCAGGTGTCTATAGGCGGCGGTGATTACTTACCATCATGTGACCTGCTTGTTCGTTTGTCTTCCTATACTATAAAAAAAACATAAAACAGGTAATGTATACTATGCTTAGCAGCATAAACTCCTCCTATAACTGCCTACTTACTACTTCTTGCTTCGTAAGAGTAGCAGAGGTCTTAATGTTTTCCTTGGTATTATTTCCATAGAGCAAAGAAAACATAGTCATAACTTTACATAAGTGTAACCAATTAGGTACCGTAGAAGTTAATTCATGAGGTTTTTAAGATCACTCTTGCATAATGTATGAATTCTGTGTCGCAGGGGATTTTACAAAAATGCCATCAACGGACACAAAGAAAACATAGAAACAGAACAACAATTTATGTATCGTTCATTATCTTTTCTCATGTAGGCATCGAATCCATGACACGCAGTGTAGTGCTAGACGGCAAGGCGCCTGCTTAAACCATGATAGGTATTGTTCGGGCCGTCAGTTTGATTATTGTTGAACTTACAACCAAGTGAAGCATTGGCAAGGTAATACCATCACTACACAATTATAGATATTGAACGTAGGCATTGATGAAATTTTAATTAATTCCAAAAACTGACATTATTTCAGTTGCCCGGGAACTCTGCGTATATTTAATCACACCCAATTATTGCTCGAGTACAGAAATATTTCTGATAATATTTTGTATGAAGAATCTGTTGTACTAATATCTACCTACTTCATACTGCTTTGGAATAATATTAATAACAATAAATCAATCCCCTAAAAACATTTCGTGTCAAATGTGGCCAAGGCGAACACAGATGGCACACATGGTCAAAAGGATATCAGATCGCTTTTAGAGCTAAGCTGCAAACTCAGAACACCCTAACTTTACTAGCACTAAGTTCAAAAACTTATGTATCAAACTACATTTACGTTTTATATCAAAGATGTGAAGAAATAGACATAAAATCCGATTAATATTTTAGAATGAATATCAAATAGTAGGGTTATCAAGGCATTGGTGCTTTCGTCATCGGTGATGTTATCTTATATTATTGAAACAGTTGGATTGGTCAGTCATAGGATACACTGGTAATTCATTATTACCAGTCCTGTTGTTTAAACAAATTTTATATTACCGTCTGTAAATCGTTCCAACGCAAGAAGGGAGTGACTTATGATCGGTCTGTGTGCAGACTGTGCAGAGCATTGGGTAGGCCTATGTCCAGCAGTGGACGTCTAAGAGTTGACATGATAGTAACGATACAATCGTCATTCATAGCCTAAAGCCATTTTTTGACAAATCTTAACTACAAACAATATTAAATAAAGTTTTATATTTAAGTAAAGCGTTGAATTGAATTGTTAATTATCGCTTGCCCCGTGCCTCGGAGAGTCAGTACCTTCTAAATAAACTGTCACTAGTCTAAACCATGGAATATCGCTATCCCTTCGGGTTGCGGAGGTCAGACAGGCAGTCGCTCTGTGGAAAAGCTAACATTCAGCCAAATCCGGTTAGACTAGTAAGCGGACCCCAGATTGAAACTGGGATAACGCTAACAGGATAATGATGATTTAAGTAAAGCGTATTGACGATCTATGTCAAAACGCTATGTAATTAATTAATTAGGCATCATTTCTGATCAGAAAGCAAAATTTTATTATTTGATATTAATTATAGACAAGGAATACTGTTCTTTACAAACATTATAAAGAGCCCTAATTCTTTCTGTTCGTTGGAACAAACTGCAAAGAGCTGAAAATTTATAACCAAATATTTTCTTGTGTTTACTCGAATGTTACACATTAAAATTAAATTTAAAAAAAAAAGATCTAGGTCTCGATCATTCGGTTTTAATGTAATAACTCAGTGAATCCAATATATCGCGATAAAATCCATAAACTGTAGTTTAATTTCAGTTCATAACTAAAATTAGAAGGCAATTGGGAAATAACATACAAATTTATTTAGCGTGTGTTAATCGCGTTTTCTAACTCATTTATAATATAGATATCTATGTTTTTCGACCAGCTTATAACGGTCGGGAGCTTAAGCCATGACCGCTGTAAGCCGGTATAATTAGTTAGTAACAGCGATTTACACCCTCTAAATAAACATGTATGATATGTACAAATCACGAAAGTTTAAATTGATTATGGTATATTAACAATTACTAACGGTACATTATTACAACCTTGAGCTGTATTTGAACCAAGTCTTGTCATATAGTTATAAGTGCATGTTTAATGTGGTCAGTAACGAGACGAAACGTAATAACAAACGCCAAGAACATGTCTTGTCTGTTAATTTTACGTGTTTTTTTGTTGGACAATCATTTGACATATACTTTATTATTTTAGACCGCGATGTTTTATTTTCCTTTGCTTTTTAAAGGTTTTAATTTCTCTTGTATCTTCGGTCAAGACATCTTGGCTAAGAAGAAATAACTGGACTTACAAAAATCTCATTATAACTACAGTTGTTTACTTGACACTACTAGATCATCATCATCATCAGCCTTTAACAGTCCACTGCTGGACTGGGCCTCTCCTTTGAAAAGAGGAATTGGTCTACTATACCACGCTGGCCAAACGGGTTGGTATAGGGTTTGTATCAAGTTTTCCTTCTCTTACAGTGCTGTTCTTGCTGTTCTCTGCATAATATGCTCCCTTTGTCGGCTGTTACGACACCCATGGGATGGTATGGGGTGGTGACACTCCGTATTCTTAATCCGTCACCACACGAAATACACACCACACTACTAGATAGGTTATTACTATTTGAACATGAGTTTGTCTTATGTATGGAAAAGATCTCATCTGTTATAACTATTGAAAACATAACAAAATAATTTCGAAAATATTTATTATTATAATTTAATTTACAAAGTCCATATTTATCGAGGTCCACAAATACGAAAAAATATTAATTTGAGTTACCCAATGTGGCATAATCAAGTATCTATTTTAAAATAATTCTCCCGCGTTATAAACCGTACATAAAACTCTCGCTTAGAACTTACAAACATATGCAATACTATACAAAGTCGTAGTCGTAGATATATTTTGTATTGTAAAATTATGCAAAAAAAAAATAAAAAAAAAAATAACCAAAAGAATAACTTTTTGAAAACAGCATTTTCATAATATTATTATATTCCATATAAAGAAAATACAAACTTCAAACACTGCTCGATTTATGCAGTCAAACCCTCTGCCTATGATACGCCCACTACTTTCTGTTTCGTGGTACATAAATGCTGCCTCCGTAGTCCAGTGGATAGCGTATGCGACTGCTGATCAGAGGTCCCGGGTTCAATATAGTTCACATATAGCAACAGCTCACGCCACTCACATCAACTGATATATCTGCCCACGGTTTACTAATGTTTGCCATAATTTCATATGCCATACTGGTATTTGCCATAATTTCATTAGAAATAACGCTTCAGTTGTCATAATCGTGAAATGACATAAAATTACTTTCACTAATTCCATTGGCCATAATAGATCAAGTGTCATGATAATTTAAATCCATAAATGTATTTGCTATAATTTTCGTTTTCAATAATCTAAGAAGAAAATAGAGAATAAACTGAAGTTGAACAACTTCAGTTTATTAAACTAGTGTGAAGAATGTGGACTAAGTTGACGGAGCCTTGTTTCGCAGGGCTCCTATTTTTGGGTTAAGGGTCAAAAGAGAACCCTAACCTAACCTATCCGAGTCGGATTGCACTAAGTCGGGGTGTTAACGATAATTAATTCAACTTCAGTTAATTAAACTAGTGTGAAGAATGTGGACTAAGTTGGCGGATCCCTGCTTCGCAAGGCTCCTATTTTTGGGTTAAGGGTCAAAAGAGAACCCTAACCTTGCCTAACCTATCCGAGTCGGATTGCACTGAGTCGGGGTGTTCACGATAATTAATTAAACTTCAGTTTATTAAACTAGTGTGAAGAATGTGGACTAAGTTGACGGATCCCTGCTTCGCAGGGCTCCTATTTTTGGGTTAAGGGTCAAAAGAGAACCCTAAACTAAACTAACCTATCCGAGTTGGATTGTACTATGTCGGGGTGTTAACGATAATTAATTAAACTTCAGTTTATAAAACAAGTGTGAAGAATGTGGACTAAGTTGACGGAGCCCTGCTACGCAGGGCTCCTATTTTTGGGTTAAGGGTCAAAAGAGAACCCTAACCTAACCTAACCTATCCGAGTCGGATTGCACTGAGTCGGGGTGTTAACGATAGTTAATTTCAACCTTACAATATTATGTATTATTTTCATAATAATATCAAATTTTGATTATGTCAAGAGTCGATTATGAGATGTGTTACTTATGGAAACTAATTATTATGATATATATTGTTATAGAAAGTCATTTTATGGCAAATAAAAGTTATCACTGTTGAGTTGTTGAGGCAAACGTTATTAGTATAAATGATAATAGTGCAAGTAAATATTATGATCAGGGATGATTATGGCAAACAATATTAGTGCAAATGAACTTATGGAAAACGAGAGAATACCTCTGCCCACACGACACTTTCCTACGTTGCCTCCATTCATCGTCTTCAATGGATCGGAAGACAGATATCAAAACAACTAAATGTTATTGCTTACTGCAGTTAGTAAGGTAGAGATTATATGTGTCTTAGGTTTAGCAAATACAGATTAAAATTACATATGTTTTTGATAAAAAAAACCCTGTAGTGACAAATTAGGAGTACAAAGTGTTACTACTATATTTCATTCTATGGGATTCGTAAGAGGAGATTAAGAAAAATACATGAAACAAATAAAATCTTTATAAAGTGACGGATACTCGACATCAAACCAACCCTGTCTAGCCAGCGGCAGCGTAGTGACTAAATCATGCTATTGACATATTATAAACTTGGGAATGGACTGTGAAAGGCTTTATAATAATGAAAAAAAATTACTGTGTAGGTACAGCAAAATGGCTTTTTATCTCTCGTGTCAAGTTTCCATCTGTTGACTAACTGACCAGCGAAAGTGTAAAATGGTATAGTACAGTATTATTTAACGGGTCTTAGTCGTGATAATTGACTTATTTAAAGACACGGAGGGACTGATAATCAGTCCCTCCTGGACTACAACCGTTGCAAGCCGGTAGAAACGTAGGCGAATAACAGAGATATTAATGCTTTTAAATAAGTCAATTATTGCGACTAAGATGCGCTAAATAATATTGAATGATGATAGATAAGACAAAACAATTGATAATAATTTTTCATTTCGCTATTGCTTGGCGTAAGGTTCCTCTGTATTTTCATCTCGATGATTCACTCACATATCTTGGTTTTCAAACAAGAACATGCATACTACAGTTTTCTATCCAGTCATGTATTACAATTTCTAGAGACAATTTTCCACAAAACTAACATCGTCCTTATAATAGCCAAGATCACGTTCACGTTCTGCGAACCGATTGCCTCATACATACATCAAATAATAATAATAATTGTTTAATTCAGATAATAAAATCCCATACATAATATACGGCAATAGGCTCGCCCCCTATTACGTGGGACCTAAACATTCATGGCGAAATGTGGGTGTAATATTACACCTCTGCCTACCCCTTCGGGGATACAGGCGTGAGTCTATAAATAAAATAAATAACATAATATACCTTACAGACTAACATACATAGAATAAAATAGCTAATTACTAATATAATAATACAACGCACAGGTGTTGTTTACAGTGGCGTGTTTCGCTGTGTCTTGTTGCGTAATCGTCCATTAAGGCGAGGTTGCAGTACAGTGCGTAGCTCGATGGCTCGACCTCACCCCCCGCAAAAACAAAAACACGGCGGTGGCGTCAGCGAGTGAGCGGGGCGAGGGGAGGGGGGGGGTTTCGTGTGTGCGTGTGACACAGCGCAGCTTAAAAAAGCCGTAGATGAGTTATGCGAACTTCAAAAGTGGCACATTAAAATAAAATAAATAAATAAAATAAAAACGTTTATTTCAATTACAATTGGCATTGTGATACATATTATTGGAGATCACCTTTTAAGCAAGGAATTGCTTGTATTAGGAGACTCCGCGCTTCCACTTGTCACTTTAATGCAATTGAAATGTAGACTATGTAAATTATGTAAACATGCAAAAATAAAATGGTGAGATATGAATTTACACTTTCGTGGTTTTTAACATTAGTTTTACATTGAAAATAAAGTGGTGACTTAAAATTATACAAATGTTCTTACAAATAAATGAGAGTTACACAGGAAAAGGCAGATCACGCATGTAGGTGTGATATGTGTATCATGAATGAGTGAGTGAGTGAGTGTGGGTGTAAGTGTGTGAGAGTGTGAGAGATTGATGTCTATCATGAATGAGTGAGTGAGTGTGGGTGTAAGTGTGTGAGAGTGTGAGATATTGTGGGTGTAAGTATGAAATTGTGGTTGTGTCGTGTGTTAATTACAATATAATAAGCATTGCTCAGTTCATTTTTGTTCACTTTTGATTATTGATTGTTATTAACATGCTATGCCTAGACGAAACGTAGCTGTCCTAATGTATGTTATGGTTTGTCGGTTAGCCCTGCGACACTGTCTTGGGATCGAAAGAAGCACAATAAGTCTTCTTTCACTAACCATGCGCTCATCATCCCAATTTTATCGTAACTAATTGGTTTACTGAATAGAAGATACAATAGACTCAACATCGTCGTAAGTTTTAGTACTAAGCCAATCGATTACAACTTTTTTGCAGTCCCGGAGCTTCATGGAATATATCCTTTGAAGTGGCAGGCAGACATATTATGTCTGAACAGCCCAAGTCGTTAAAATGGCAAGCAGACATAATATGTCTGATCACGAATGGCACAATATTTGCCCGCCACTTTACGCCATATTGGCTCGGAAATTCTGCTATTTGAGCGGATATCCGCAATTCTTTATTCAGCAAGTTAGTAAAAACAGGCTAAATATCTCATTTGGCTTTAGTCGCGTACCCGCTGCGGTCGGAAGCGCTCGCTCTTTTACTCGCGTGTGTGTACGTTACATTTGAAAATGCCGTCGTGTGTAATGAGATTTTGCACAAACTATAGTAGGAAAATGACTAAACGTTATGGAATCACTTCTCATTCATGAGTATTACAATATTACAACGTTTTATTTACAATTTATAATCAATTCAGTATCACAAATAATAGAGTGAATAAAAATATTGGCATTTAGCGAGTGTAAAAGAGAAGCAGTATTGTGCGTGTTCAAAGACTAAAAAACAAAGTATCCAGATGGGACATTCGTAGTAATAAAATACTGATGTGTGTTTTTGTCAAGTAATAAAAGTGATTTGAGGCTAAATCAACACAATATATTATTATTATAGAAATACAAAATCAAAGGTAAGTTACAAACATTGACGGATGATCAAAGTCCATGCACTTGTTCTTGTTTTTCTCCTTTTAGTATTAAACAACTAAGTAGATTGTACTGCACAGTTTTCGCTGCCGACCCACCGTACCCCTGGCAGTGCCCCTGGGGGTATGGTGGGTCTTTCAAAGCTAAACCGTACTCCCAGATAATATTGTTGTGTAATAAGTGTATTAATTTCAGTTCGTTAATTTCAAGTTCTACTATTTTGTGGGATCATTCCCAATAGCCCTTTTGAACAGTTCTATGATAGAACTATCCTAATTCTATTAGCACAACTTGATGAGGAGAATAGAACTAATGGGATAAGTAATAGGAAATGTCCCAGTCTAGTTCTATGTATGTTTTTACAAGGGTATTCAATAGAACTACTGGGAATGATCCGTAGTATCACGACATCGCGCTCATATATCCGAATGAATATGTTTTGTAGACGTTCATTTGTTTAAGGTGTAAAACAAATGAACGTCTACAAAACAAATGAACGCCTACAAAACAAATGAACGTCTAAAAAACAAATAACTTACAGAAAGTGATCAGCTATCGATAGTGATTGCAAAAACCAGGTACATGCGATTTTCAACCTAATTGACATTAGTCAGAATTTATAATTTTACTAACGTAATAATGCCAGAAAGCGAGAAAAAACAAAAAAAAAGTTTGTCATGAATTGTCAATAAGGTCGAAAATCGCATACACCTGTTTTTTGCAATCACTATCGATAGCTGATCACTTTCTGGTAGTCATTAGTTTTGTAGACGTTCAATTGTTTTGTAGACGTTCATTCGTTTAACACATTTTTATACATACATATTTATTCGGATATGTGAGCGCGATGTTGTGACACTACCCTTGTAAAAAGTGGGAAATTTCCTATAACTGTTTCCCATTAGTTCTATTCTTCTCATCAAGTTGTGCTAATAAAACTAGTGGGAAAAAAGTATCACTAGTTCTATCATAGAACTATTCAATAGAACTAGTGGGAATGATCAGACAGCGCTAGGATGATGATGATGACGGGTCTTCAACAGTACCACAGATTGTACCTATAATATACAAAGCATTATAACCATTAGCAGTAATACCTAAACGTTTTATTCTCTAATTTATCTCCTTGTTGCACTATATCATCGTACTATCGCTTGTCTTCGCTTGTCTAAAAATACAAAAACGTAAGTAGTAAGTCATTATCATACGAGAGATAACACTGTTCAGTTTAATGTCCACGTAGCACGTTGGTACAACACTACGAGCATTTCAGCCAGGAGTACGGTTAAGCTTTAAAAGATCCACCATACCTCCAAGGGTATGGCCAGGGCTACGGTGGGTCTACAGCGCACAGTTTTTATATTAACGTACTGTTTTAGGTTTCCATTGAATGAAATGAGAAGAATAAAATGTACTATTTTAATAAATGTTATAAATAAATCACATCGACTTTTTATTTCCCTACCTTAAATGAATTAATCAAATTTACTTTGAGGCGAATTGCATTTACTCAAAACAGACAAAGTGATCATGTCGCATCTGAGTCAAATTATTGTTTGTGAAACGGTCAGCATGATGTCACAATGCGCGTCGGTACAGAGAGTATATGTTTATCTCTTTTTCGCGCTTGCGATTAGATGTGCTATCTCACTTACACTTCTTATCTAATTCTTAGAGTGTCGTTTTGACATATTTATATTAGTGTGCGTACGCTTTTCGCGATGTGTGCCACTCGTAAGCGCCGGTGAACTTGTCAGTAACCTGTCTACGGTTTCTTACTAGTATGTCTATGGTTTGAACGATTGAGTTTGGAATACGAATTACTTTGTACTTTTGCGAAAACGTAAATGCGGGGGTGGAGGGGGATTTTGCGGAGCAACGACGTACGTCCACCCTCAATCACGCCTAGACAGGCACTGATGAACGGCCGGCGAGCGATATAATGCCAACATTTTGACTATTTTTTTTCTTGGAGAAAAATGATAACGAAATTACGAAATCTGCTTTTACCATTTATTTTAAAATAAAGAGCTGTTTCTATTGATAATACTTTCATATAAATTTATTATGGAATCTCTGAGCAGTACACGTTTAAAATTGTGATTTAGTGCCATGTTTGTCATTTTTTTTTATCGAACCAATCATTCCAAATCGTGTTTCTATCTTTACGATTTACTAGAAGATATGTTCAACTTTTATACTCAATTTTTATTCATTAAAAATATCATAGTTCATGGGACTTTCAGACGTTCAAAAATCTTAAAAAGTACTGCAACCTCGCCTTAAAACGCCGATAAACAACAACACCCTTCGGCCTAAAGTCTTTCTTGAGGAACGTCTGGAGATGATGAGTCGGCACCCGTACCACGTATGACTTAAAGTTCGTGTTATGGAGTGACTCCAATCTCTCGACTCTCAAAGTCCAGTTGGTTTTCAGGCCCAAATACTCTACGACCTCCTCTTCCTTTGTGGAGTGATGCAACCGGGATACGTTCAACTGTGTGGTTGGTACTGCGGGACGTAGCAGAATATTAGACCCTGCTATCCCGGTACCACAAAGGTTATGGCACGATGGTTTCTTCTTCTTTATCTCCACCTTGATGAAGCCGTCCTTGTCACACATTGCCTTTTCTGGGACTGTCCGTACCATGTCCTTGTTACGGGGGGGCTCACAAAGCTTCTGTTTATGCCCTTTCTTATCCTAGCGATTTGCTGGCATGGCCGCTTTGCTTTCAGCGGCAACAGCTGCATATTCGCGCTTAGGGATTGACGCATCCTTTTGCGACAAAACCTTGACCGCTGTCGATGACCCGAGGTCAGCAACAGCAGACGTCACACCGCTTGCATTACTCGCGAAGATAGGTGATCCAAGTAAATTCGCTGACTCGAAACTGCATACAGATGCAATTTGAGCCCCGCGTCGGGTGTTTACATTTGACGCATGCGGTGACCTACTTGCAAAAGTTGCAGATATAGCGTTTTATAATAATATTACCTCTGCACTTAGTTCAGTTATGTTGTTATCTGATGTCTTCAACTTGGATTATAATGATAAATAAACAAGGTGCTCTCATTATACAGGGTGGTCCGGCCTGCAGGTTGATGTGCACGCAAAGCCTCGATTTACATTGATTACGGAGGTTTCGACGCGCCTGAATGCGGGCCATCAGCGGGCTGAGTCAGTTATAAGCGTCAGATGATATACTGCATTGTACTCGCATCTAAACCTATTATGTCTGGACTTCAAAAGAATATAAACGAAGAGACGAAATATAATGAAATGACAAAAAAAGTAATGACTCTGAGTTTGTTTCGGCCTTTCTTCTCAAGAAGTCATTTAGCTAGGAAAAGCCGGCATCATCTAGAATAGGGTTTTGACTTGTATAAGTGTTGTAAACAACCAAAATGCAGAAATAAATATGTCTTTATATCCTAATGGAGATGGAATGCATATCAAATGATGAGAGCTGTGTAAACGGTGGGAGCTTAAGTTGTACTGCGTGTACGCTTAAATAATTACTGTTTTAAACGATTTGTTTGTTTCATTATAAACAAGATTATTCATTACTAGCTTTTGCCCGCGGCATCGCTCACGTAAATTTGGGGTTCTCTAGTTATAGTATATCATCGATGTTCGGGGTAACACAAATCTCCTTTATTTGGCGGATACTATATAACTGTAAAAAGTATTTACACATACTTAGTACTAAGACATACAGTAGTACTCAAAATGTTATCCAGTATCTGTGACGTTTCGCTAGAGTGGCCAATATGGCGACTGTGATTTGACTGTCAGAACCATTATAATTTAACAAAATACTCGACAATTCGACTCTCAAAATATTTTGATCATCAACAATAGTTTTTATTATTAGCGAAGTTCTTCATTATTAACTAAAATCATCATTATTGGCGACACAAATAATTAGCTACAAATCATGCATCATTCTATTAGCACTCGATGATAGACGAGCTATCTATTAATTTTGTGGTGGCGCGTTTCAGACGTATCTTCATAGATTGAGATACACATAATTTTGGAATAGGCGTAAAAGGGTCTTACAGCACTCTAACTTATAGAACGAATCGCAGCAGTAGAGATACTGTTAATTTAAGTCAATATACTTTGAGAAGTTAGTACTTCTCCAATGAGACCGGCCCATTCATGCCTAAATCAACAAGGCTTTACTATCTATGAGAGTAAATAACATGGTCATCTTTAAACTAAACCATAATATCTAATACATCTTGACGTACATGTACAGATTGAACGTGCTAATACCAACAACATAGTATACATTCGATAAACAAACAGTGATCTCCAGAAAACGAGAGAACATGTGTCCTGTCTATATCTCAAGTAGAAAGTACCCTAACACCTAACATATCCATACTGTGTGTCAGTCCGTACGAGACAATAATATACGACCATCTCCACAAGCAAACAACAACTTTATATAAATATTATAGAGTTGAAATTTGAGGAGTAGATAGTGTTTCTGATATTGAATATGAGAAGGTGGTCCTACCAATATATTGTGATTTATCAGAACGATTTGCGGTGGTGACGCGTTTGTCCCTCGGAATAGAAAATAATACGATATAAATATGGATATACGTGGATATAGTCGCGACATATTCGAGTATTAACGGATCGCTCCTACAATGGATGGATCTCTGTTTGACTATTTGAGTCTTTATTTAGAATCGTGATATTTATTTGATACTGGTTGAGTGCTTGAAGGCAAACAAAACATTTGTTCTCAATAGTGTAGAGACATTTAATGCTTAGGCAGAGATAGCCTAGTGGACATGGTGGCTTCGAATCCACGGCACGCACCAAAATATTTTCGAAGCTATGTGCGTATTAAATGGTTTAATATATTATCACTTACCTCGTGCCTTGGAGAGCGCGTTTACCCGTCGGTCCCAGCTGACGTGTAAATCTATGACAGTCGTTAGAGTACCCTCAGATAAACTGTGGTAGTCTTAACCTTGGAATATCGCTATTCATTGGGATTGCGGTGGTCAGACGACAGTCAGTCTGTGAAAAAAATAGATATCCTGTTATATCTGGTTTAACTAGTAAGCGAACCTCGTGCACCAATGCGTGTAAGTCTTGGATGCAATCGGGATTGCGCTAGGACGTTAATGATCTCTTTATTATAAAGTAATACTTAGCAATATTGATTTCAGTACCATCAATCCTTCTGCATAAAATCTTTAACTATCATACTCTTCTGTCTGAAAGATGGGCCTTATTTTCCAAGTATCTTGCTACTATAAATAAAAAACTTTCGAAGGATGGATAGACCCATGTATGGGATGTATTTTACTTTTACGCAAAAGCTACTAAATACATTTTGATGAAATTTTGTAGTTAATATCAGAATAGTACAAAGGTTATGTTTTATTCTCGATAACGACCGCTTTGTGGTCAAAGCCGAGGGCAGAAGCTATTAGTATTTAAAGATAAAAAACAAGTGCACTATATCATACATTCAATCATTTTAGGTTTAGCCGACAAGTCTTCGGTAGTATAGTGGTCAGTATCCCCGCCTGTCACGGGGTTCGATTCCCCGCCGGAGAGATTACTTTTGCGATTTATCTAATTAGATGTCATCACAAGAACACATGTGGGGACATAAAATTTCACTATAATTATGTAACCCATATATTATCATAGATCGATATGAAAGTAATATAAGAGTACGTGAGGATGTGATTTATACACGACTGTTTGAAAGATGTACGGCGGAAACATTTAAAATAATTAAAGCAAGAAATTATTTATTCTGTACACAATTAAAGCAGACATATATGACAAGATCAATAAAAACAAATATAAAAGAAAAACATAGAAAAATAAAGATAATATTTATTTTACTGTGAAAGAAATAAACGCTCTGTGAAATTTTAAACTCTACCCGTTACGGTTCTTGGTACAGCTCTCAGTCAGACAAACGGATGGACGCATAGACAGAGGAGACTTAGTAATAAGATACCGTGGCATACCTACAACCTTTTCGACAACAATAATAATTATTTAAATTAGCGTATTACCAACTATTGCAGGAATATATTCACAGTGCACCTATTGTTTAAATATTTGCAACGTGACGATCTTAAATGAACAAGGTCAAGTTGATACAATAAGTAGCAATGAAAAGACCTGGTTCTTTCATGGATTTGATGGTTTCAGTTTTTAATGATTCAAGAATCTTACATGTAATAAGCTGATTCACTAAATATATAACTGCCTGTAGGCTTTAATCAGATTTTACAGAATTACTAAATATCTAATAAGAACTCACATTATTTTTCTTGTCACACAAAACACAAGTAAATCATTCCAATGGCGATGAAGAAACTTAGTTCTATGCTTACGTCACCGTCCTCTTGGCCGTCCCGAGGAGACAATGCATGAAATATTGGCTCTTTTTGTTACACAAACATGTCTTCAATTATTTTGCCCAAGATCAATGGTGGGGGGAGGGGGCAAAATATTTTCGTAATTTGTGATCTATGGAAGAATGAAGCGTATCATTTACAGAGAAAAGGCTATTATTTGTCTATAGATAGGTGAAAGTAGAGCTGGCCTATAAATTAATGAGATTGTCTAAGAAAATGGACTCATTTCGGCTGCCCTTATTGTGTTTGGAATTCGGTACAGAGCTTTTAGTAGGTGAGACGAAGCTGATTATACTTACTTGTTAAGTCAAATAACTAACAACGAGATAAAGCGTATAAAAAAGATCGTGAAATGATGAGTGGAATGGTTTACTGTTGTCTGGGAATTGTCTACACTCTAATCCATGGAATATTGGCATTATAAACCTTTCTTTTCCCGGGCTATGGCGACTGACGGTATTCGTTCTGTGGAAAGCTTAACCTCTCGTATGCTGGGTTACCAGACATAATTATAAATCTATTGTGTCTCGTACAGATCTGCTCTTAAGCATACGAAAGGTTAATAATCTGTCAGATCACTTGAGACTAGAAGTCCTGAGCCGAAAGTTTTGAATGCAACTGCTTCTTACGTCAACGTAAGAGTGACAATCATTGAATTAAAGAAATATTTATTGAATACAGGTGTTAGATGTTAATGTCGTATCTTTAGATGCTTTACTTTTTTTTAATAGTGTATTAATTTTACTAAACTATTAAACATATTGTACCTACTAATTTAAATACCTTAATAAACACGTTCCTTCATAGTTTAAATTAGTTAAGATAATTAAAATTTAATCGTAATCATAAAGACATATTTATTTCTGCATTTTGGTTGTTTACAACACTTATACATGTCAAAACCCTATTCTAGATGAAGCCGGCTTTTCCTAGCTAAATGACTTCTTGAGAAGAAAGGCCGAAACAAACTCAGAGTCATTGTTTTTTTTGTCACTTCAATTTCTTTAGTCTTTTCTTCATCTTTTAAAGTCCAGACAAAAAAGGGTTTAGTATGCAAGTACAATGCAGGAAATTATCTGACGCTTTTGACTGACTCGGCCCACTGATGGCCCGCATTCAACAGTAATCGTACGGCTCAACCTTGATTGAGGGAGCCAGCACGATCTGTATCACTATGCCTCCACGCCATCAGAAGGTGTATGCATAAGCATGTCAGCCTAAGCCATCAGACAGGTTGCCACAACTATTTGTTTATATGTTTAATAATGCCCACATCGTACTCACAACTTTACATGCTAATAAACAGTAAAATACATGTTGCAAACAATAAGTAAAAATAATAAAAATTTAAACAATGAAATGTCATATATTTAAAATGTCAGAAAATATTATTGAATGTCAATTTATGAATACTAATTTTTTACTTGAGTAATTTTAAATGTCAAAAGAAAATAAATTAAATAACAATGTCAAATCAAACAATGTCAAAACAAAATAAATAAAATTACAAATATCAAATTAAAAATGTCAAAATGTAAAAATATAAGTATTACAAATGTAAATAAAAATATCATGTCACTAATTTCAAAATGTCAAAATTCATAATTTTCAAACACGATTCCAGGCATTTTTGTCTGCTAAATAATCTTTAACTGTGTTATAAGCTTTTGAACACAAGCTCTGTTTAATAAATACTTTGAATTCATTAATACTTAGTTCCTGAATATTGCCTGGAATTTTGTTGTAAAAACGTATGCTTTGACACTTGTATGAGTTACTTATTTTTTGTAGTCTAGTTGAAGGTAGAACCAGTTTGTTTTTATTTCGTGTATTTAAATTATGAATGTCGCTGAATTTAGAAAACATATTTATATTTTTCCTGACATATAACAAGTTCTCATAAATGTATTGAGATGCGACAGTCATTATCTTAATTTCTTTAAATTTTTCCCTCAGTGAATGCCTTGAACCAAGAGAATGAAGCCACTTGTCACATTACAGTTAGTAGAGTTGAGTTGAAGTAAATGGAAAAGTTTCTATGGGTTCAGTGGTCACAATGGGAGTGCCGCAGGGTTCAATTCTTGGTCAATTCCTTTTCCTTGTATATATTAATGATTTGCCATACATTATGCAAAATAATGAAGAGATAGTGTTATTTGCTGATGATACATCACTTATTTTTAAACTAAGACGACAACAATCAAATAATGACGATGTAAATAACGCTCTCTCTAAAGTAGTTCAATGGTTTACAGCTAACAATTTACTGTTAAATGAAAGAAAAACAAAATGTATACGAATGGAAGGAAAGAGGAACACACCACGCACCCTCGAATTGACCACCCCAACTATTATCTACTCTTCGCTCTGTGGCAACACTGAGGTTAACAGCTGATCCGACCTTGTCCCGTATTTTTTACAAATAAAAATATAAAATAATCAAATAATTAAAGCTTATTACACGTTAATTACTTAATAAATGTGTTATTTGTAATAATCTATAAAAGTATTAGTGTTTTCTGTGAAAATAAGGTGAGTTTATTGTGATTTCTTTTTTGACAACCAATCCACCGGCTAAATTTGCATTGTCATTTTACAAACAGGTATAACATTGTAACTACTATCTAAAATCGACTTATACGTATAAAATAGTTTTAATTAGTATATTTCCGAATGAAAAGTGCTATCAAGTTCCTAAATAACCACCTATAAATAGTAAAAATACATAAACATAACCTAAACATTGTTAGTTGGTTACACAACTTTCAACGAGATCAGCTGTTCTTTCTTACAATAATATTTAGCTTTAAACTCTACTATTACTACGTATTTCAATCTTCTCCTTTACTTTTGAACAAAACTTCCTTTGTACTTGTATTTCTTTCTTTTCACTATGATTATGACTCGTAAAGCTTTGGCTCGCCAGGAAGAGTCTAAACTCCAACTGGCTTTAATTGAATTAAAGACCTCTAAGGAGTTGTGTAACAAACTGATAGAGGAAAGAGAAGATAACGAGAAAGAAATGTTGAACTTACTGGAAAAAAATAAGATATTAAAATGTGAAATGGCTCAGCTACATACTCAATTCTCTGATGCCATGAGTGCTCGGGATGGACTCCAGCTCATTGTGGACGGGTTTGCCGAGTGTAGCTTGCAGTATGAACAAGCACTTGACCGTATACAGTTCTTAGACAAACAGTTACACGAGGCAAACAGTAGAATAACTCATCTAGAATTCACCCAAGATCAAATCACTACAACGGCAAATCAAAGTCTGTTCGATGAGCTGGTGGTTCATGCTCCAAGCATGATTACTGATATAAATCATTCTAAAGCATCATTTCCAAATAGTCTCTCAGTGTGCAAAGAATCAAATAATTCAATAAAATTGATTAGGGGTAGTAGGAATAGAATTAAGAAATATGTCAAAATAAACAAATTCATAAAAAAGACCCAAAAATTAGTTCACAGACAAAAATTTTTCATAAAAAATGTTAAGTTAAATAGGGAAAGATTACTTGCTCTTGAAAAATTAAAAATATACACACAGAAATATCACCAAAATAACTTGAAACATAAATTAGAAATAAATAATTTGCAGGTAGAATTAAATAATCTTAGTGACAAATTAGTATCAATGACAAATAAATATAAAAGCTCTGAACTACAAATGAAAGAGTACATATTGGCAATGAATGAGTTGGTGGCATCAAATAGTAACAAATGCTCAATACCATTGAACAATGACATCCCGTTCAACAACCAACACTCGCCAGCTTGCTCATTGTCAACATGTGACCCGGTTTTGCCAAATAGTTCTTTAAACAATACAAATACAAATATTAAACACACTCTAAATAAATTAAAAAATAACAAACTAGACAGTAAAACTATATTACAAAATAAAAATAAAGTGATAATATTTAGTGACGAGATTGGAAAAGGTATGGGTCAGTTGTTGGCGAACACATATAGTGATGGGTTAGTGATGAACTACTGTTTGCCTGGGTTAAGTTCCATTGCTATTTTAGATAAAATTATAAACTTCAATTTTGACCAGGATACAACTTTATTGATCCTACTTGGTAAAAGAGGATCTTTAAATAAAAGACTTTTATTCTATTATTACAGTAAATTATGTGAATTAAATTTAAATCAAATTATTATGCTCACTTTACCTTTCAGTAAAGGGTTGCCACAGAAAGAAAATAATATTAGACATAGTCTTAATATAAATTTGTGTAGTTGGTCATACAATAACGATCAATTTCATCTTTTTGACTCTAACAATTATGTTAGTAAAACTTTACATTTGACGCAAGATACTTGTTATCTGAATTCTTATTATAAAAGACAACTAGCTGAGTCGCTAGCATTTTGTATTGACATTTCAGCCAAGAATTTGGCTAATAAACGTGTTGCCCCTATACAGCAACAAAATGACATTTATAATGATTCAGCCAGTATTTTGGCTACACAGTCTGACATTTCTATTAATTTAAATTAAATAATTCGACAATAGAGAATACCTCTTGCAATGACACTTTCATTAATAATGGGCTGGTATGTATGAATAAGCCCAATCCAACTAATAATTCATTTAGAAATTCACAAGTATTAAAACTGGTACATCAAAATATACAAGGTATGTCAAATAAAGATTTAGAAGTGGAGTTGTTCATGAACGGTGAATGCGTCGATATTTTGTGTATAACAGAACATTGGCTTAAAGATCACCAGTTCATGTGCAATTTTAATAACCATCTAGTTGGTAGTTCGTTCAGCAGACAAAATGCAATACATGGTGGATCGTTGATTTTAGTTAACAAGCTGCTTAAATTTAAGAATCGTAGTGACATTGTTAGTTTCTCTGTTGAACGGACAGTTGAAATAGCCTGTGTGGAGTTGGACCAACTTCTTGTTTTGAGTGTGTATAGGCCACCATCATCCTGCTATGATAACTTTGAAAGTGTCATGGATGATGTGTTACGGAAGCTATGCCAACAAAATAAATCTATAATAGTAGGTGGCGATTTTAATATTAATTTACTAGAAGATTCCCTGAATTGCCACAAAATTAAGAATTTGTTCAAGTCATATAATCTTGCATGCTTATTTTTGGAACCCACCAGGATAACTTCCACGACATCTACTTGTATAGACAACATATTTACAGATATTGTACCAGTTAGAAAGCAAATAATTAACAAATTAACATCAGATCATTGTGGACAATCTATAACATTTGCTATGCAGTCTAAAAAAGTAGGTAGAAAGGAACTGAGTGTGGTGCCAAAAACTTTGCGTCGTCTGGAGGGACTTAAGGATAAACTCACAAGTACATTACCATACTTATGCTATAATAACGATCCTAATAAGTTGTACAATTCTTTCTTTGACATGTACTGTACTATATTCAATTCTATCTTTGTCCCTAAGAGGATCTCAGTTGCTGGTACTACATCCTTCAGTGAATGGGCAACCACTGGAATTTATAAAAGTAGAAATAAGCTTTACGAATTATATGAACAGAAAGTAATTAATAAAAATGATGAACAATTTTGTCAATATGTAAGAAATTATTCCAAGTTATTTAAAAAGATTTGTCGTGAAGCTAAGACACTTTATTTAAAATCAAAAATTAAAAACAGTGACAATAAAATAAAAGCAACGTGGGATATTATAAACAATGAGACTGGAAGGGTCAAGATTAAAAGTAACGATTACACTCTTCAATTAAATAAAAAGATATTAAAGTCAGATTTTGAGATTGCCACAGCATTTGAAAATTTCTTCACAGACATTCCAGTCTCAACCACTAAATCCCTCAACTCGTCCCCTATTGACGCCGAATCTCTATTGAAACAAAATGTCAATAGGTGTAACATTGAATTTAGTTTTAGTTATGTCACTGACAGAGATATTGTAAAAACTTTTAATAGTCTTAATTTGAAGAAGACTAGTGATCTTTGGGGCAATTCTGTTGTGATTACGAAATCCATAATCAACACAGTAGCACCTGAACTGGCAATGATTTTCAATAGATGCATTGACTGTGGTGTGTTTCCTGATCAAATGAAAAGTAGTAAAGTAATTCCGTTATTTAAATCAGGTAGCACATCTGACCCCACAAATTATAGGCCAATATCTGTGCTACCCACGTTTAGTAAAATTTTTGAAAAATTAATTCTAGGTCAGCTTCAAATTCATTTTAATAACAATAAGCTGTTACATGAAAAACAATTTGGTTTTACTAGGGGTCGCTCAACTACCGATGCTGGAGTTGAGCTTTTAGATAGTATTTTTGATGCCTGGGAGGAGTCGCATGATGCTCTGGGAGTCTTTTGTGACTTATCAAAGGCTTTTGATTGCGTTTTTCATGAAACATTGATCAGGAAATTACATTACTATGGAGTTAAGAACACTGCTTTGGATCTCCTAACATCATATCTGAGTAATAGGATACAGAGAGTTGAGGTAAATGGTAAAGTTTCTATGGGTTCAGTGATCACAATGGGAGTGCCGCAAGGTTCAATTCTTGGTCCATTCCTTTTCCTTGTATATATTAATGATTTGCCATACATTATGCAAAATAATGAAGAGATAGTGTTATTTGCTGATGATACATCACTTATTTTTAAACTTAGACGACAACAATCAAATAATGACGATGTAAATAACGCTCTCTCTAAAGTAGTTCAATGGTTTACTGCTAACAATTTACTGTTAAATGAAAAAAAAACAAAATGTATACGATTTTCAAGACCGAATGTAAAACAAGTTAAACCTAACATATGTTTGAATGGAGAAGAGTTGGATCTTATAGATAACACCGTATTCTTAGGCATAACCTTAGACTCTAAGCTACAGTGGGGCCCACATATAGGTCAGTTGTCGAATAGACTTAGCTCTGCAGCGTACGCGGTTTATAAAATTCGTCAGTTAACTGATATAGATACGGCCAGATTAGTATATTTTAGTTATTTCCACAGCATAATGTCATATGGCATTTTATTATGGGGCAACGCAGCTGACATTCAAACTGTGTTTGTACTGCAGAAGCGGGCTATTCGTGCAATCTACAGTCTTGGTTCAAGGCATTCACTGAGGGAAAAATTTAAAGAAATTAAGATAATGACTGTCGCATCTCAATACATTTATGAGAACTTGTTATATGTCAGGAAAAATATAAATATGTTTTCCAAATTCAGCGACATTCATAAATTAAACACACGAAATAAAAACAAACTTGTTCTACCTTCAACTAGACTACAAAAAATAAGTAACTCCTACAAGTGTCAAAGCATACGTTTTTACAACAAAATTCCAGGCAATATTCAGGAACTAAGCATTAATAAATTCAAAGTATTTATTAAACAGAGCTTGTGTTCAAAAGCTTATTACACAGTTAAAGATTATTTAGCAGACAAAAATGCCTGGAATTGAGTTTAAAAATTATGAATTTTGACATTTTGAAATTAGTGACAAGATATTTTTATTTACATTTGTAATACTTATATTTTTACATTTTGACATTTTTAATTTGACATTTGTAATTTTATTTATTTTGTTTTGACATTGTTTGATTTGACATTGTTATTTTTATTTATTTTCTTTTGACATTTAAAATTACTTAAGTAATATATTATTATTTTTAAACTGACATTCAATAATATTTTCTGACATTTTAAATATATGACATTTTATTGTTTAAATTTTTACTATTTTTAAAATTACTTAAGTAATATATTATTATTCCTGAATTGACATTCAATAATATTTTTTGACATTTTAAATATAATATGACATTTTATTGTTAAAATTTTATTATTTTTACATATTGTTTGCAACATGTATTTTACTATGTATTCGCTTGTAAAGTTGTGAGTATGATGTGGGCATTATTAAACATATAAACAAATAGTTGTGGCAACCTGTCTGATGGCTTAGGCTGACATGCTTATGCATACACCTTCTGATGGCGTGGAGGCATAGTGATACAGATCGTGCTGGCTCCCTCAATCAAGGTTGAGCCGTACGATTGCTGTTGAATGCGGGCCATCAGTTGGCCGAGTCAGTCAAAAGCGTCAGATGATTTCCTGCATTGTACTTGCATACTAAACCCTTTTTTTTTGTCTGGACTTTAAAAGATGAAGAAAATACTAAACAAAATGAAGTGACAAAAAAAAAATGACTCTGAGTTTGTTTCGGCCTTTCTTCTCAAGAAGTCATTTAGCTAGGAAAAGCCGGCATCATCTAGAATAGGGTTTTGACATGTATAAGTGTTGTAAACAACCAAAATGCAGAAATAAATATGTCTTTATGTCTTTATGTCTTTATTGCAATAGAAAAAGGTTGACAATATCGAACTCCTCTAAAAGGATAAGGGATATAGGAATGGTATGGGTTCCAGGAAGATACCTGACTTGCAGTATCCCGCTGTATGCGCCGACTATTCTTCGACACGTGTTTCGCCTCTGCACGAGGCATCCTCAGGAACGATGGGCAACGACTGAGCTCAGTCGTATAATGTTATCGTGGTACGTGTGTCCCTACATTAGCCCCCTTTTTTTTAAAGAAGCTACTTTATAATTTATATAAAACAATACTAAAACACTCATTTTTTTTAACAAATACAAATGGAAAACTTAATTTCAGAACGTTTACATTACTCACTAATGTCACTTTAAACTTTATTACAAATTCACTGTACGTTTACATGTCCAGATAACGTAAATTTTACAATATGTTTCTTACTGATACACGTCTGCATTATGCGACGTAGCTGCAGGTTGCACGGTGTGCACTTTGACCACCGGCGGTGACCACCCGGCCACGGCCGCTTCCTTACGGAACCAATCTCGCACCCGCTTCTTGCATTGGTTTCGCAACAGAAACAGGCACACAAGTCCTAACAATATAGCGAATACCATTATAATAATTTCCAACCCATTTAATCTTTGGCCAATTACTTCATTAGACGCACTTTGTGTAATTGCAACATTGTTATGTTCGGGTTTACTTTGGCTATAACCTATCTTAGACACGTGAATACACAATAAAATATTTACTGTTAGCAAGCAAAGTCTGGCTACAGAATGAATAAAACATACAGTAAAATAATTAACATAAAACTCATGTAAAAATTGATGTGTCAGTATTTGATTCACTAAAGTGAAACATTGCTATATTTCATAGCCTAATTACAAATATTACAATACTGCGATAAAATGTTAAAAGTTATACATTTAGATTGCAACACATATTTTACACAATAACAAAATAAGTACATACATACATACATATCGTCACGCCTTTTATCCCCGAAGGGGTAGGCAGAGGTTTATTTCTACACCCAGTTTTCGCCAGATATACTTTAGTCCCACGTAATAAGGGGCGAGCCTATTGCCGTACCGGGCACATTTCCAGACTCCGTGCTGCTACTGAGAATTTCGTGACAGAAAAACCCAATAACGCTGCCCGACCCAGGAATCGAACCCGGGACCTCACGATCCCACGCGCACATTTATGCCGCGAGACCATCGAGGCAGTCGTACAGGGTTTGATGTCGAGTTTTCCGTCTCCACGCAAAGATGGTATTTGCACCGCGTTATCCCTTAGTTGCCTCTTACGACACCCACGGGAAGATAGGGGGTGGTGACACTTGTATTCTATGTCGTCAACCACACAGCAAAATAAGTAAGTATCTGCATATGCGACAATAGCGCAGTGGTTAAAGTATCATAAGTATTATTTCGCACTGGTCGAACAATAATAGATTTGAATTTCATTCACTGCATTACTGTCGTATATAAGGTATGTCACACACAAATAAAATAAACACAATAAAATTCAATTACAAAAATAGCTTTTGTATATAGGTTATGAAGTTAGCCCTACGACTATGTCTTGGGTTCGGCGGATATAACCTGCCACTAACTTTTTACCTCGTACAGGAATTGAACCTGTGCAAGACATCTACGACACTCACTATACTGTGAGTCTCGCTATAGTTCATTCTGCGAACCTTATCGGTCGCTTGATAGCTCTACCGCTACGAGTGGTCCGAGTTATCGGTTTGGTACCGGACTCGTCATTACTAAGATTATTATTACCACTAGAATTATTTATGTTACTATGTTTACATTGTTCGTCTAGCGAAATGGGATCATAGTTAAGTATGTAGGCCGGTTTGAGCCTATCTATTGATACATTTACCTGTCTATCATGTATTTGCAATTGAAAATACTTGTCACACCTGTCTATGACCTTATAAGGACCATCATAGGGTGGCTGTAACGATTTTTTAACTAAATCAACTCGTACAAATACATGTGAACATGTACGCAAATCCGAGTGCACGAAAATGTTACGTGAATCGCGTTGCTTTGTCGGTCTTGGTATAAGATTTCTAATAGCTTCCCTAACCGTGATTACATATTCATTCGAATCGCTAACTTTAATGTTTTTACTGCCGTAAAAATCACCGGGTAACCTTAACGTTTTACCGAATACTAACTCAGCGGCGCTAACTCCCGTATCGCTACGTGGTGTGGCCCGCAATGCAAACAAAGTGGTATTCAGCTCCTGGACCCAGGTACCTTTCTCCCTGCGAGCCATGAGAGCTGCTTTCAACACACGATGAAATCTCTCTACGGCGCCGTTCCCTTACGGGTGATAGGCCGTAGTTCTTAATTTATTTATACCTATATATTGCATTAGCTCGGTAAATAGACTACTCTCAAACTGCCTGCCCTGGTCAGTAGTGATCCTAACAGGACAGCCATAACGCGTTATCCAATTTTCATACAGTGATCGGGCTGTCGTAGTAGCATTAATATCTTTTAATGCGTAAACTGCCGGCCAACCCGTGGTGCGATCTATTACCGTCAAACAATACCTGTAACCCTCAGGTGATATAGGTAATGGACCAACTAATTCCACGTGTATGTGTTCGAACCGATCGCTAGCCTGAAACTGTCCAAGTCCAGAAACCGTATGTCTGATAACCTTCGCCTTCTGACATGGAATACAGGTTTTGGTCCAATTTCGAACATCAAGATTCATATTAGGCCAAAAATACTTAGATGCAACTAATTTCCTAGTTGTTCGATTCCCAGGATGAGACATATCATGAACCACGTGGAATGCCTTTTTCCTAAAGTCTACAGGTAGGTACGGCCTGGCGACGTTAGTTGACACCTCACATGTAATTTCATCCTGACCGTCCGGCAAAACAATTCCTTTAAATTGCAACCGCTCGCTAGGTTCCGATAACAACCTACGCAATTCTTTGTCCGTACGTTGCGCTAATGCTAATTCTGCGAAGTCGAGCGCAGTCGGACATGCAATCGTCGAAACGCGCGATAACGCGTCTGCAACAACATTGTCAGAACCGCTAATATGCCGTATGTCCGTAGAAAACTCACTGATAAAGAGGAGCTGCCTAACTCGTCTAGGCGTCTCTTTATCGCTGGGTTTTTTCGAAAACGCGTATACAAGCGGTTTATGGTCAGTGTAAATAATAAACGGTCTACCTTCTACCATATACCTAAAATGTTGCACTGATAAATATATCCCTAAAAGTTCCCTATCACTAAGTTTCTTAGAAAAATAACCTAATGGACGCCAGTGTGTGCCGACCCTTATCTGTAATGCGCTACCAACGCAGTTATTGGACGCGTTACACATAATTGCAAGCTCCGCATTTGCTATTGGGTAACACAACACAATTGCATTCTGTAGGCTACTTTTACATTTTGCGAACGCTGCATCCGCTTCGTCCGTCCACTGAACGAGCGATTTGTCTTTCTTTTTCGCGTTTTGTAAATATCTGTTTCATCCTGATTGATATTCCGCGGCCCTAGGCAAACTAGACCTATAAAAATTCACCATTCCCAAGAAACGCCTCAACTCGTCAATAGTTTTGGGTTTCGGGAATTCTAAAATGCCTGTACTTTATTTGGCAGCGGGCTAATCCCTTCTGGCGTAATTTCATAGCCAAGAAATTCTAATTTTGTTTGGCCAAAGCAACATTTCGATAAATTGATAGTAATACCGAACTTATCCAACCGTTCGAAAATCGCATTTAAGTGACGCTTATGAATTTCCGCTGTTTTGATAGCCACCAAAACGTCATCGATATAACAAAAATAAAAATTAGAATCTAAATCATCGCCTTCCTGCTTAAATTCTTCTTCTAATCCCTGAAAAACAGAATTATTCATATACCGCTGAAATGTCTGAGCCGCATTTCTTAACCCAAAGGTCATACGCATAAACTCGTATAGTCCGAATGGTGTAGTAATCGCGGTTTTCTCGACATCTTCCGGCGCTACTAATAAATTATGATATGCTCTGTTTATGTCTAAACGAGAGAAAATTTTCTTATTACCTAGGATGTATGTAAAATCATTAATTCGCGGTATGGGATACCTATCCGGCTTAGTTATTGCATTCAAGGCCCTATAATTGCCGCACGGACGTAACTGCCCATCCTTTTTAGGTACGACGTGTAGGGGACTTGCCCAAGGACTCTTCGACGGCCTGCAAATACCTAACTCCTGCATACGACGAAACTCTTCCTTGACTTTAACGTACCTCTCGGGTGCTAATGGCCTAGCACGCGCGAATACCGGAGGACCGGTGGTTTCAATATGATGAAACACAGAATAAGGAGGGTTTTCCTTAAAACAAACAGGTTTAGTTATCTCCGGAAATTGTAAAAGTAAATCAGAGTATATACTATTGTTATCAATTGTAGTTAACGATGATCCCTTCCACTTTACAATCGATCCTATAACACTTAAACTAGTTATTTGGTCTAAGAGACGTCGTCCACTTATATCTACAAGTAATTTATTTTGCATTAAAAAATCTGCGCCCAATATCGGCTGACTGACTTCTGCTACTATAAAATCCCAAATGTAGGGACGTCTCAAGCCCAAATTTAATGTTAATGTTCTAACACCATAAGTTTTTATTAGAGTTCCGTTTGCCGCATATAAGTTAAAATTAGATTTATCACTGTACTTGTTTAAACGATTTCTATTCACTGGTATGACGGACACATTCGCATCGGTATCAATTAAAAATCTCATACCTGTAGTCCTATCACATACTATGAGACGGTTGTGCGTTGTACAGCGTCCCGCCACCGGCTGCACTACTTCTAGTTTCCCGACGGCTTCGGTTTGGCCCCGTTCCAGTCAAGGGTTTCACACACTTTGCTGCTTTCTCCCTGTAACGAAAGTGGTAAAAACATAACCAATTAGCATTTTTCCTCTTAGCCGCCGGATTACCGCTCCGCGATGCCGATCTGGATCTCTGGCCAGTCCAGTGATCTGCCCTGGGTCTGCCACGCTCCAATTCATCGAGCCGCAAGCTAATCTTCGCCAATTCCCCCAAGATCAGGTTGGTATCCGTTGTTCCGCCAGGCGTAGGCTCCTTCAGCGTCTCCGATCCCCTGACCTCAGATATCTGGTTGGGACTTCCTGCCGTGCTTTCCAGCACTTTGTCCGCTACCGCCGCGAAGACATCCAGACTCTCCGACTCCGTAACCGTCAATATGGCTCTCACGGCTGTCGGCAGGTGTGATTGCCACATCAGCCTGAGCGTCTCATCTGGTACCTTTTCTCGTGCCAACTCTCGCATACGACGCAGCAGTTGTGATGGCCGCTGATCACCCCGCTCCATTTCTCCAATGAGTTTTTGTAGTTTCCTGGTCTGGGACTCCTCAAACACCTGAAGTAATCTCTCCTTCAAGGTCTGGTATTTCCGCGTTTCCGGTGGGGCAAGCAAGAGGTCACTCACTTGCTGTATGGCGCTTTTGCTCAATTTCGTCACCACGAGATTTTGTTTCGCAGCATCGATCAGTTTCTGATTTTCCACGGCAGCCTCGAATTGGACGAACCAGAGTCGCGTTTGGTCCGCCCAAAATTCGGGAATCCGCGAGGCCACGGTAATGCTGGCTAAGGCCTTTTCTCCGCTGTCGCCGCTCACTTCGCATTTTGCTTCCTGCTGAAAAGTCACCACTAATATACGAATTAGCGGATTCGTCGGGTAAATCTATTGGCAGTTGGCACATTAAAGATTTAAAACTAATTAACTACACTGATTCCTAACCTAACTAGATTCTTTCATTGTACCTACCTGCAGTTTGAGTTTCATAGTCACTATCTACTTAGCACTGTCTACAGAAGTTCGGAGGACTTAGTTAGACGGATTTTTCTTGTCTAGACACGAAAAATCCTGCTGTACGGAGCGGGGTATTGTAACGTAATACTACACGTATTGCGTTATAATATCTCGCAGGCGCTTAACGCCAGCTTAGCCGTTCGCAATATTACCAAATATGGTCATGTTCACTAGCCAAAGGCAGTTGTGAGTCATAGGCTTATACCTAAGTATATAAGATGGGTGCGCGATCTAAGTCGAGCACTTGCCCTACACACCGTCTCGCTGATGGTTGTAGCGACTATTACTACTATTATTAAAATCCTACTTCTCTGTCTACTGTCCCGCTGGGGGTAAGCATATTCTAGTTGTCTGTGTGCCTATACGTTCTGTCTGTAGTATCTGTGTCTCCTAAGCATAACAGCCGATCTAGGGACCGCCTGTTCCTGACCGGTTGTTGTGTATTCTCTATGCTGTTGCCAGTTCTTCCTACGGGCTACGTTCTTCCTACGTGCTACAAGCCACGAGCTGCTGGCGCCGTGCCGCTACTAGCCAGCTGCCACCCAAGCCTCCGTTCCTGCCTACGAGCTCCTACAGCCAGGCCACGGACGCCTGATCCTGACCGCTCGGCCCACATCGGCTGCACCGCCTGAGACCCGCTAAGCTTGAACATCGACCACAGAGCTGCCTGCGCAGCGTACCTTGGCCAGCTCATCGGCGACCCTACGAGCAGCTACCCTGCGAGCGTCGGAGAGCAGCAGGAGTCTGCGCTCCAGCCAGCTCAGGCCAGTGCTTACCAAGTTCGGTCATACTGTATGTAAGCGGTAGTGAGACATAATAAAGAACCTGTTCAGCCTAGCAGTGTTTTTCTTGAACCCCGACATCCTACCTGAGATCCTCCGTCTCAGTGGCATTCATTGTTCAAAATTCTAACACGCTATGCCAACGTAAGGGGTCACCAGTTGTAAGGTCCCAGCCCAATTATGGTCAGTTGAAATGCTGTATCTTACTATCGTGTTCGAAGTTGATGCGAGGGAGCGGAATATGAACAACGTTACTTCGAAACAAAGGTTTATTTGCGACTGGCGCTATAAATCAAAATGGTGCGGACGCAGCCGCGTGCAGTAACACACACATTCAAAAGTGTATATTTATATAATGTTATCGTGGTACGTGTGTCCCTACAAACAAATAGTTGTGGCAACCTGTCTGATGGCTTAGGCTGACATGCTTATGCATACACCTTCTGATGGCGTGGAGGCATAGTGATACAGATCGTGCTGGCTCCCTCAATTAAGGTTGAGTGGGCCGAGTCAGTCAAAAGCGTGAGATAATTTCCTGCATTGTACTTGCATACTAAACACTTTTTTTGTCTGGACTTTAAAAGATGAAGAAAAGACTAAAGAAATTGAAGTGACAAAAAAAACAATGACTGAGTTTGTTTCGGCCTTTCTTCTCAAGAAGTCATTTAGCTAGGAAAAGCCGGCATCATCTAGAATAGGGTTTTGACATGTATAAGTGTTGTAAACAACCAAAATGCAGAAATAAATATGTCTTTATGTCTTTAGAGCCTTGCTGATTTTTGCATGAATGGGCCGACTAGACCGGTGAAGTACTACCCTCTCACAGAAAATCGACGTAAAGTAACAATTCCTCGTTCAGTGAGTGAGAGGGCCGGATGCCCCATCCCCTATTCCTTCCCCCTTATCCCACTTATAACTCCTGTGGTGTTGCTTGTGTTCATGGGCGACGGTAATTGCTTACCGTCAGGCGATCCGCCTGCTCGTTTGCCGCCTATTACTATAAAAAAACATTACTTCCAAGAAGGCGCTCTGTACATTGTTTATGAAGTGCTATCTTGTTTAAACTTATAATGTATGCCAAATAAATAATTGATAATTATATTTACATATTCTATAACACATACATATGATGCATAGAAAAGCTGTACGCAGACAGAACAAATGCTGGTGCTCATCACAAAAATGTTGGTCCTGGGTATGACCCAAACCTACAACTTAGCAATCAGGAGCACTAAGTACTAGACTTATAGATTATTCACCGCCCTGTTGCATCATTTGATTAATGAGCCACTTTTTCTTCTTCTTCATACCGCTTCTCATTTCCTTTACCTATCACAAAAGCCAGCAACGCACTAGTGATGCCTCTGCTGGTGGTTATTACTAAATTAACATCATTTACTGCTTGAGTATGATATCAATAGTTACCAAAAAATTTTACTAGTAGATATTTTACAGTGTGGAACAGAGTTGCAGCTCCTTACAAAAAAAATGTACAACAATATATATTTGATAGAAAAGAGTGACCATGAGTTTTATTGCCCGTTCTTTCTCGTGGTCGTTACGAACGTGACAGTAAATGTAAATGTAGAATCATTAAGTAATTAACTTAAATTTTGACGGTCATAAGCGTCACTTTGTGGCCTAGATGAATGAATTGACTTTGACTTTGGTAATAGCTGACCGACGAGCGATCTGCCTACAAGTTTGCCTTCTTAGAACATAAAAAACCTTTGTTATGTAGAGGGCTTAATTCTTTTAACCCTAGATTACTAACCTTCGTCGATTTGACTACGCGGGTTTGTTTAAATCGTGCTAACTTTTGCGCGCGCGATCGCACTGCTTCCACAGTTTAGCTAATCTCAGTCGACCCGTTGCCCCCCCGACTGACGGTAGTGTTTTGAGTGGGGGGGCACCGTGAGCGCCGTTCCAGCAACCATGGATCGTCGCATCGACGAAGGTTAGTATTAACGTAACATTTTGTCTTATTTAGTTGGTGAACTCTTTCATTTTTTTGTTTTGTTTATTTATTTTATTTGCGAAAATAATGCGACTGATGTACCTCCTACGTAAAAAAGGAAAATATAAGCCTTGTGTCCCTCCGCAAAGCGAAGGATGACTAAAAGTAGCTGCACCCAGAGCAATAAATCGTTATGCGGGGAGCACAAAGTTGACGTTTGTCACAAATGTATAACTTGATAGATTTTTACCAATTTTTTTATTCATTACTTTATTTCATTCGTTATTTCTAATATTTGAAAATTATTTTTCACATTTACTTTAAAATAATACATTAAAAATCTTTTAAAATGTTACCATTGTTAATTTCCCATAAAACCTACGATCTCATTTATAAGGCTGATTTTCTAATAAATATGCCGTTTTGGTTTATGATAATTTATTAATTAATAAGAAGAATATAATAAATTTATAATAAAAATAAAAAATATGCATGTTTAATTCAAATAAAACCCACTATCCCCTTTATTAAATAGCGTAGTCGAAAGTACGAAGGTTAGTAATAAGCATCCAAAAATAAGGTTAGTGATCTAGGGTTAATTCAGTCACGTCCAGTGCAACAACAGCACGTGAAATAAATCTTCTTATTAGAACTCAAAATAAATGTTGAAGCTTAGAAAAGATACAGCTATTCCAAAGTCAACAATATCACGAAAAAAAATACACTAAGAAGTATTATATTATTTTACAAGAATCGAACCAATGTGTTGAACATAGTTGTATTTCGAAACTAATCAATGCCTTTCCTCAAAGTTATCGCTTACAATTTTCTTTTTATCCCGCGAATTTCAGGTTATGTTCGAAATGCCTCGTTTTCATGCTTAATGTGTACTTAAGTTTTCATTGTTTCCAAAAGCTAATCAAATATAATCACTTTCGTTTGCGACATTAACATTAACCATAGAAAGTGCACGATATTTTTATTTCCTCTTCCATTTCTGCGTTCTATACGACCACAAAAACACCGCGAAATTAAAGATATAAACCTCAGTGGGAGTGTTTCACAAGATTGGCACTCACAACCACGTAGTCCGATCATGTATGGAGGCTTTCATGCAAAACACCGTAATACTCCAAGCTATTGACCATTGTAATTTGGCATAAATAAACCAAACATAGCTGTTGCGCTTGCCAGTAAAAATATTAATACAAGTGTAGGAATGCATTCCAGTGGGATGATGATACGGTTGCTAGATATGTTAAGCGATGTTTTGGATTACGATGATACTATTTTAACGACAATTATTAGGTCTTAAACATATTTCACACAATCTTTATGTCTAAGTAACTATAATTATGAACAAAAACGATTTAAAAAAAATCTTTACTTTCATACACATTAACGCCTACACTCGTGGTGTGGTTGTAGCAAGAATGAATTGCTTTATATAATTCTTAGTTGCAGAAATTATGACTAACCCGGCTAGTTTCCTATAAACTATATTTTCTTTCAGTTTAGAATAATTTTATTGTTATGTGATAATAGATCATATGTGGTCAGTATGATAAATATAATGATAGTGCATAAGTATATAGTATGTCTATAAAGATTTCTGAAAATCTCTACTAAAATGTGTTGAAACCTCCGGAAAATGTGAAAAGTCGATAGAGATACACTGTGACTGCCTCCTTGGTTCAGTAGATAGCCTATGCGTGTAGTGCGTAGGGTCTGCTAATCGGGAGGTGTGCCTGGTAACGACAATAGGCTCGCCTCCTTGGGTGTAATATTACATCTATGCCTACTCCTTTAGGCTTTGTTCCTAAAATTATAGTTGTACAGTATTTATAGTGAAGCATCGCATAGTATCTCCCAGCTCCTGGCAGCTCTCCCAGCTCATTTTAGGCTCCTGGCTTAATTTGAGAATACGCATAATCCTTTGAGAATGTCAAGCAGTAATTAACTACAGCGCCTACATGTATTTAAGAATTATTTTGCGGCTATGTGGTGTATTGTCTTGAGTGCCCTAGATGTGGTCTTTATGGATTGACAATTATTCTAAAATACAAACATACATACATAGACTCACGCCTGTTTCCCGGAGGGGTAGGCAGAGACTACGGAGCGCCATTTGCAATGATCTTGACATATCTGTCTTGCTTCATTCACTCCCATCAGATTCCTCATGCATGCTCTTCTGTTCAGGTTCAGATATTCTAAAATAATAATATAGAATTGGCTTCAGATTACAAAATAGTGATAATTAAACCTGAAATAGCGACATAATAGTCCTTTATGTACTACATAAATGTAAGTTAGTAAGAGTTTAGATTTTAAACTTTTAAGCAAGCTTTGTATCTTATAATCTTGCTTCTTATTCTGTAATCAGATAGGAGCGTTTTTTTTCGGGCTTGTTTCTCGTAATAGGTTCGACACAAATGTCCTTCTTTGTGTAGACTTGTAATGCGAACAACATGTGAAATACAGAATTGTCGCCTTTACGTCGGTAGTGTAGATAATTGATCCAATCATTTAACTAAGGCTTGTCATTTGCAGCATTCAGCAGGAAGCTAACGTAATTACAATTTGTTGTATTAGTGAGTAATAGTTACATAGTGCAGCTGCTGAAGTAAAAACAACTGAAAGAACAAATTACCTTTTAACACTTTGAAGAGCATTGACCATCTGTTATGATAATAAAACTTTTATTGGGGCTCGTTTGGTGTCCTTTAAAGTATTAAAATAACGTTATTTTTAAAGACAACCCTTTTTTAAAAAGGCAACATCCGCAGAAGCTACATTTCCTGTGTCGCGGGAGGCTTAGAAATATTCAATCACCGGACACAAAAACACCCAAACTCGAAGCAACAATTTGTGGATCACACAAAGTGTGCACAACACTCGACGCAGTGTCGGGCGGCGAGGTGGCCGCTTAGACTGCTACGCCTACCTTTGTTTACATGATATTTCGAAATCGATGGCACACAATGAAATAGTCAAAAACATAAATAGAAGTAGTCTATCCGACTAAATAATGAGCAGATAAAGATTAACAGCGAAATGGAACATGATATCTAAAAATATTCAACAATGAATCTAACTAAATATACCTTCCTACCAATATTTCAGTTCAATCTCAGTTTTCATCAAAATCTTCCACCAAGCCGCAAGGTTACCCACTAACCGCAGAAAACTATTTAATAACCAGACTTTCGGTACTCTCTCACGAATCAATATCCTTCTTTTGAACTTGAGATGAGATGTAGTTGACCTATTGTAGTTTCCCTTCGTTTCTCCTTCAAAAAAGTTATTATAACATCTGAAAGAAAATTATAACCAACGCACTACCGCGCCGAGCTTATACAGTTTTAATTTTTTTTTTTTTGCTTATTATATACACATTCGTTAGCTACAAGTTCATCAAAAGAATTATACAAATCGTTACGATACTTTTACATATTATTGGGAACAAAGAAATTTCGGGATCTTTGTATAAATTTGGTTGCGTTCAGATTTGTCGTGTTTTTGGTATTGTTCTGGAAAATTCGATAGAGACATTAGTATGCTATGCATTAAGTCTATAATGTTATAACTAATACTTCGGCTATGTCACTGTACGTGTGTTTAGAGACACAGACACTTATGTAAAGAAGAATGCTCTTTCTAAGCCAGAATACAAGTTAGTAAAATTATGTGTACTCTACTGAGAAGACAAGTCATCATCCTCTTATCGACATCCCAGTTTCAACCTGGGGTCCGCTCTCTAGTCTAACCGGATTTGGCTGAATATTAGCTTTTCCACGGAGCGACTTCCTGTCTGACCTCCGCAACCCGAAGGTATAGCGATATTCCATGGTTTAAACTAGTGTCAGTTTATTTAGAAGGTACGGACGCCCTGTAACGACTGTCAAAGATCTTCATGACAACCGGGACCGACGGCTTAACGTGCTCTCCGAGGCACGGGACAAGCGATAATTAACAATTCAATACGCACATAACTCCGAAAAGTCATTGGTACGCACCGTGGATTCGAACCCGATACCCTCTGCATGGCAGTCTGTTAGTATATCCACTCAGCTATCGCTGCCTTTGTACTCTACTGAGAAGTAAGAACAAATAATATGTGTTCTTAGAAGAGGTGTCACAGATGACATTTTCATACGCCTAGGTTTAAAAATAGAACATAATCATGTTTGCATAGCAAAAACCTAGTATACTGTCTAGTAAACATAGAACAATACGGATAAATACATGATATAAACAGTTTGTGACAATATACTAGTATCAAAACAAACACACTTACAGCATTATAGGACGTGAACAATAATTGCTCATTTCGTCTTTGAAGCTCTGTTCACAAAGTTCGAATCAAATCAAGAACAGAAATTGCTATTACAGTAGATTTAACTTTCACTTTCTGATCTTGAATCTATCGCAGCTGACTTCTCAAACTAGGAGAGAACCCTCTCGATATAATTTATCTTTAATGGTATTATTTTTCAATGTCGCGGGAACTTTGCAAGGCTGCTTAGTCTGACCTACCTACGATTGTCGCGATCCTTATTCAGGTCATTTGTGATTTCTTAATTAGTTTCAGCTTGTTATTGCTATTTCATTAAGTTATTTTCATCTCAATGTTTACAGTTTGCAAATTGTAGATATTACTTTAAGACGAATATGAAAAATATTTGCATAACTAATAAAGAAATGAATTTTGTCCCCTATAGTAAAAACTAATCCCTTGTTTTAAATTGTCTTTCGGGATATATACCACGTACCTTAAGGTACGTAAGGTGCGTAAGGTACAGGTATATCCCGAAAAGACAATTTAAAACAAGTTTAAATGACCACGAAAGTTTAAAAACTAATCCCTTATTGTTACTCGTATGTAAGTTTGTTTACTTTAGCTACTTACCTATACCTATTCGTATGTATGTTTTAGGATTTGGTTTGTCTATACGAAATCTGGAGTAAAGTATGCTGTAAAACATTCAAGTACCTATGTAACCCTAAAATTTACATTTAAGTGAAATATTTTAATACCAGCACGGCTATAAAACTACCACTGACGTCATTTATCGATAAACTGGCCAAGTACATGATGTAAGGTTCCGTAGAAGCCCTTACTTTATATCGTTAGGATACAATAAGCACTCGATCACAATATTCATTTTGCTTTTTAATCGCCTTGCCTCCGCTTTTGGAATAAAGTGATAAAATACATACATACATAGTCTCACGCCTATAGCCCCGAAGAGGTAGGCAGAGGTGTATTTCTACACCCACTTTTCGCCAGATATACTTTAGTCCCACTACGTAATAAGGGGCGAGCCTATTGCCGTACCGGGCACATTTCCAGACTCCGTGCTGCTACTGAGAATTTTGTGACAGAAAAACCCAATAACACTGCCCGACCCAGGAATCGAACCCGGGACCTCCCGATCCCAAACGCACATTTATGCCACGAGACCAACGAGGCAGTCGTATAGGGTTTGATGTCGAGTTTTCCGTCTCTACGCAAAGCTGGTATTTGCATCGTGTTATCCCTTACTCGCCTCATACAACACCCACGGGAAGATAGGAGGTGGCGACACTTGTATTCTATGCCGTCAACCACACGGCTAAATAACCATTTTTTTTTTGTATAATCCCGTTAAAAGTAATACAGATCATAATTATTGTAATGCATGCAAATACACTTATGTGACAGCCAACTAATTATGGCTGCCTATCCCAAAAAGCTCTTTTTAAATTTCAGTACCTAGATGACCAAGCTGTGCTCTGTATTTTTTATTATGGTGTTTGAAATAGAAATAGTTTTATGATAGGTCAAGTCGATTATATCGATTTAGTAACGTTTAGTTTAGTCTATTGAAAATTTCTGACTATGGTCACACTGAACTGTCATCTTCCGCTTGCCTTGAAAAATTAACATGTTGTCGTTTCGTAAAATCATCGCCTTTTTAAAAGCACATGTTTAAACCAGCTTCGCGAATTTTATTGTGAAATCTTATAAATTGCCGCTATTTGATTTACCCGGCAAAAGTTGAGTTGAACATTGTCATTTGTAAAACTGTAATTGTGAATCCTGTGAACGTGCATCGTGCTCTCGTGTTAAGACGGAGAGGACATCAAGTTAGAAGGAACAGCTAAGTGGATAATTCATTCAATCTATCGTGGCCACCTTAGTTTTGTTTGTTTTTCCCTAACTCAGTTCCAGGCCTGACATCAGTGAAGATACAGGTAATTGTACATTATAATTTGTCATCGCTGAGAATCTCAGCAATATATGTCAGACATTTGATTGCTTTAGAACAACTGGATGAATATAAATTAGCTTCCACTGTGCCTACAAACAATTCCCAGTCTGTCTACTGCAACTCTAGACATATGGTAAAAAATATTCCTAGCTAGATCGATTTATCGTCTCCGAAACGCCCTTCGCTACGCCCCATGAAACTTACCAAAAATCTTTGTAACCATTTCTGAGATTCAGATTAGATATATAATTATATATACTTACCAGAATTTCTTCGTCTAAAGATATTTAAAAGATCGATAAGGACCATGGGCGGAATCGTCCCCACCCATCAACAGAAATGAAATGTAGCTCAATCGGCACATCTTGGCAAGATGATATTTTTTTACTATGGCGACGTTGCCCAAATGCATGGGGTTTTCATAGTAATTAACGTTTAAACATATTTTTCGTTTACGCATTATTGACGATTAATTGTAAAATACCTACTCATTTATCTATTGTAGGAAGTTGTGGTACATTCTACCACATTCACACAACACCATCTAGTCCCAAACTAAGCAGAAGCTTGTAATATGGGTACTAGATAATTGAAAAACATACATATATACTTCTTTTTTGTAAATACATACATATTATATATAGAAACACCCAGACCAAGACAAACATCCATGTTCATGCACACAAATGTTTGACTTGAGTAGAAATTGAACCCACGACCTTCGGCGTAGCAGTAGCTTACTCTCCCGCGGCACCAACCGGTCGTCAATATAGTATATAAAAATAAACCAGTAATATTAACACTCTATTACTATTGTTATTTGTCTACTATGAGCATTTTAAAAATGAATATTAGAAGACAATGAATTTAATATGATGCATTCATTTATATTCGTTATGTTCTAATTTTTCTTTAGCCTGTACTGTCCCACTGCTGGGCAAAGGCCTCCTCCAGATCTTTCCACGCTCTCTTGTCGCCTGCAATCTCAAGCCAACTCTTATGGTAGGCGTCTAGGTCATCTCGCCACCATTTTCGGGGCCGACCCCGGCGACGACCATTTTCTGCACCCACAGTGTCGAGATTATATATGGCCCAACGATCCTGATGTATATGGCTGACATGGCCCGCCCAGTTCCATTTAAGGCTAGCAGCCTTTTTCCCACATCTTCAACTTTAGTTTTTTTTATTTTCGTATTATTCGTTCATAATCATTTAAATGTAAGTATATGGTTAAAAAATACATAATTTTTATTTTGTATCGTTACTAAATTATGTTTTGTGCTGTAATACAACCATAATTTTCAAATAACTTAAACGTGTAAAGTGAAAATATAGGTTAATTAATAATAATAAATTGGTTTTTTTTATTGATATATCCCATGGATTTAAGTGAAAAAAAGGATTTTATTCAAACAGTGGATACTTAAGGTACACATTGGCATCAGTTCCATGTGTGTTGGTATATGGGGACGGAGCCCATACATTTTTGCCCATAGTCCTTTGCATAATAAATACGTGTCCTTACAATGCGATGTTTAAGTGCAAATATGTGATAGCCAGCCATTACGCAGGCAATGTGGCGGAAAGAGTATTGTTTGGACTCAAATGGCCTCTCACATTTCCGTATGCCATTGACATTTTGCTTGCAGATTTTTGTTGTCCCAATCAATCATACAAACAACCTACTATTGTTGTTTGGAATGGTTGTATTGCTAACAATCTTTGTTTCTTATTTGTCGTAATATCTCTCTTTCAGAACTATCAATATTTGCTTATGCCGTGGTTTGTTGAGGTTGCTAGCTTCGGAGAGGTGTGTTATTTTGCTGAGACTGACTTGAAAATAAAAAAAACACTTAAAAATGGTTACACGCTCTGATATTGCTATGAATATTTAATTTTGGTCAAAAATCACATCGACAAACTTTACTCTAAAGATTAGCAAAAGCGCAGTAAGTACTTAAACAGTCCGTGCAGTCAAAGTAAAACCGAACCGATAATTAATTGCTATCAAAACAGTCCCTGCAATCGAATTAGCATACACTCGAGACAAATACCATTAAAGGCAGTTTAAATTCCCGCAGTAAAAATGTTTCTCCCACTTTACTCATACGAAACCTCTCATTTTCCACTCGCCATCAAAAAATCCTAGAAAAACCTCCACGTTCGAGGTTACAAAAGCCGGAGAATCATTGTTTTCATTTGCCTTTATTTTTCTATCGAGCACATACTTTTAGCTGCACTACCAAGCCACATAGAAAAACAAACAAACTGCACATGAAAACAAATCTTATTTTTGCTGTTCTAAGGCTCAAAATTCAGTGTGCAGATATTTCTCACATATAAGCGACATTAACAATAGAGCGCTGCCTCGCATTGAACAATGCGGTTGACGCGCAAACGCGCGTCAAGGTGGCACAATGCCGCGCGATGTCGCGATATCTACAGTCCTTCCCCTATAGAGTACAGATATGTCAAGGATTAAACATTGCACCTACGTATAACGTGCAATTAACAATGATAATTCCAGAGTGTTTGTTTACTTTATGCATTTATTTTGAATTCGGTGTATATGTTTACATAACTAATTGTAGATTAATGTGAAGGTTTTGGTTCTTTTTCAGAAAATATTGCTTTGCTGTAGCAGCTCAGAATCTGACACATTTTTGGATTGTGGCAATAATGTTTCATTACATCTTATGTCATTAAAACGTAACTGATGATTATGATATGTCTATTGTCTTTCCCTATGAGGAAATAAAAATGTATAAACGAATTTGTTAGATAAATATACGAGTACACAACACAACACCCTATATTTCCTCACTCTCAACGACAGTAATCCTTCATGACAGGCAATGGCCTGGATATCAGGTCAACTGCCTAAAGTGATTGCCGAGGTTTGATAGGGTAAGACCGACTTTCTGACTCATGAACAATTTTTGACAGGGAAGCTAAGAATAGAATAAGAATAGAATAAGTTTCTATTTGCATTGATTGTAGGCACATGAAGTAGCGATGTTAACAATTGTTGTGATCCTTATACAATCTACCTTAACTAGGCATGCAAACTTTATGATTACAAATTATAAAATAAATATTATAATTTGTTCCATCTTGCTGCTGCTTCTCTTTCTCCATCCTCTTGGAAGAAAGGATGGAGTGAGTAGCTGTGTCTGTAGCATTTTATTAGCAGCCTGAAACGCAATAGTATTGGTGTTTAACTGTACATCGATAGTTTGTAAGAGTGATACAGCTCCTTATTAGGCGGCCCATATATTCTGTAGCCACGTAGTTAGTCGTAACATCTAAATTAACAGCTATATAAATATACCATAATTATTATAAACTGTCCCATTGCTAGGCACTTTTTTATCACAATAAGAAGGGCAAGTCCATAGTCTAGCACTAGTGTTGTGAGAAATGAGCTCCGAGGCGGAAACTCGAGCTCCGAGTCGAAGCTACTGAGTCTTCAAAGCTCGAGCTCTGAGGGCTCGTAAGTCTAAAAGGTTCGAGCCCTAAAGACTCGAACCTTGAAGGCTCAAGAGCCTTAAATGAAGGACTCGAGTCGCAGCTCTAGCTTTATTTATATGCCTGATAATATTAAAATAAAATATTTTTGTTTTAATGTGGTAAGTACGTATAAAAATCAAAGCCAGGCAAACTGCACACTGATTTTGACACGAATGGCGTATACAAGTAATTATTACAATAATATTAATAGTAATGTGGGTAGTTCTAATAACTAGCGATAACACTGGATCCGCGCGTTTAGTTTCCTCTATAGGCGGAGGTACAAAATTATGATAAAAATATATTATTATGTAGTGAAAAGTTAGTTTTTAAATAAAAACGTTTTTAAATATTATTTTAATAACATATTTATAAAATTTATAGATGTATAATGTTGTGTAGTGAGCCTTTAAATTAGAGCTCGAGTCGCGACTCGAGCCTCGGAACTAGGGTTCGAGACTGGGTTCGCGTCTTCGAAATAAGGCTTGAGGCCGTAGGTCGAGGCTTTATAGGAGACTCGAGCCTTGAATGAGTCGAAGACTCGGGAGACTCGAGCTTTTTAACAACACTGTCTAGCACGCTGGCAGAAAGGGTTGACAGACTTCGCATTCTTACGAGAACATTATGGCGGACTCTCAGACATGCAGGATGACTCATGATGTATTCATTCACCGTATATGGATATATAAAATGAAATACTCATATAACAATGTTAGGACATAAAATGTAATTTCAGTACTCATTTTACAGATTTTGAATGTGTTATTAGTAGAATAGTACTTAACGGCCTCTTTGATTAAAATTTCAACAATTTATAAGCTCAAGTACATCATCATAAAATTCAAAGGCCTGGAAAGAGAAGTTAAATTAAAGCACGTAGTAATGATTTATCTTTCGTAAATGTGAATCATTTTCGAATAATACAAGCCTTCGCCCTTGGCTTCACCCGCGAGGATGTTGGTAATCGCGGTAAAAAGCCTATGGCACTCTCCAGCCTCCTATGTCCAAAAATTCTACTATTCTTTATAAAGTATATGACAAACAAACGCTCAAACACTTTAGAATTTGCTGCACGGTTGGCGTAGTGGTTTAAGCGGCCACCTCGCCGCTTGACACTGCGCCGAGTGTAGTGGGTTCGATTCCCACACGAGACAACACTTTGTGTGATTCATAAATTGTTGTTTCGAGTCTGGGTGTTCATTGCATCCGTTGGTTGTATGTTTGTAAAGTCCCCCGCGATAGAGGATTTATTCATAGAGTTGTCTTTTTAAAATTAAATTAAAAAAATAAATTTATCATATTATGACTATGGCTCATATAGTTGGTATTTTGATTTATAAGGTATAATTACTCCATAATCTTTCTCACGAAATATAAGTGTATAATAATCTGTATAAAAGCTTCCCAATGATTTTGTTGTAACTAGCCAAACTGAGTATTGTGTTATGCTTTCTGTCAATATACTGACTGTTCGTCGGGTCCTGTTGAAAGGGCGGGCGCACGCAATCCGTCCGATTTTTCGCGTCGAGGGCCTTAATCAAGCCGTATGAGCCTAATGCCTTTCATTACCTAAACGATGGAACGTTTTCCGGCTTCCATGTATTCAGTGATTTCAGAATTCTCTACGGTAGGTTCTGGTCAAACTCGCCAACAATAGGATAAATAAGGATATACCTACCTACATATTTTCAATAGATTCTTGCAGTCGTGGATCAAACAATTATGCGAATGAAGAAAATATTATAATGTTATATTGAATTTATTAGTGTAAAACTAAACTGATAATAGAAATGCAACGGTGGCTCTACAAGCGCATATTGCTAGAAGTCTGTATGACTTATACAAAAAAATAACCGAAACAAACTCCCATATCATCATCACCAGCCTTCAACAGTCCACTGCTGGACCAGGCCTCTCGTTTGAAAGGAGGAATTGGCCTACTATACCACGCTGGCCAAACGGGTTGGTATAGGGTTTGTATCAAGTTTTCCTTCTGTTGTGCTGTTCTCTTCATAATATGCTCCCTCTGTCAGCTCTTACGACACCCATGGGATAATATTGTGTGGTGACATTTCGTATTCTTAATCCGTCACCACACGGACAACTCCCATGTACCTAATGTTTATAAATCTTCATACATCAATCTTTATCTACAGTCCTCGCATTTGCAGTCGAACGCAAGACTGGCATGCTGAACGGTCGCATTTGAAATCATAATGGCGATGAGCGATCCGTCGGATTATTCTGTACCGCGGCCGTTACATGCCGTAGATAGTTACGCTGAATGCACATACCCATCCTGGATGTAAGTTCATAATTGAGTGCGATAGGTGGTGCTGTTGTATAGGCAGCTATAGCCTAGTGGAGATACTAACGGTCTGCCATGCAGCTTGTTCAAATCCGCGCGTGCACCCGCAGTTTTTCTAAGTTATGTGCGTATTAAATTGTTAATATTTGCTTGACCCGTGGCTCAGAAGGCGCGTTATGTTGTCGGCCTCAGATGTCATGAAGATCTTTGACAGATTTTACGAGACGTCGGTACCCTTGAATGTACTATCAATGGTCTGATCCAGGAACATCGCTATCCACTTAGATGGCAGTTACTCGGTGTAAAAGTCCATATTCTGTCAAATATGGTTAGCACGCTTTTTGGCCGGTATCAATGCTTCAAAGTTCTATGTGGGCACAGCTGGGTCTCCGTGCAATGAAAACACACTGAGTACAATACACTGAGTTTATTTCAGGACACAAAGTAGGTTATCTTCACAATTACAGTCTAACATGGTAACACTTCCACTAAGTCTTATAACGGACCGAGGTCAGATTCGCCGAGAGGCTCGCCGCTTCGTGCCAGAATATCCTTCCTCGCCAGACGAGTTCTCACAAACACTTGTCAAGCGCCGCCCCACCAACGTACCGCAATACGTCACTCAGAGGTCACCAGGTGGCAGCATTTCGAGTCGTTTAGCGACTATACTAATGATCGCATCTGACAAATATAACAGCACTTTTCGTTTTTTTCGATATTTTGATAGTGATAGATTGTCAGGCATCGTCAAACGATATTTCGTTCCAATTTCCAATTATTGACTTTCTGTACGTACGAGGCCTTGTGGGACAATTTTCAGTCATTGTTTTATGTTTCATATCATATTTTTCTAGTTTAAATTTACTTCGCTTGCCACAATAATACACCTGCTTCATAATATTGATTTTGTCTTGTGTCTTATATTATTATTTGCCTTGGAGTTCGAGATCCGCTTGATGCCGTGGACTATAAAACATATGTTTGTATATTTATGAAATAACATTTTGATAAATCTAGCTCGATATACAATCCAAGGATATTTAATTTATTTTATACAAAAAGTGATAAAACAGCAAAAACAAGATAATATTTAGCAAAACTTATCATAATTTAACACCAAAATTTGACTAACGTATTCACTGATTGCACTTTTTGCTATTGAATAACTTATTTAAATACTATACCAATAACTTTATAAACAAACTCTTTATTCATTCTGTATGTTAAAATCAAAACACAAACACACTTTGTATTCCAAGTGGACGCTGCGCATAACTCTTTGATATACTAAACTGGTATTTACATTAGTTTATTCGTTCAGCAACAGAATATAAAGTAAAAAAAGATCTGAAGTTAAAAGTCGCGAATTTGATCCCAATTTGTGATACGCACGAAACACAGAGTCGTGTAGTTAGTGAAACTTTCTTGAAGGAAACTTCACAATATCGAATTCTGCCAAGTTTAACTATTTAACAAATTAAAATTCGAAAAGCGATCTCTTTAGACGATGTCACCATTTTAGTTGAGACGAGGTCACCTAAACAAACTGTACTAGAATTGTAAATTGAAATAAAAGATGAATAGACGCCGTAGTGATAAAGATTACATTCATGTACAATCAAACAAGTCGGCGCTGGACCAGTTTGAAAAAAAAATCCCTTGGCTCGCTCATAGAGTCGAGGAACACTAGAAACTGGTTTTCTATACGAGTGTCAATGTGCGTTTAAAGTAGCACTGGAAGCAACGATGTTTTGCTGAGTGATTCTCGCCCTTATGGTGGTCTAGCGGGAAGTTGTTCGACTGTACCTATATAATATACGAAACGGGTAAAATGACACCAAAAGAATCGTGGCACAAAACTCCTTGAAACAAATAATTATAGCTTTCTATAACAGAACTAGCGCGGTGATACATACAGTGTGTAAAAAGACCCTTAACGAAAATTTAAATCCTATATTTTAACAATTACATTTATTTTCATTAACAAATTGCAAACATTTCTTACTTGGGCACTATGCCTGGGAAATTACTGGTACAGAAAATATTGAGGCTCAGTTACCATAATTTTTTCCTACTTAGGTACGAAATCGATGCATTTCTCGCGCCAATTTGTTCTATAGATTTCCCATGCATACATATATAGGTAGGTATCTCGAGCATTGCACGCGCGCGCTTTATATTGCGGCTTTTAAAATTTACCTACTTAAAAAAATAGTTTCCCTGATATTATTTTTGCTTAGTATGACTTGGCTTGATGTGCAAAACGAGTAAACTTCGACTTAGTCTTTTGACATCCCTATATATGAAGGAATAAGAATCTCTATAGACAGTAGAATAGCAATGAAGTCACAGTTTATAAACTCGTCTTGTTCGATTACATTACAAATTAATACTTAAACTAATTAAGTGGATGTCAAAATTCATTTCAGAAGAAGCGAAATTTGAATAAACAAATTGGTACTTGCGATCGCTTTGATGTCCAAGCGAATGATTTATTCAATAGCTCACGTTCTCACAAATAAAACTAAATAAGTCCATGATTTTTTATAACGCCATCATGATTCTATTTATGTAATATAGTAACTATGTTCTTAAAAAGTAATTTAGTTTATTTTATTTCAAAATTGTATGCTTTTGTTGTTTTAAAAAATTTGGTTATGTGTATTTTGAGAATGGCTCAATACCTCAATATATCAATCATGTATTTATATTTCGCAATGTATAGTTGAGATCGTTGTGTTGACATGTGTCCTGAAATGAAGGTATTCCATTAATATGATGACCAATCATAATTTTTTGTATTTATGGGTCAAGTCCAGATAACACATATTTCTACCTGCCTTAAGTACCTACCTTCTAAAGTCAGTAGATATTTTCTTGATACACACGCCTCAATATAAATAACTTTTCGGGAATAGCCAATATGACAATTTCAGAGACAGTAATCACCACGTTGCAGCGTCGATAAACAATGTTAGACAAAATATATTATAGCCCTCAGACCGAAATATTTCTAAATATTTCAATATCAGAAAATCATCTTCAAAATGCTTCGTATAGTACTTACCGTGACAAAAGATGTCTCATAAACTAAAGCTCAATTACAAAGTACCTCTCATCATGCGAAATGAGAAAGATCACTATGATCAGTGTATTTCTTCCACGTAGCCATTCGCAGAGTGTTCCAACTAATTTTCCGCTTTGTGGCGACGCCGAAGAGTGCCACCTATTATTAAGAAATTATAGATTAGATTCCCTATCTTAGCCTGTTCGCCGTGGGTGAAATGGGAAAAGTTGGTACTAATCAAAACGTGCCATCTTTTGATGACGAATTAAAGAATACTAGGGGAATTTGCAAAGTTAATTTTTTGTCTCGCTTTAGGAAAATTTGCATAAGCAAACATGTGTTTCAGTTATCTGTCGGAGATGATAATAAAGAATATGTGCGTGCCAGTTTCGTTCACAGAAAATTATATAACATTTTACTATTAAGTTAAAATACAAATTATTTATAAAATCGATGTGTCTATTTGTTTATAGATTGCAAAATAGTACGTAAATATTCATATTTTATTCTGATGATTAATTCAATGAAATAACATCATTGAATTAATGGATCAATAATTTTATGACTTTTGTGGGTTATACGATCGGTGTGGCGACTGCTGTGGTCTTTGAGCTACTGATTTTTGATCGGTGTATTGTACTGCTAAAAACTTCAATTATTAAAATTTATATTCTGTTGTAAAATTTTGAAACAGCATGTCACCGTATTTTGGACGGCATTGTATGAAAGCAGTTTCATCTGAAAGTCATAGCTTTTTAAAGTACTTTTTAATTTTCACTTCGATAGACCTTTATTTTCTTTTCTTTTTTTTTGCCGCAACCGCATGAAAAATGGGCACTGACTCATAGGTCTTTGGTTTAAAAACCTTTTTAATAAAATAATACCTTAAACTCTGTTTTATCTTCACATACGTATCTATTTAGTTAACCCTTACTAATTATGAGATGATTATCAATTGTGTAGACACGTGCAATCAACAGGATGTCACAGACATTTTGGTTGGTAATTATAACTTAATTAAATTAGTGTCAGCTAGACGTTTGGCTTGTAATTGATTTAGCGAGGCAATAATCTAATGGTTATATAATTCACCTACCACTATTTGGTGATGGAGTATTGTTGATATACCCGATAATATGATATTACGAGACACGTCATCTTGTATCTTGAATGCTTGGTCATGAGTTTTAATCCTACTTAATTGTACGATCGTCGACAAGCCACTCTAAACACAATTATTAAGATAAGCTGAGTACTAATTAGAATTAATTATTAGCATCTAAAGAGAAACGCAAATTGCTTGTAATTATTATTATTAACGGACAAGTAGCTGTTGAGTTAGATAGATAATTAAACCAAATAACAAAAAAAATATCCTGACTGCTTCAGAAACAAGAATAATTCGACATTGACGTTCTTTGAATTATTTGTCTATCTTTATCATATCATACAGGAATTCAGCATCACCTAATATCTACAAAAATCATAAAATAATCATACGTACTACCGCGTTTATTTACGGTATTATTTAGAAATGGTTTTGGAATTGTAATGGTGTGAAATGACGATGACTGCCATCTTAAATACACACGCAGACGAGTGCTTCTCTGAACTACGACGTTGAAATGAGCCAATTTGTTTAGCTTGGTCCTGATTCATTAGCTATGTGGGTTTGTAATGTCTCGATAACCTCAAGTCCGGGGCTAGTGATACCCAAAATTAGCAAGGACACCGTGACTTCGACATAAAACGTCCCAAGACCCAAACACTATTACACATCCTGAAAGCAACTCAGCGGCTACCCGTGAGACAGTTCCTAGACAAGGCTTATATAAAGTGAAACAAACGTGCCAGATCGTATGGCATCGCATTTTAGTTGAATAATGTATGACCGTTGTAAGCAAGTTGGCAAAACACTTACAAATCATTCTTGCCAGTCGGCGCCTTGCGTTGCATCTCACGCTTGCCTTCTTCGTTGCATAATTGGTAAGCAGTAGCAAGCATTATACTGCTATTCGCAATATGCTTATAGCAGTTTATTGGTGCTATTTATATTTAACATTTTGTTGTGTTGCTAGTTTGAATTGGTAAAAGTTTTGAACTGGATTGCAAAGTTACGTTTGAACAAAGTAATTATTTCTGATCAAAACTCGTGTTACAAGTTTGCATAAATAATTATGAATGTAACTGAATTAATTTGAATACTTTGGTAGTAAAATAGCATAACGGGAATTCATATTGTAGCATAAAAAAGCCAAGCGCTAGCGATATAACAATGTTTGTATGATTTTTAAAACACAGTATCTAGCGACAGATTTGTGCCCTACTTGTATTACGATTGAAACCTTAAGTAAATATACAAACACGCACAAACATAATAAAATTAATGTTTCACAGACGTTCCTTATCTCCAATCCAATCGCTACTCCACTGATAATTATTCAGTTTAATACTATTTTTACCTACAAACCAAACAATTTCCGAAAAACATTTTTACCACGCCTAAATATATATTTTTTTCCTGTATCTGTTCGTAAAAGGTCAACGTAATGTCCTGTGGGACAGCTTGTAACTATTCGAAGAGATACAATGGTGTCTCAATGGGATGAATGGTCTTGTTATGACTTGATTTATCAATAGACCAGCTCTCAAACAACACGGTAATGTTGCTGTAGGTTTCGAGACATGGATTATGTAACTAAGTAAGTATCAATTGGTTTTATTGAAAGTATATCGATTAGATTAGGCTGAGAGTAAGACCTTTATATCTTTGTGAGGCTTCATATTTATCTGAGGCTATCTGCAACCTAACTTTATAGCCAATATTCTACAATATAATTAGACTAAAGAGATAGAAACTACGTTCTATCCCCGCAGGGGGTGACTCACTGACAGATTACACAAATTGTTGGTTTGAGTTTATCTCTTCCCTTTTATTGTATGTTTGTAAATCGTGTTGCGATACGATTTATTTCAAGTGCGAGAATAGCAATATCACTTCACATACCACTACACACAAAATGTTTACAATAGCAACTATTTTTGTAATTTATACCATGATCACCTTTTCGTTTGTTTTGGTTCAGTTTTAATCCGATCCTTTAGCAATATACCGCTGGGAACCGTTTGGCAATTTAGTTCTTCCTTCCATTTATATATATATATATATATATATATATATATATATATTTATAGGTAGTAGGTAGGTAGGTATATATATTTATATGTAGGTTATACGCATTTCGTTTTCACTACCTAAATATTGACTACCGGTTTAAACTTCACGTTCGTTTCTTTCCAGATTTGCCAAAAAAAACTTAAACAGTAATACTACGGTCAGAAAAGGAAGATTGTCGTAATCTTTATTATTGACTTATATGGTAAAATAATAAATAAGCTTATATTATTTTTCAGTAAATAACAAGAATCCTTCGTATGATCTATTTGCTATTTTCCGTTCTAAATCATGCACATAATGGCACAAAATGGATGCTTAACATACGTTATATGTATAATGTTTTTTTGGTTCTGTGTAGATCAAATTCGCAATATTCGAAATAGCATCGTGAAACAATGTAATCGTCAGTAATGGGTACATAATATAGCCGGGGGTCTTTTATGCACACGATGAATAATCCAGGTGGAATCGCTGTAAAGACATATTTATTTCTGCATTTTGGTTGTTTACAACACTTATACATGTCAAAACCCTATTCTAGGTGATGCCGGCTTTTCCTAGCTAAATGACTTCTTGAGAAGAAAGGCCGAAACAAACTCAGAGTCATTGTTTTTTTTGTCACTTCAATTTCTTTAGGCTTTTCTTCATCTTTTAAAGTCCAGACAAAAAACGGTTTAGTATGCAAGTACAATGCAGGAAATTATCTGACGCTTTTGACTGACTCGGCCCACTGATGGCCCGCATTCAACAGCAATCGTACGGCTCAACCTTAATTTAGGGAGCCAGCACGATCTGTATCACTATGCCGCCACGCCATCAGAAGGTGTATGTATGCATAAGCATGTCAGCCTAAGCTATCAGACAGGTTGCCACAACTATTTGTTTATATGTTTAATAATGCCCACATCGTACTCACAACTTTACATGCTAATACACAGTAAAATACATGTTGCAAACAATAAGTAAAAATAATAAAAATTTAAACAATAAAATGTCATATATTTAAAATATCAGAAAATATTATTAAATGTCAGAAAATATTATTGAATGTCAATTTATGAATAATACTATATTACTTAAGTAATTTTAAATGTTAAAAGAAAATAAATAAAATAACAAGGTCAAATCAAACAATGTCAAAACAAAAAAATAAAATTACAAATGTCAAAATGTAAAAATATAAGTATTACAAATGTAAATAAAAATATCATGTCACTAATTTCAAAATGTCAAAATTCATAATTTTTAAACTCAATTCCAGGCATTTTCGTCTGCTAAATAATCTTTAACTGTGTAATAAGCTTTAGAACACAAGCTCTGTTTAATAAATACTTTGAATTTATTAATACTTAGTTCCTGAATATTGCCTGGAATTTTGTTGTAAAAACGTATGCTTTGACACTTGTATGAGTTACTTATTTTTTGTAGTCTAGTTGTCGCTGAGTGTAGAAAACATATTTATATTTTTCCTGACATATAACAAGTTCTCATAAATGTATTGAGATGCGACAGTCATTATCTTAATTTCTTTAAATTTTCCCTCAGTGAATGCCTTGAACCAAGACTGTAGATTGCACGAATAGCCCGCTTCTGCAGTACAAACACAGTTTGAATGTCAGCTGCGTTGCCCCATAATAAAATGCCATATGACATTATGCTGTGGAAATAACTAAAATATACTAATCTGGCCGTATCTATATCATTTAAATGACGAATTTTGTAAACCGCGTATGCTGCAGAGCTAAGTCTATTCGACAACGGACCTATATGTGGGCCCCACTGTAGCTTAGAATCTAAGGTTATGCCTAAGAATACGGTGCTATCTATAAGATCCAACTCTTCTCCATTCAAACATATGTTAGGTTTAACTTGTTTTACATTCGGTCTTGAAAATCGTATACATTTTGTTTTTCTTTCATTTAACAGTAAATTGTTAGCTGTAAACCATTGAACTACTTTACAGAGAGCGTTATTTACATCGTCATTATTTGATTGTTGTCGTCTTAGTTTAAAAATAAGTGATGTATCATCAGCAAATAACACTATCTCTTCATTATTTTGCATAATGTATGGCAAATCATTAATATATACAAGGAAAAGGAATGGACCAAGAATTGAACCTTGCGGCACTCCCACTGTGACCACTGAACCCATAGAAACTTTTTCATTTACCTCAACTTTCTGTATCCTATTACTCAAATATGATGTTAGGAGATCCAAAGCAGTGTTCTTAACTCCATAGTAATATAATTTCCTGATCAATGTTTCATGAAACACGCAATCAAAAGCCTTAGATAAGTCACAAAAGACTCCCAGAGCATCATGCGACTCCTCCCAGGCATAAAAAATACTATCTAAAAGCTCAACTCCAGCATCGGTAGTTGAGCGACCCCTAGTAAAACCAAATTGTTTTTCATGTAACAGCTTATTGTTATTAAAATAAATTTGAAGCTGACCTAGAATTAATTTTTCAAAAATTTTACTAAACGTGGGTAGCACAGATATCGGCCTATAATTTGTGGGGTCAGATGTGCTACCTGATTTAAATAACGGAATTACTTTACTACTTTTCATTTGATCAGGAAACACACCACAGTCAATGCATCTATTGAAAATCATTGCCAGTTCCGGTGCTACTGTGTTGATTATAGATTTCGTAATCACAACAGAATTGCCCCAAAGATCACTAGTCTTCTTCAAATTAAGGGTATTAAAAGTTTTTACAATATCTCTGTCAGTGACATAACTAAAACTAAATTCAATGTTACACCTATTGACATTGTGTTTCAATAGAGATTCGGCGTCATTAGGGAACGAGTTGAGGGATTTAGTGGTTGAGACTGGAATGTCTGTGAAGAAATTTTCAAATGCTGTGGCAACCTCAAAATCTGACTTTAATATCTTTTTATTTAATTGAAGAGTGTAATCGTTACTTTTAATCTTGACCCTTCCAGTCTCATTGCTTATAATATCCCACGTTGCTTGTATTTTATTGTCACTCTTTTTAATTTTTGATTTTAAATAAAGTGTCTTAGCTTCACGACAAATCTTTTTAAATAACTTGGAATAATTTCTTACATATTGACTAAATTGTTCATCATTTTTATTAATTACTTTCTGTTCATATAATTCGTAAAGCTTATTTCTACTTTTATAAATTCCAGTGGTTGCCCATTCACTGAAGGATGTAGTACCAGCAACTGAGATTCTCTTAGGGACAAAGATAGAATTGAATATAGTACAGTACATGTCAAATAAAGAATTGTACAACTTATTAGGATCGTTATTATAGCATAAGTATGGTAATGTACTTGTGAGTTTATCCTTAAGTCCCTCCAGACGACGCAAAGTTTTTGGCACCACACTCAATTCCTTTCTACCTACTTTTTTAGACTGCATAGCAAATGTTATAGATTGTCCACAATGATCTGATGTTAATTTTTTAAATATTTGCTTTCTAACTGGTACAATATCTGTAAATATATTGTCTATACAAGTAGATGTCGTGGCAGTTATCCTGGTGGGTTCCAAAAATAAGCATGCAAGATTATATGACTTGAACAAATTCTTAATTTTGTGGCAATTCAGGGAATCTTCAAGTAAATTAATATTAAAATCGCCACCTACTATTATAGATTTATTTTGTTGGCATAGCTTCCGTAACACATCATCCATGACACTTTCAAAGTTATCATAGCAGGATGATGGTGGCCTATACACACTCAAAACAAGAAGTTGGTCCAACTCCACACAGGCTAATTCAACTGTCCGTTCAACAGAGAAACTAACAATGTCACTACGATTCTTAAAGAACAATGGCCACTTCTCATACATTGAATGACCTGATAATGAATTATTGTGTATATAGATAAAATGTACAAAAACAAGTAGCTCTATGATCAAGAAATTATACTGTAAAGACAGTTTTTCTTATAATGGTCTAGGAATTACAAAATACACCGAAATTAGTTCGTATTAATTTGACAGATTCACCCATGTCCAATGTCACCAGCGGCCTCTTTACTTCAAAAACGTTCCGTTGTATCCTTATCTAATATTTTCAACGGCAGAAATACATTTATATTTATCTTTTTATATTTTTATATCTATATATAATATGATCAGCTCTTAACAACTTGATTCAATTTATATATAAAATTAAGTTTTCTCGAGGTTTTGACAAAACCAGTTGTTATAGATGTGGTATAAGTTGAAATAGAACGTAGCTAAACAAGGAAGTATTATCTGGCACAGATAATATAACAATGCAGCGAATAAAAAATATTCTGATAAGGATGCGTTCACGAGTTCTAGAACATCTTTACAACCCAAAAGTTTTCTTTTTACCTAGACTTCTATAAAATATAATTGTTAGTGAAATCATTACACTAAAAAATAACCTTAATTTTGAAATAAGTTTTATCTCTATACATGCTTAGGTCAAAAATGGCCATTGTTCTTTAAGCAGCTTGTTAACTAAAATCAACGATCCACCATGTATTGCATTTTGTCTGCTGAACGAACTACCAACTAGATGGTTATTAAATTGCACATGAACTGGTGATCTTTATACACAAAATATCGACGCATTCACCATTCATGAACAACTCCACTTCTAAATCTTTATTTGACATACCTTGTATATTTTGATGTACCAGTTTTAATACTTGTGAATTTCTAAATGAATTATTAGTTGGATTGGGCTTATTCATACATACCAGCCCATTATTAATGAAAGTGTCATTGCAAGAGGTATTCTCTATTGTCGAATTATTTAATTTAAATTAATAGAAATGTCAGACTGTGTAGCCAAAATACTGGCTGAATCATTATAAATGTCATTTTGTTGCTGTATAGGGGCAACACATTTATTAGCCAAATTCTTGGCTGAAATGTCAATACAAAATGCTAGCGACTCAGCTAGTTGTCTTTTATAATAAGAATTCAGATAACAAGTATCTTGCGTCAAATGTAAAGCTTTACTAACATAATTGTTAGAGTCAAAAACATGAAATTGATCGTTATTGTATGACCAACTACACAAATTTATATTAAGACAATGTCTAATATTATTTTCTTTCTGTGGCAACCCTTTATTGAAAGGTAAAGTGAGCATAATAATTTGATTTAAATTTAATTCACATAATTTACTGTAATAATAGAATAAAAGTATTTTATTTAAAGATCCTCTTTTACCAAGTAGGATCAATAAAGTTTTATCCTGGTCAAAATTGAAGTTTATAATTTTATCTAAAATAGCAATGGAACTTAACCCAGGCAAACAGTAGTTCATCACTAACCCATCCAATCTCGTCACTAAATATTATCACTTTATTTTTATTTTGTAATATAGTTTTACTGTCTAGTTTGTTATTTTTTAATTTATTTAGAGTGTGTTTAATATTTGAATTTGTATTGTTTATAGAACTATTTGGCAAAACCGGGTCACATGTTGGCAATGAGCAAGCTGGCGAGTGTTGGTGGTTGAACGGGATGTCATTGTTCAATAGTATTGAGCATTTGTTACTATTTGATGCCACTAACTCATTCATTGCCAATATGTACTCTTTCATTTGTAGTTCAGAGCTTTTATATTTATTTGTCATTGATACTAATTTGTCACTAAGATTATTTAATTCTACCTGCAAATTATTTATTTCTAATTTATGTTTCAAATTATTTTGGTGATATTTCTGTGTGTATATTTTTAACTTTTCATGAGCAAGTAATCTTTCCCTATTTAACTCAAAATTTTTTATGAAAATTTTTTGTCTGTGAACTAATTTTTGGGTCTTTTTTATGAATTTGTTTATTTTGACATATTTCTTAATTCTATTCCTACTACCCCTAATCAATTATATTGAATTATTTGATTCTTTGCACACTGAGAGACTATTTGGAAATGATGCTTTAGAATGATTTATATCAGTAATCATGCTTGGAGCATGAACCACCAGCTCATCGAACAGACTTTGATTTGCCGTCGTAGTGATTTGATCTTGGGTGAATTCTAGAAGAGTTATTCTACTGTTTGCCTCGTGTAACTGTTTGTCTAAGAACTGTATACGGTCAAGTGCTTGTTCATGCTGCAAGCTACACTCGGCAAACCCGTCCACAATGAGCTGGAGTCCATCCCGAGCATTCATGGCATCAGAGAATTGAGTATGTAGCTGAGCCATTTCACATTTTAATATCTTATTTTTTTCCAGTAAGTTCAACATTTCTTTCTCGTTATCTTCTCTTTCCTCTATCAGTTTGTTACACAACTCCTTAGAGGTATTTAATTCAATTAAAGCCAGTTGGAGTTTAGACTCTTCCTGGCGAGCCAAAGCTTTACGAGTCATAATCATAGTGAAAAGAGAGAAATACAAGTACAAAGGAAGTTTTGTTAAAAAGTAAAGGAGAAGATTGAAATACGTAGTAATAGTAGAGTTTAAAGCTAAATATTATTGTAAGAAAGAACAGCTGATCTCGTTGAAAGTTGTGTAACCAATTAACAAGGTTTAGGTTATGTTTATGTATTTTTACTATTTATAGGTGGTTATTTAGGAACTTGATAGCACTTTTTATTCGGAAATATACTAATTAAAACTATTTTATACGTATAAGTCTGTTTTAGATAGTACTTACAATGATAAACCTGTTTGTAAAATGACAATGCAAAAGCCGGTAGATTGGTTGTCAAAAAAGAAATCGCAATAAACTCACCTTATTTTCACAGAAAACACTAATACTTTTATAGATTACTAGAGGACGCCAGCAGCTACGCCTGCATTTTTTTAAATTTACCCGTTTTGGCCGATCCCGTGGGAATTTCGGGAAATCCCTTCTTAGTGCACCCCTACGGTCCCCAAGGAACATTCATTCCAAATTTCAGCTTCCTGCGCCCAATAGTTTCGGCTGTAGCGTGTCTGTCAGTCAGTCAGTAACGCAAGGATTTTATATATTAAGATTACAAATAACACATTTATTAAGTAATTAACTTGTAATAAGCTTTAATTATTTGATTATTTTATATTTTTATTTGTAAAAAATACGGGACAAGGTCGGATCAGCTGTTAACCTCAGTGTTGCCACAGAGCGAAAAAAAAAATTTGTAATATTCAACTATCGACCAAAAGACCACACATGAAGTATTATTGCCAATATTAGCTTATCCACAGAGCCACAGCCTGTCTAACTGCCGCAACCTAAAAGGATAAAGATATTTGATGGTTTATCCTAGTGTCCGTTTATTTAGATGTACTGACTCCCTATAACGACTGTCTTCTAAGAGCATCAACAGACTTCAGGCTACAAATTGAACAACAAACAATGTCGCCTGATCTTAGAACCTCCCGTCAATAAATTTGCATATATTTGAAAGCATCCATTAAGTCTGATCAAGTGTAACACATGTGTATACTCCATTGCTAGTACATCATGAGTGAGCAGACCTCGTGTAGGTGTCGATGGCCCGAGGAGGCATCGAGAGCTGCATCAATATTCACGCAGGGACGCAGAATAGCATTGCAGGTGCTATATTTTACTGCGTAATTGGGATGCAGCCACACGTTGGAGAATCTAATAGATTTTCTAGCTATGTAGGCAAAATGGTATTGATTTTAATTCCAAAATTTAATATCCTCAGCTTCTTGTACCTAATAGTTTTGACTGTATTTTGTCGGTCAGTCAGTTAGTAACGCAAGAATTGAGAAGTGTAAGCGACTGCTACGCCGATAGTCGCGGGTTCGATTCCCACTCAAGTGAAACATTTGTGTGCATGAACATGGATGTTTGTCTTGGTCTGGAGGTTTCTATGTATAATATGTATGTAGGCGGTAGCCCAGTGGTGTACGTAACGGACTGCCGAGACGATGGTCTCAGGTTCGATCCCCAGGTACCCCGGGCACACACCTCTGACTTTTCGAAGTTATGTGTGTATTAAAAATGTTAATTATCGCTCGCTTAATAATGTGCCCGGTAGATGGCAATAGGCTCGCCCCCTATTACATTGGGACCGAAATATATCTGGCGAAGTGTGGGTGTGTAATACACCTCTGCCTACCCCTTCGGGGATAAAAGGCGTGAAGATATATATGTTATGTATATATTTCCAAAAAAAAGGTATATAATATGTGTGTTTATCCATTGTCTAGTATCCATAGTACAAGCTATGCTTAGTTTGGGACTAGATGGTGATGTGTGTATGTGGTAGAATATTATATTATTATAATTTTATGTACAGATATTCCTCAACACCTCGTTGGTCTGCCTCGTTGGACTGCCTCGTTGGTCTCGCGGCATAAATGTGCGCGTGGGATTGGGAGGTCTCGGGTTCGATTCCCGGGTCGGGCAAAGTGTTATTGGGTTTTTCCGTTAGGAAATTCTCAGTAGCAGCACGGAGTTTGGTAATGTGCCCGGTACGGCAATAGGCTTGCCCCCTATTACGTGGGACCTAAAAGTTCCTGCCGAAATGTGGGTATAATATTACACCTCTGCCTACCCCTTCGGGGATACAGGCGTGAGCCTATAAAAAAAATTCCTCAACATAATCGGTATTCCTAAGCGACTATTCTGTCATATTTGGTTAAAACTAAAAAGCGGACTTTAGAGTCCGAGTTAGGAATTGAAAGTCTTGGATGCAATTGTCATAATGCAAGGGCGATGATGCTCTTCCGTGAGAGAGAATAGAAGAAGTTCAAGTTCATCCTCTTCTTAAATGAGCTGTTTACTACCTACATATGTATGTTTTCCGTATTAAAAAGAGTAAATTATTAATATGTAAAAAAATACGATTTTATACTCTTAAGTAATATACAAGAATATCACTTAATATCGTTACAAAACCAGAAATTAAATAACGTTTGATATAATCTCATGATATACAGGAAGAATACAAACAGGAAGGAAAGTTAATGAATTAGGCAAGCGCCATGGCCGTGATATAGTATTCATGTAAATTACCTTGTGTTATGAATATGTAGATGGCACGATCAGTTTTATTTAAGCCAGGATCAAACCAACGCGTTCAGCTTGCATCCGCGGTGGCGTGCGCGGTGGCGATCAGATGTTGTGTACGGACTTATAGCGACGTGTTCACATCTACGCGTCCTAGGATTGCACGCGGCGTCCGGTGCAGCGTCTGCACGCGGCGGTGGCGATCAGATCGCGCTTGTTGCGTTAGGACGCTGCACGCAGCTATTATTTGTTGAGGAAACTGTGTTTTTGTATATTTTAAGTATGGTGGAAACGGAAGAAATTATAAATTAATTCCACAAATACCCATCGTTATATGATACGTCTCATTCTGATAAGGCGTTATCGAATGATGGTAGGTATTTACTTCACTGGCACTGTATATCATACCCACCTCAAGTACACTTCTTGTTCCTCTTCGTCTTCAATAATAGCAGACAGAAGTAAAACTTCTTCAATTTCACTATCTGTATCAGACAGCATTTTAGTGACGAGACTACAGCCTGGTGAACGCCTGAACGAATGCGACAGTGTGCACAACTTTTGCATGCGCAATAATCGCCACTGCGCACGCCACCGCGGACGCGAGCTGAACTCGTTGGTTTGATCCTGGCTTAAGTGTTCTGATGCTTGCGTCGGCTGTTTTATGAATGGATTCACTTGTTTGATGTCCTGTTTCTGTACAAATAACAATACTATAGCTGTTCTTGTTCATAAAGTTTAAGTGTCTGTCTGTGATTTCAATGAGCTCAGTGATTGATAAAATACGTAATTATGCTTTCTCTGCAGTCATTATAGATCTTTACATAATGTCATAAAGAGTTATCAAACATCAAAAGACAATATTGTCTATTCTTCTTCTTCTGTTTGTCTTAAAAAAAAGATGTTTAAAGAAAAGTTGATAGTGTAGATGTTAGTGCTCAAAGCTAGTCGGTCAGTTCATTATATTATGTATGGGTCAGTTACTTATTATAATGTGTAGATAACAGGGTAAGCAAGGCATGCAAACAATAATTAGTAATTGGCTAGTGAGCTATCCTGTCCTGTTTCTACTGCGATCTGATTATTACATTGGAGTGTAGGTTTGTAGAAGTTACTAACTTAATTCCCACCGGTCCCATCTGTCATGAAGATCTTTGCCAGTCGTTATGGATAGTCTGTACTCTTAAATATGACAATATTGAAAGTGCTCCAAGCCACGGCATATCCCTGTACCATTGGTTTTCAGCGGTAATTTTTTTTAAGTTTTTCTTTTTCTAAACGATTCCGTGAGAATTTTTGGAAATGCCCTCTTAGTGCACCCTTACAGTCCCCAAGGAACTTCAGCTTTCTGATAGTTTGATTGTAGATTGTCTGTCAGTCAGTCAGTAACGCAAGAATTTTGTATATACAGGTTTACTTAGATTACTATGAAGCAGTTTCGAAATGTCTAAATTTACCAAACGTGTACCTACATGTGCTACATATATGTATAAACTTATATGAATGTATGTACGTATATATTATGTATAGTTTGTATTTTATACCGTGGCGAAGACATCCAACCTAATCTACACAGAATACTCAATATTTTTCTCCGGTAACCGCTTTACTTCATAAATATTCTGATTAGGATTTGGGCAGGTATTTTTAAATATTTCTATTAGGCGGCAAGGGACTTTATCATCTATTACGGCTTTATTGTTGTAATAATACAGTAGGGAGGTACAGAATTTAACACTTTGTATGTTGCTTTTATATTTTAAGGGTAAAATACATGTTGCGGCGTTGTCGTTTCGGCTAGCAATATCGTCTGTGATCAGGGAAGTAATTTCGTTGTCATGATATATAGAGATAAACTCTTCAATATCACTATTTATACCATAGGGGTTAACCGCCTCGCCATTCAACACGCCAAGTGATGTGGGTTCAATTCCCATATGGGACAACGATTCACGTGTTCCACAAATTATTGGTTTGGTCTCGGTATCCTTCGGCTGAATGTTCGTGAGATCTGCAGTGATACAGGATTTATTCATATTGTTAACGTATTAAAATAAATTATTTATTTATCAGACAAAAGGAAGAAAACGTTAGTTTCCTCGCAGGGTTAATGCGCACGTATTTTACATATTAAGGTAGTTGTAATGTGACCCTTAATTGGGCAAGATGAACATTATTCCCACATCATTTTTTTGTTGTAAACGGTCAAATGTGTAACTGTTCCCACAAAATGTCACTGTCATTTTTTTCTTTATGAGGTAACCTACAACATTAGCCAAAAGACACGTATCCAAACCGAACGAAGTAAAAAAAATGAGCTGTCAAAGTTTTACTTTCAATGTATTGTCAAGCAGATCACCGTTTTTTGTGGGATTTTGGATAAAAAATGTGATAATGCCGAAAAAAAATTCGGTAAGTGTTTACTATTGATTTCTTTTATTAGATACATACATACATACATACATAGACTCACGCCTGTTTCCCGGAGGGGTAGGCAGAGACTACGGAACGCCATTTGCAACGATCCTGACATACCTCACTTGCTTCACTCACTCCCATCAAGTTTCTCATGCATGCTCTTCTGTTAAGGGTACTTCTGACTTGTCCTTTTTTCAGGATGTCTCCAATCTGGTCAGAGAACGTTCTCCTAGGTCTTCCCCTTTGTCCTGTCCCATTCACACTAGCCTGATATATCTTCTTTGTCAGTCTATCGTCATCCATCCTCTCCATGTGCCCAAACCATCTTAACATGCCTTTCTCAATGCTTGTCACTACATCTTCTTTTACCCCACACCACTCTCGTATCACACAATTCTTTACTCTGTCGGTCAAAGACACACCACACATACTTCTCAGTGCTCTCATTTCTAGAGCATTTATTCTACTTTCAAATCTCTTCTGCCATACCCAACTTTCACTACCATACATAAGGGTAGGCACTAACACACCTCTATGTACAGCCAAACGTGCCTTTTTGGACACGTTTTGACTGTTCATAAACGCCTTCAGAGCTCCATTTACACAATTACCTGCATTAACTCTCCTTTCAATATCTTTTTCATTCTTACCATCTCTTGTAAACAACGTACCTAAGTAAACAAACTCATTCACTTGTTCCACTCACTGTCCATCGATCAAAACATTACAAGCCGTAACGCATTCCTCCTTTTCAAAAACCATAACTTTCGTTTTACTTACATTCACTTTCATTCCTTTCCTTTCTAACGCACGATGCATGATTGTTACCATCTCCTGCAACTCCTCCGTTGAAGATGCAAGTATAACCTGATCATCAGCATAAAGGAGGCATTTGACGAGTAACCCATTCATCCTTAATCCGCAGTCACTATGTTTTAAATCTTGCAAACAACTGTCCATGAAGAGGTTAAACAGCCACGGCGACGCTACACATCCCTGTCTAACACCTATATCGATGGTAAACCAGTCAGTGTATGCCCCGTTTATCCTCACACAAGCTCTAGAATCCTCATAAAGGGATTTCAGAGCTCGAATGAGGCTGCTGTCCACCCCATTCATTGACAGCACCGACCACATTTCATTCCTCACCACTTTATCGTAAGCCTTTTCCAAATCCACGAATGCGCAATAGACCTTTTGACCTTTGGCCAAAAATTTTCCGGCTATGCTTCGCAAGGAAAAAACCCGATCCGTGCATCCCATACCCTTTTGGAATCCCGATTGTACATCCCATATTTTCTTGTCGGTTACTTCCATAACTCTTTCAATAAGTACCTTTGCATACAATTTGCCAACAATGCTGAGAAGGCTAATGCCTCTATAGTTTTTGCAGTCTTGTTGCGAGCCTTTTCCTTTATAAAGAGGCACAACTACAGCTGTGGTCCAGTCATTAGGTACTCGGCCGGTGTTCCAACACAAGTTATATAACCGCTGCAACTGACCAACTATGATGCCCTGTCCAGCCTTCAGCATTTCGACTGTAATCCTATCATATCCTGCAGCCTTACCTACTTTCATACTTCCCAGTGCCTTCACGATCTCATCCACGCCAATAACGCTTTCATCATTGCTATCATTACAATTCACTTCAGCTATCGGTGTCTCTATCGCCGTTCTTTCGAATAAACTTTCAAAATACTCTTTCCATCTCTTCAGCACACACAATTCACCATTTACTATACTTCCATTCTCGTCTCTGATGGATGTGTGTTCTGAAGATTGAGTTCTTCCTCGAACTGCACGAACGGATTTCCAGAAAAACTTAATGTTCCTCTGGAAATCGTCAGATAATCTGCTATCAAACTCATCTTTCTTTTCCTCTTTTTTCCTTTGAACCATTTCTTTCACTATTCTTTTTGACCTAACAAACTCCTTTTTTGCTTCATCTATGTCTACACTCGTTGCTTTTCCCATTCTTTCATTTGCTCTGGCAGCCAACCAATCTGACCAAGCTTTCTTCTTCTCTGACACTGCTGATTCTACATCCTTATCCCACCATGTATTCTTAACCTTTCGTATTTTCCTTCTCTTGATCATACCACATACTTCAGACGCTACACATACTACCTCTTCTTTAAAGGCCTGCCATAATTCTTCCATATCATTTATGCCATCGAATCTCTCAAATCTTGCTATCAATCTTCGTTTATACTCATCTTTCACATCTTTCTCTTGTAGATTTTCTACTTTTATTCTTTCCAAGACCCTATTTTCATTACGCTCTCGGTGTCACCATCCTTTAAAGAGCCCACTTATCCGGCTCAACACCAAGAAGTGGTCTGTGTGGATGCCGATCCCTCGATATACTCTTGTATCCAACACATTCTTTCTCAATCGTTCATCTACTATCACAAAATCAATCATACTTCTTCTAACATTTTTCGCCTCTCGCGTATACATATGTATCCTTTTATGATCAAACATGGTGTTTGTTACACAAAGGCTCCACTCCAAACAAATCTCAAGCAGTGCTTTTCCATTTTCGTTCACACTCTCATCACCAAATGCACCTAACACCCTTTCAAATCCATCTCGCTTTACTCCCACCCATCCATTGAAATCCCCTAACAAGATCAATCTTTCATTATCCTTGCAGTTCCTCAAAATCTCTCTTAAACTCTCCCAAAACTCCTGCCTTTCGTCTTGCTCATGTTGTGACATACCCGTAACTATGTTGACCGGGGCGTACACCCCCACAATAAAGAGACGAGTAAGTCCTACTTTCATTCTCATCCACAGTAGCCTAGCATTTACACATTCAAACTCTTTTACGCACTCATTCATTCGCGCAGACAGTACTACACCAACTCCCTTACAGGCTCTGGTGGTACTATCTACCCCAGACCAATACGCCGTATATGCACCATGCTTGGTGGTGTCACGCCCTTTTCTTTTTGTTTCATTCACACAAAGAACATCAATCTTTCTATCATCCATCATCTTACATACTTCATCCAATTTGCCGTTCATTCCTCCACCAACATTCAATGTTGCAAACCTGCTTTCCGTAGGCCGCTTTTCGCCCTCGCGGGAAACGAGACGTGACGGGTTGCGAACCGCGTCGCCGCCGTATGGAGAAGAAAAAGTTTTTGTTCCCATAGCGTTCCCACGAGATTTAGGGATCTAGACGGTCCATCCCCGCAGAGCCCTTTACGGGGGTAAGGCGGAATATCAGCTGTGCCCTGTGACCACCAATACAGGCACCCTCCGTTTACGACCAGCTTGCCCTCTGGCCACGAATCCCTCGGCACGGGTCGGTTCACACCTTAGATCGGGGTTTTGTTTCGGGTATGCTCCCTGAAAGTTGGTTTAAATTCGGAGTTTTCCTTCTCCTAGACAGGTTGCCAACCAAGGCTAACGAGGCCTATCTCCCCGATACGATTATTAGATAAAGGGTCATGTTACTTGTTTATGTAATTCATTAGTATGAAAAACAATGAGTGACTGAATTTTAGGTCTCAAAACTATGTGGGAAATATTAGCTTGTTGCCCGTTTAGGTTTAGATATTTATCATATTGTGGGAAATATTTTCCTACGAGGAATGTTTATGTTACACAATCAGACTGAAGATAGTGTTTTTTTTTCTTTCAGAAACATCTTGGCGATTCAGATATTGAAACCCAACTGTCCGCGCTGTTATGTTCGTCGAAGATGAGGTCACGAAAAAAATTTGCTCCAGTATTAGAAACCAAAAAAGGAGGTGCCACTGCACTACCCGAGGAACTAAGAAAAGCGGATGTTGGATCGCACATGCCAGAATTGTCCAAATTTCGGAGGTGTAGGATGTTCAGTACACATGCAAAGGAACAACACAGCAAATACATTTGCAAAATTTGTAAGGTCTCTTTGTGTGCTGCTCCTTGCTTTGAAATGTTCCACCAATAAATAAATATTTACATTTATTTGTGTTTTATTTACATAAAATATTATCCTGTAATAAAATAATTACAATATGTTATTTTCTTGTCTCTACTACCGGATGTGTATAAAATATACATAGGTATAGGTGTAAAATATACATAGGTATAGGTGGGGAAACAATTTCCCACATAACACTTACATGTGATGATCTAAATGGGCAAGAGGAATTATTTTCCCACAAGTTTTCCTGAAGAACTGAAAACACTTGTGGATGAAAAGATTTGCAATCCTACTTCACTATACACCCATAATGCCAAATTGACTGTGTTTTTGTTTCAATCACCCTCGGTTTGCCCATGCCCTATTAAGGGTTAAATTCAAGTCAACTTGATGGAAATAAGGTTTTGCTACAATACATGTAATTTCAATAATATTTGGTGTCGTTGATTCTTCTACTTCTTTAGCTTTAGATTTAGCTTCTCCTAATTTGCTTCACAGTAGCACTGTAATTCAATGAGAAGATTTGGTCTGCTATACAACGTTGGTCTGACGAGTTGCTACAGGATCTGATGTCGAATTTTCCGTCTCCTTGAAAAGATACCATTTCCTTCAAGTATTTTCCTTAGTCTTCTCTTACGACACCTACAGCATGAAATGGGGTGGTAACATTTTGTATTTTGAATCCGTCACCATACGGAATTATCTTCCATTACCATAATAAAATTAAATTCTGTCTATGTAAATACGTCAAATAATCTTTCTTAAATACAGAAGATTCACTTTCTGAAGCAACCAGCAGGCTAGCCATGGTATACCTATTGGTGTATACCCACGCCAATACATCCACGATCCAGCATCACATAAAAAGTTTCCGTCTTACCGAAATCTTGCATTCAAGTAACTCCTTGCACGTTACGTTGCTTAATATGATCACGCGCTTGTGTTATATATCGTTGCGTGGCCATGTTTAATTGAGTTAGCACTGTGAAATATACGGCAGTCACGTAGTACGGAGAATTGGGCGGGTTTCTAATGGGACCTAACTTACTTTAGTCTCGCTTCGGGCTGCACCACTTATATATTCTGTTGCTTTAGTAAGTTCCTGTGTGTATGTGCTTATTGTCAAATGAAAACACTGTATGTAATTGGCAGTTTTAATAGTAACTCATCAACAACTCCTTTTAAAGCTTTGAATTGACCGTCATGGATTTTCTTTAAAGGTACTATTAATGTACTAGAAACTACCGTGTCACCGTCTGGAATCTACTTATGTTCAAATTACGTGACACTGGGTTTTAATAATTACTCATTAGCAACTTTTTATTTCATCATCATCATCAGCCTTTAACAGTCCACTGCTGGACTAGACCTCTCCTTTGAAAGGAGGAATTGGCCTACTATACCACGCTGGCCAAACGGGTTGGTATAGGGTTTGTTTCAAGTTTTCCTTCTCTTACAGTGCTGTTCTCTGCATAATATGCTCCCTCTGTCGCCTCTTATGACACCCATGGGATGATATGGGATGGTAACATTCCGTATTCTTAATCCGTCACCACACGTTACTTTTTGCTGTTATGGACTTGAACTTTTTTTTACTGTTATGGATTTCCCTTAATATGTTATCGACCGAGTCGGTCAATGATCATCTTGACAGCCAAGACTGTTAGCTTGAAGTGCACTCCGAGGTACGGGGCAGGCGATAATTAGCAATGCAATACGCATTTAACTCCGAATATTCAGTGGTGCGTGTGTGCGTGCGGTCTACTAGGCTATCGATGTATGGTATGCAACAGATATAGCTACGACCTGATATCTGCTACGATATCTGTAATTTCTACGCCCAACTGCTGCATGCATTTTTGACACAGGAATGAACACCATCAATTTTTTCGAGACGACATCAATCACGTTTTCTTTGATGTTGTTTTATGAGCACCACTTTTTGTGATGAGACACCATCACAACAATGTCACATAATAGCACTGCTGTCCGTATTTCAATCTCTTTCAACTCGTCCTCAGCCTCTACAGCAACGCAGTTATCACATCGCTGCAAAAAGTCGCAATGTGTGTCCTCCCTGATTCATAATATAACAGAACTGATAACAACAAAAGTGCGTTATCAAAACACTCTCAGGCTTTCTAAAAGTCATTAATAAACCTAGCAGCTACATTCCAATAGAGTTAAATTAAATGCCAAACTAATTTGATTACCTGTCTATTATACTAAAGCCTGTTCCAGGCAAATTTCTGAATCATCCAAAATAATATAGCACTTTAGCGGCCGACTCGGCTATACAGCTTGATAATGATATTCAAAATGAACACACTGTATCTAGTGAGTAAATAGCAAATTTATAAAGAGCACTCAGCCGTAATGGAATCTTCTCGAATTAATTAAGTGCGCATTATTATCGGAGATGAAATATAATTATTGTTTTATGTATTGCAATCTCATTCAACTTAATTATTTTTAGTGTAAACCTTTGGTATTAGTGCGAGCGTGCGAGTCGAACGGTGAGAAGGAGAAGTTATTATCATATACAGAATTTAACAAATGTTACATCGGAAGCTACGTTGCAATAAACAGTCAACAAAATGTATGTAGTAAACTAGAATACTCAAATCATCACAGCATGAACATCAAAATCATAAAGCTTCATCTAATCTGTTCAGAAGTTTTGGGAGAAAGAATAACAAACAAACATCCGTCCATTCTCACAAACTTTAGTATCTATAATATAAGTAGGCTATAGGTACAATTCCACTTCACAAAATTAATTGAACACTTGATTATAAAGCTATTATCAGCATTGCCAATACGCCGAGTGTACTGGGCTTGCTTCCAAATCGAAGTGATTCATATGTAATCTATAAATAGGTATCGCTGCTGAGTTTATATTGCTAATTATTTTAATGTTTGGAATAATACGACTTTAATTTTATACATTATTCAGCACAAATTCATGCTAAAGTATAAAAATTAAAAATTTATTGTCAACTATAACAATGTGTGTCTGTAAATAACTATCATAACTCACTTTTCGTATATTCAGCGTGATCTTAATAAAGACTTACACTTCTACTTACTTTGCGTTATAAATATAATAATTATCTAACTTGTGACAGATACACATCTTTTAGACAAATACAGTTAATTATCGCCGTGTGGTAACGGATTAAGAATACAGAGTGTCACAACCATTTTTAATGTCCTTAATTACAATGCTATGGTGACGCACATTACAAGAGTAAGTAAGTAATGTATGGTGGTGAAATTTAATTCATAGGTCCAAGCTCCATACATAACTTTTATCTTGGTGCCCGCTAGTTTAATTTTATACAGAACGAATGGAACCATATTTCTTAAGACCAGACCAGGCGAGAATAATTTTAGGTAGGTACTAAGTATCCTTAATTTTTGCCAGAGATATCCATGATATTATGATACTGAGAAAAATTATCTCTCTTTGCTAATGTTGGTCTTTTTCAAAGAGATTCAATGTGAAATTGTATAAATTAAGCTTGATCAAACCAAACGATGTCATTTCGTTTCACAAATGAGCAATACACTCAAGAAGTAACATTTTCATTAATTTAAACAAGTTTAAACTTTGATTCTTCTTACAAGAAAATCCACTCTCGGATATTCCAGCAAGATTTAAAAACAGTATATAATATTTCTCATTTCTTTTCTAAAAGTATTAAATCTTTAATTCAAGAGGTGCCGCTATCCGCTGGCAGTGAGACTCCGCCCTTAACGACGCCCAAGGCACCATTACCGAGCACTGGCGTATTGTTTCAACAGCGTACTACGGCGTACTATACATTACGCAGTTATTCCCGGCGTACTTAGCGTTCACATTTCGCCGAATTTCCAGATATGAGCAGTGAGAAGGTGATGTATGGCTTTCATTTTTTCCTTCGGTTTTATAGCGTTTGTGAATGGGCTTGCTTCCTTTGGGGATTTTTGTACTAAGCTTATTTAGCAATTTCGGGAAATTAAAACATTCAAAGAGATGCCAGAAATCGTGGAGCTGTTTTATAAAGTTTCTGTTTTTCCTGTACCGTGGTGAAACAAGCATCGTGTATACACATTTTGTGAAACATATACGTCTGTGAATTTGCTGTTTACATCTGTGTCACATTTAGTTTTAATATGTATATGCTATATGAAAACATTCAAAGAGATGCCAGAAATCGTGGAGCTGTTTTATAAAGTTTCTGTTTTTCCTGTACCGTGGTGAAACAAGCATCGTGTATACACATTTTGTGAAACATATACGTCTGTGAATTTGCTGTTTACATCTGTGTCACATTTAGTTTTAAGCTGGCTGCATACGTGGTCTGGGTATCACCTGTATAATTGATGGTGTAAACACGAAATTCTAAGTGTAGTCCGGAACGATGTAGGTTATGTCTATTATTTCCTCCATTCCAAAGGCTAGTACATATTTGTATATTCCATTGAGAAGCTAATATTTATATGATACCTATTACTTGACTTGTAGTTACGACGTCCAAGCTATTTCGCGTGATTGTATCGGCATTGAATTTGTACTATTACTTTTTGTATTGTAATTTACCATGTTAAAATTAATATACTTAAATCTAAAGCCTATTTAAATTCTTCAACCAAGTTGGCACGATTACAAATAAGTAAGTACCTTAAGTTTTGGTATTATATTCATTATTCATGGCATAAATTCAAGCGGTGTTCTCATAAGTCACGTCTTAAAAAACGCGATATTGTACATTATTAACGTTAAATACATAATGTAATTTGAAAAACGATGATGGCTGCCATTACTGGACTTCACATACTGGTCATTAATAGGCAACGAAAAGGAACTTTACCCCTCTATTGTAACACAAAACCGCAAAAAAGACACGACTTTAGCAGTCCATTTTATCTTAAACAAAACTTTTCGTAAACCTTCAAAAGCGCGAAAACCAACACCATCTCTATGCAAAAATACTTAAACGTTTTAAAGCTCACTTAGTATCTCAAACACTTCCGATAGAGCCGTCCGCTAACTGGCGCGTAAATATTTGCGCACACTACTACCTTCTTTGTTATTATTCTAATAGCGTTGTTGAAAGGTGTGTGTGCTAGGACTAGAGTTGAATGTAACGGGTTAGCGACGCGATGCCGAACTGTCGAACTTATCTATGCGACAATGTTATCAAGCGTGGCAAGTGCTACTATCCCTGCTGATATTATAAATGTACAAGTGACTATGTATCTACATATTCGAATTACACGTAAACGGCCTGAAGTAAAGTTGATAGATTTTTACATAGACATAGAAAAGATCCATAGTTTACGTTTTATTGTGACATTCAATTTATTAAAGCATTGAAACAGGGAGTGAAATTTACTACAGAGAATTCAGTGCTTTTTTAAATTAGGTATTATATAATATGCTTTTCGATATTCGTTTGTATCATGTTACCTTCACATACATGTACTAAGCCATGAATAAAATCAAGTTCGACCTGTAACTTAACATTGACCGTATGGTAATAGCATTATTTTGCCAAAGGTAGTTTGAATTTCATGTAAGTTTTTGGATACAATGTCATCCATTTATTATTTAAAATGTTATGCGACTGCATAATCATGCTAAATGCCATTTCTAGCAATGCCAGTGTTCTATGTTCTGTTCATCAGATTCCTATGCGATATCACAATATTTAGCCGAATTCTGATAGTCAACATGTTTACAGTAACGAGCTCCAAAGATTTTTTTTTAATTGCCTGTTCTGAACTAAAAGTGAAGTAAAAGACTGATGCTGAAGAAATGAAAACTTCTAAAACTGTTTTTCATTCTGAAACGATAACGTTTCAGTGACTTTTTTTATTAACAGTCAATTAGTCACAAAAATAATAATTACAAATAATTCTAATTGAAACAAGGAAAAACAAAGTACAAGAAAAGTTGTGTTTAATGACTAAAGTTTGTGTACCTTCAGCCCGACGTTTGTTCATGAATTTATTACAAAATTATAAGTCAAAATTCATAAGCATGCGATAAATAGAATTGAATTCCACATTTTGGCCCATCCGCTCCTATCTCCCTACTCTGAATGTTTTCACAATTTTATGTGCACCCACCTACAAAATAGCTGAGCTGGAAACTCATCTATTCTTATTTTATTCAAGACCGCCACCCTCACTTGTAGGTAAAGTATATTTCGTTAAGTTTTAAACAAAGCGCATTGGCACCTACTCTGTGAACGTAAATATTTTCTTTAGCAATTGTTCAGCGATTGTGAATACCGCGCAGTTTCATTGACCGAAGTGGGAATGAACTTTTTCAATGCGCTGTGACTTAAGGCGCTGTTATACCTCAGAAGCCGTGAAACACCTAATTTTTCGTCGCGCATCTAGCCATAACGGTACATATTACAAACTTGCAAAAATTACAGCTTAAAGTCAAAAGTCTGAACAAAAGACTTTTGAAAGAATTTTTCATGTACGTAAAATAGAATCACGGTAAAAAAATCACAAAATCGAGGCAGAAAATAATCTTTCGTCTCACTGTTTGCAATATTTTGATCGTAAGCTGTTATATTTTTTTTGATAATATTGTAGGAAATCTAATGAACTAAAGAATTACCCTATTTATTTTCATATTATACGTGTATATTTTGTAAAATTAAATAAAATCTGCCAAACGTCTATGATTTTGACGCTCGGTAGATCCCATCAATATCAAACGCTTCAGCAATTTAAACCTTATTAGCATAAGCGGTGTACTGAGTGTCAGTTGCTAGTTTACGCGCCGCTCAGACCTCATCATTCGGCTATGAGCCCTGTGAGAGATAGGTCATGTCGCTTGCGTCTCCGCTGCACGAAATTTTACGTAAACCTGTTTGTTATTATAATACGCCGACTTGAGTTCGTAATTTCATGTTTTATGTTATAGACTGAATACTTTGAATCAAATAGGCTTTTCATGTAACTATGGGCACATATAATTAGGACCTAAGTTTATACTCTTGTTGCGTTTAATGTGTTATTGTTTCTGTGCTTATAAATATATAATTAGAAGAATAAAATATGGACAATTAGAGAAATGAAGTTCTACGAAGGATTTGTACAAGAAAGCGTCGTAATAAAATAGAAATTCATCCATGGTCAAGTGATTATGAAATACTTATGTAACATTTTTACACAAATTATTTTCATAAGAGTCTTTTATGACTAACTATGTTACTTATATATTATCGATTATGCATAATATAATTATATAAATTATTCTCACAATACATAGCTGCCACAGTTTTCAATTTTTGAAAGAGTAATAACATAAAATCGAATCATTTTATGTACCTATATTTCAAATTCATTAGCTTGTCAGAGCGCCTGGAGCGCTAAGATGCCGCCACGGCGAACAATAATGATGACAGCGCTAATATGGCGCTCAGCCATACGCACACAAGCGGTAACGAATGTTGTATTATTGTGTTTTGAACATAAACCTTTTTAGGTACATCGGGTAAAACTTTGATTATTCATAAACTATTAGGTATGTCTCAGTACATCTAATATCTTTTTAATTTCTAAAATCAATCATTTATAAGTAAGAAGGTAACTTCTCTGTTTGCTATAACACAAGCTATAGTATTTTTTTAATAATAAAGTACGTAACTAATTATCATTATTGTAATTACAGTGAAGTTAAAGATAACAGTTCTGCAACGTCTTACACACATTTGACTTCAGTCATTCCTAACACGATCTGTTCAAGAGCTAGCGAAGAAATGCCAAACAATTTTTTTAACAATTTTGACTCAAATTCCGTAGTGATAAGCAAAAATTACAGGAGGGATAGCAGTGACTGGTTCGAATTGCGTAAGAATATGTTGACAGATTGAAATTTTTCTATAGTGGTAAAAAGAAGAGATAACAGCAGTAAAGCCAACTTAGTAAGAAATATTTTGTACAAATAAAATATTTGCAATGTAAAATCAGTTGCGCATGGAATCTAAAATGAACAACTGGCTTTGCAACAACTGGCGAAGCAAGAAAATGTAACAGTCGAGCCTTGTGGATTATTCGATTATTGGTGCCACGCCAGATGGATTAATAGGTCCAAACACGATTGTGGAAATTTTATGTTCTAAAGTTGCCTATAAGAATGGCATGGAGAATAGTATAAGAGCAAATAAAATACAAATATGGAAACATGATAAAAAGTGAACTGACTAGTCTAAACAAATATTGTAATTGTTATTACCAAATTCAGGGGCAACGCCACGTTACACGCAAACAAAAGTGTTTATTTGCTGTGTGGAGTGGCGAAAGTATACCACTAAAAATAGAAATTATAGAAAGAGATGATGTTTTCTGGGAGAAGCTTGTGGCGTTTTATATGAATTGGCAGTTGCCTGAAATTGTTGATTCTCGTCAAGCTCAAGGGATGGCATTGCGAGATCACGGAGAGGAAAATGTTTCATCAGTGCTTGAAATTTCTACAATACCAAGCCGTAAAAGAAAAGTAAATGAAACTGTGCCTCGTGAACAACAGCAAATAATAAGTATTGAAGCCTTATCACCTCACACACTGCCTTTAACATTCGATGAGAATAAAGAAAACCTGCCGGGTTGTAGCAGACAGCTAACTTTTGATGAGCTGTAAACTCTGTATTTCGTTAATAAATGATAAATGAATATAAATAAATATCTTTTAATATTTATTTTCTTTGAAACAACACATATTTGAAGCGAAATATTTTTGTTATATTTTTCCATACAAACATGTATGACGAGAGCTAACGAAAAAAGAGTAACTCAAATTCTTATTCTATAATTTTCTAAGCGACATAGCAGTATCTCATGAATAAGGTATATCCACATATATTTTTGATGTTTCATCTATTTTGAAAAATAATAGTGGGTTGGGTTTCGAAACGAGTCGCCTGAATTTGAGGGTATTGGAAGTGTAGGGGGCTTAAGGTAGTTCGTTTTAATCCCCTAAAGTTTTGGCTGCCGAAGTTGCGTCTAAATATTTTTAAACAATTTTCAAAATTTCATAAATACTTCGGCAATTATGCAAAACGGAACATAGTTTTACTTTAGTACAGTTTTACAAATGTAATTTTTAGGTTTTATGTGAAAAACGTGAAACGAAACGCTGAATGAAAACTGCCATCTTGGAATGATCATATTGACAGCTAATGTCAAATTTGTGCGTCATTGCTTTCGAGTGCCTTGGGTTAAGTGCGACTGTAATAAGTAAATAAATAGGTTATGTTAGGTTCTCTCTTGACCCTTAATCCGAAAATAGGAGCCCTTCGCAGGGCTCCGACAACCTTAGTTTATTAAACTAGTGTGATGAATGTGGAAGTTGGCAGTGCCATACACACCGATGTTTGGAGATTTTTTTTTTCAGAGGAAACCAAGTATTTCCGGCAAGTGAAAATGGTGAGGGGAGTTTCAAGACCTCCCCTGCTCCCTCTCCAATCACTCACAACCCCTAAAAACGGCGACGTATTTCGAAACCTTTGCCATAATAATTATACCTATAATAACAATAAACATCCATAAATAAATAAAAGAAATCAACTTTTACTAAACTTCAATTATCTCGTAACTCGCTTTAGTTGAGATACGGCTTTTGCGCTTAGTAGAGCAGTATTGTGTTTTTTAGGGTACCGTAGCCAAAAATTGTAAAAACGGTACCCTTATAGATTCGCAATGTCTGTCTGTATTTCCGCCCGTATGTCACAGCCAGCAATTTATTGCAAAACCGATTTGAAAACTGGCAGGAATGGAATAAGATGTAGGTATTCTATGAACTGCTTCACTATTTTTATACAAAAACAAAACAAACATAATAATGGCCTCTCCATACATGGAACTGACTTAATTATTTTTATCATCTTACGGCACGTAGGTATTTACCTACTTTCGTCAACATTTAATACCTATAACGTTTAATGTAAACCAGTTTTGCTCATGGCTGCACTGAGAACAAAAATTGCGCTATGCCTACATTGTACAAACAGATTGATGTATGTAATATAAATTTTAATATCAGTATCTCAATTCAATATGTTAAAACGTTTTGCTTGCGATTTTGAAATATTGGAATACGGATGTCGCCAGAATACGGCCGCACGCGTCGAGAATGAAGGGGGGCGCCCCGCAGTAGACGGAGCTAAGCTCCCTTCACCTCCCCTGCTTCACCCCCTCGTTTACCAAAACAGTCGCTTAGGACAGCGCCTTAATGTACTATTTGTAAAGAATTGTGGAAGTAAGGCGTATACAAGATCGAAGATTAAATAAATAAATACGAATTATAGGCAGACAATACGAAGGCTCGGCGTGAAATGGGACATCGATATGCTCTTCGAGGAAGATATTTTTAAACAATATTTTGTTTGTTATGTAGATTTGGTACTCTATCAACAAGTATGTTTTAATAATGCTTGGTTTAATAGACTTTCCTTTTGTTTTGGTTTATGGATCGAAAGATTCTTCGACATAATAATATGAACAAGTTTGTTTGATGTCCGCCGTGAGACAACAGTATCCGTAAAGGATGCGAAGGTCTGACAGCTGAGAGATAGGATGAAGGATGGGAATGGAGGATGCGAAGCCAAAGTATGTTTTTTTGAGGTGACTGACCTCTTGTTATGACAATTAAAAACTTGCATGTCAGCCAGATTCGACAATATAACCTATTTAACAAGACACGGTAGGTGTGACTTTATAAAAAGTGACAGGTTTATAAATTAGAGGGTGTCAGTCAAGGAGCAATTATCAGTTTTCAAATTGATTTGTGTGATCGTAACTTTGGCACACAGCGCTTTCAAATTTATTCTGACGGGCACCTAATTAAAACTATTCTACTCTGTGATAATTAGGCAGTTAACGAACTTTAATGAAGCCCCAAAAAATATATTTCAACGAATTCTATTATAGGAGTACCTACTGTGTTACTCGTAAAAGCATTCCCCTGAAAAATATCTTCAAACACTAGCCATGCATATCAAAGTTAATAAAAATGGGCACTAGTTTTATTAAAGACCCGTTAAATAATGTTGTATGATTAAAAGATAATTTTCATACTTGAAGTTTCAAACATAAGCAAGTAAAATATCTGTGATGTTCTACTCGTATCCTCGAAACCCTTTCGCCAATCTCGTATCAAATATTCCAATAAAAATTTCATTTCGATTCGCCAAAACCATATAATACGTACATACACATAAACACTACACTTGTCTCTCGCTCGACTCTCGTCACGCGACCGATAAGGCGAACCCTCCGTTTGCTACGTTATCGTCTGCAAACAAGCAATACAAAACACGAACGCCACAATATCTCCGGACCGATTGTAAGGAAATGTCGAACATACAGCGAAACGGTTTAATAGCGCCATAATTTACAAGGCTATTCCGAAGGCTGTAATTGTGACATTCACGATAATAGCAACTGTTTGTGATAGTTTAAATCACCTGTGCTGTGAACGTAAAGAGGTTGTTATGAAGGGTACCTACTGTTTTAGGAAAGGTGAAAATGTTTTATATTCATTTACGTTCGGTTAAGTCGTTAAAAAGATAATATCCATTAAGTTTTGTAGCATTGTTACTGATTGTATTTTAGTCAGTAGGTATAAAGGTTGTATGGACAACGCACAAAGTACTTTAGCATTACACAGTTATTGATATTATAATACTCTCAAGTAAAAATGTAATCTTGAAACGTAATCTGTCAAATAGCAACCTCTGTGCTGAGACGCAATTGTAGCTGCGCAATTTATAAAAAAATATATATACATAATAAAACTATACCACTATCAGAACTTATGCCACAATATCATCCAGGACGTTAGCCGCTCTATGGAGTGTCACCTCACTAACCGCTAAACAATCGGCGGTAACACCCACATCGCAACTTAAAAGCATTCCTTGTCTATTTAAGTTCATTTGAAGCACCTACCGTTGTCGTGAGTCAAGCACATAACTTAGAATTGTGTACCATTCTCACGTCAGTCATACAATTTTGGCGATAACTAAGTTAAGAGTATGTTTTGCTAGAAACATTTTTGGTTTGCGATTTTGTTTGTGCTGTATTGACACTTTAACTAGAATTAAGATCTCCTGACTAGGCTAGGTCAGCTTCCTTAGTGAATCACGGCTTGTTGGATGTGAAATGTTCAATAGGGGAATTACGTACTTGCCTCGTTGGTCTCGCGGCATAAATGTGCGCGTGGGATTGGCAGGTCTCGGGTTCGATTCCCAGGTCGGGCAAAGTGTTATTGGGTTTTTCCGTTAGGAAATTCTCAGTAGCAGCTCGGAGTCTGGTAATGTGCCCGGTACGGCAATAGGCTCGCCACCTATTACGTGGATCCTAAAAAATTATGGCGAAATGTGGGTGTAATATTACACCTCTGCCTACCCCTTCGGGGAAACAGGCGTGAATCTATAAAAATAAAACTTACTTTCTATTTTTTATCTTTATAGTTTTATCGGTATCCTCAAGATATCGATGTGATATGCAGTGTTAATGTTTTTATTTGGTTTTTGTGAATGCGTGACAGGTGGCAATAGTTGTATGTATTATTATGTAGCGATAGCTATTTCTATCTCTATATAATGAATGTAAATGAGTTCCTTGCAGTAGGCATAATTATGACTTACTTTATGGGATGGATATATAGATTTGTAGTTAATGGATGTCTATATCAGATCAACTCAGGTCGGCTGGATCAAGCTACAAATGTTTAGCTATTTTAAGCTCGTGAAGATATTCTATTGCTGCTTGAGTCTGAACATTAAAATGTTTTTGATGAATACATAAAGTAGGTAAATAAAAGAAAAACGATTGTTGCCGATAATTTACTCTGAGGTCACGTGATGGAGTAATTATTCAAACTGTCTACGATTAACTTCTCCATGATGATTGTAAAATCAGACTTAAGTAAACTAAATAATCATCAATTTTGAAAGGGCGACGAAATTAATATTGTGCTTGATGCATGTTTAAACAGTTATGAAACCCAAATAATCATTATGTGCGTGGGCCGACATGCACTGTCCTTTAATATATAAACATTGGAAGTGGATGCACAAGACGACACGAACTAAAAACTATTGTCATTTAAAATAAAACGCGTCATTCAATACATTTCCGTCGCATATTAATCACTACTCCATAAAGTCAATGTCTATTGCGTCGTCAAATATTTGAGTAGTATCAAGTTTATGTAATATACGGTCGAAAAGTGGTGTAAGTTTGTAAGTGAATTCAAATCAAGCGATCGCAAGATAATGTTTTTGAGGTTGTTATGACGTGTTCATTTATATTTGTGGATTGCAAGTATAACGTAATGGTTTCAGTGGTCACCTTACTGTTTAGAATTACGCTTTATTGTTGTATGTTTTATCGTCATATTTCAATAGATCTAAGAATAGAATTGTTGTTTTGGGTTTGGGTGTACGTACTGTACGTTGTCCGTTTATTGAATAGTCCGTTTAGTCAATCAAACTAGCCGAGTGGAACCAACCAACAGACTGCTTTTTAGAGGGTATCGGGTTCGAATCCACGGCGCGCACCACTGACTTTTCGAAGTTAAGTGCGTATTAAATTATTAATTATCGCTTGCCCCGTGCCTCGGAGGGCACGTTAACACATAGGTTTATGTGCAAACCTGCTTTAAATTCACAGTAAAAGTCTTTAAATGTAAACAGTAGTAGATTGTCACTATTCGTGACAACAAAGAGATATGATGAATATTAATGTAATAATATGTCTTTTAATTTATTTTACGAAGTATTCAGTAAACGCTAACAATTTTCATAGACCTGTTAATACTTTCCAAATAAAAAAAATATTGTTTCGCAAGTATGACACCATAGATCAAACGAGCTGCCATATTTATTTCTGTAAAGGATTAAATAACAAAAAAAAATGGATAAATGCGGATTATATGGCGATGATGTAATGGTATGGTTCAAGGTAGTTGCGGTGCATATGCTTTTGGGTTAATCAAGTTGTCTAGAATTACCGTAGGCTTACTGGGAATTGGTTGTAAGCACAGTGGAAGCTAATTTATATTCATCCAGTTGTCCTAAAGTAATCAAATGTCTGACATATATTGCTGAGATTCTCAGCGATGACAAATTATAAAGTAGTTATAAGAAGATTTTACCTTATAGCTCCTGGTGATGTTCTTGAAGAGGACCTATAGATTAACTTATAATTTTGGCCAAAATAACAAGAGAATCAATGGATACCAGTTTACAATTCGGCGAAGTCCTTCTCCAGACCACGATGCACGTTAGCGGTTCACAAAACTTTTCACAAAAGTTCACTATGTCATCAATTTACAACAAACCTTGCCGGAAGTCAAAAGCGGCAATTACGTATTAAGTTAATTACGAGTTGATTCAATTCGCGTTAATTCAAAGGGCGATCAATTTAATTTAGGTACAAGGCACGCGAGCTTGCAAACGGCGTGTTAATTTTTCAACCGGAAGACGGAAGTGACAGTTCAGTGTGACCATTGTCAGAAATTTTCAATAGACTAAACAAAATGTTACTCAATCGATCTAATCGATTTGACTTATAATAAAAACTAATTCTATTTCAAACATCCACCCGCCCCGGACCGGCCTACCGGTCCGCTAATCGGTTGGTAGACGTGACAATGTTGCAACCGCTCTCCTCAGAATCGAACCGTCCACCAAGACCTCAGCAAATCGGGGAACTCCATCAGCCCCAGTTACCAAATGAAAGATGCGCCCCCTGCGCCATCTGAGTGGCGGAAGGTTAGCCTCCTTGATCAAAACGAGGTCACCAATCTTGGGTGGATCGGTCTTGTCGGTCCACTTAACGCGTTGCTGGAGTATGTGCAAATATTCCAAGTTCCAGCGTTTCCAAAAGCTCTGAGTAATCTGGCGTACTAATTCAAAACGCGAGAGACGACCAGGTCTCGTATCAATATAGGGGTACTCAGGCAAGGCGACAAGTGGGCGACCAATCAAAAAATGGCCCGGCGTAAGGGCCTCCAAATCATTCGGATCTGAGGAGATCGGGCACAACGGCCGAGAGTTCAAAACGGCCTCAATCTTACAAAACACAGTTGCGAGTTCCTCAAATGTAAGGACAGATTCACCGATTGTCCTGCGCAAGTGTGTTTTGGCCGATTTTACGGCGGCCTCAAATATACCACCCCAGTGTGGACAATTTGGTGGGGAAAACAACCAATTTATCCCACGTCGGGCAAGCCTATCACCTATATCAGCTTTGTTGGTTTCAAGAAAATTAACAACATCATTCAGATAATTATAAGTGCCCTTGAAGTTAGTGCCGCAGTCAGAACGGATCAAGGAAGGCAGCCCTCTGCGGGATACAAATCTGTCAAATGTGGCTACAAACGCCTCGGTCGTAAGCGAGGAGACCAGTTCCAAATGAACGGCCTTTGTGGAGAGGCAAACAAAAACACACAAGTAGGCCTTAACAGTCTTGCTGTTTCGAAGTGTCGACGTTTTCACCAAAAAGGGACCTGCGAAGTCCGTGCCAACACCGTCAAACGTCCTGCTTTCAGTTACGCGATCTGCCGGTAAGTCCCCCATCAAGGGCTGCATGGTAGAAGCCTTGAGCTTATAGCAAGGGATGCAGCGAAAGACTACATTCCGAATAATTCTTCGGGCAGACAAAATCCAAAACTCGCGTTGCAATGGCCAACAAAGCATTACAACCAGCATGCGAATTTTTAAGGTGACGGTCAGTTACCAACAAGCGTACCAAATTACCGTCCTTAGGTAACAAAAGGGGGTGACGTGCTCCGTAAGGGAGGTTGGCGTTCTTGAGACGCTCTCCAACGCGCAAGAGACCCGTATCGTCCAAAAAGGGGTTCAATTTAGATACAGCTCCCGACAATTTCGATTTCCCCGACTTGAGGATAGCAATCTCCTTCTCAAAATGCGCTAATTGCACAGAACGAACCCAAAAGGTGAGGGATTCCTGTCGTTCCTGTGGTGAGATAAACGGTGTCAGTCGTTTCTGTTGTGGGTGCCTAAAGTTAAAAACAAAACGCTTTATCCAAGCAGTGACACCTAACAACTTGTCGAGGGAGCTGTAACGATTTAACAAAAAATCGGGGTCGAAAGCGCATTCCACCTTCTCAAGAGCGAGTGTTCGTAGACCCGGCAAATTAGAAGTATTAAAAACTGGCGTTCGAGGCCAATCAATTTCTGGTCGACTCAACCATTCCGGACCCCACCACAGCGAATGACCTATCAAACTAGGCGTCAAGCATCCGCGCGAGGCACAATCAGCGGGGTTGAGCTCACCTGGCACGTGTCTCCAAACCAGCGTGACTTCGGATTTTTGGATTTGGGAAACGCGATTAGCGACAAATACCTCCAAGGTGTGGACAGACGCCTTCAACCAACAAAGTACAATTTGGCTGTCTGTCCAGGCGTAGGTCCCACTAATACAAATGCTTTTACCCAAAGTACTGGACACGTGGTTCAACAAGCGTACAAGAAGGGCTGCTCCCGAGAGCTCCAATTTCGGAATGGTCAGAGATGTCCGAAGGGGTGCAACCTTGCTCTTTGCCATGATCAGGGAAACCCTCACCTGACCTGAGGCACTGACTGTGCGCAAGTACACCACGGCGGCGTGACCACGTTCCGAGGCGTCACAAAACCCGTGAAGGGTGGCCTTGTACTTCCCGGGAGGAAGGATGGGACGAGGCAAGGAGATCTCATTGACGGCAGGAAGTGAGGATACAAAAGAGGTCCATTCCTCAACAAGAGTGCCGTGTAGAGGTTCGTCCCAGGTCAATCCTGCTGTCCAAAGCTTCTGCAAGAAGCATTTTGCCCAAAATATGATAGGACAAATCCAACCGTTCGGATCAAAGGTTCTGGCGACAGTAGACAACACGAGACGTTTAGTCCAAGAACAAGGCAGTTTCAAGTCTACGTTATACGTAAAGATGTCTTGGACTGGTCTGTACTTAACGCCGAGAACAGCCATCATGGCGGGGTTGTCAACAATCTCAAATAGATGTGGATCTTGCTAATGATCCTCTGGCAAGCCTTCCAAAAGCGCTGGTGAGTTGGAAATCCATTTACGCAACTCATAACCAGCGGAGGCCAAAATACCTATCAATTCGTCCCGCAGGAGGATCGCCTCGTCCGCTGTGGAGGCGCCCGAGCAAATGTCATCGACGTAAATATCGTCCTTCAAGATGGCGGAGGCTCTTGGGAAACGTAGGCCTTCGCGGTCTGCGAGCTCCCAAAGAGAACGTATTGCCAAGTAGGGGCTTGACCTTAACCCGTACGTATTTGTATTGAGCTCGTAGACGACCATGGGATCGCGAGGAGACTCTCTCCAAAGGATCAGCTGGAAGCGACGGTCATCAGGGTGGATAATCGTCTGCCTGAACATCATTTTTATGTCGGCCACAAAGACAACCTGATGTCGTCGGAAGCTGGTGATGACGTCACAAAGGTCCTTGACCAACTTGGGACCAGAATGCAAGCACTCGTTCAAGGATACGCCTGTTGAAGTCTGCGCAGAACCATCAAACACTGTGCGCAGCTTGCCAGTCGATGGCTTCAATACCGCATGATGCGGGAGAAAGTAATGCTCCACCGAACGCCAATCCAAATTTGACACAGACATGTGTCCCAACTGTTCATATTCCCTCATGAACTCAATGTACTTCTGTCTGAGCTCCGGATCACGACCCATGCGACGCTCCATAGCCAACAATCTCTTTTCGGCTAAAGGTCGTGAGTTACCAAGCGGAGGCCGAACAGACAGAAAGGGCAGCTTCGTGATAATCCGACCAGAACGGAGTCGACCAGTGTTGTTCTGGAAGAACAGCTCGCACTCCTCATGTTCTGGATTCAAACGGGCAACTTGAGGGGGCTCCTCTACTTCCCAAAACCTCTGAACCGCATCAGAGAGAGCAGAGCCTACAGCCAACAAATTATCAAGTTCAGGTGGAGGGGGGTCCCTAGGTACAGGTCCCATCAAAGCAAGTCCAAATATGGTCGGGATGGCAGTCAAACCATTTGGCACTAAGACCCGTTTCCCACCAATCAAAATTCCACCGAGGACATCAGAGCCAATCAACAAGTCGATTTGTCCCGGTGTGTCAAATTTGGGGTCTGCCAGTTCCAATCCCGATGTCAAATTCACCACAGCAGCAGGTAGCTGTTTCTGTGGATGCATGCCCAAAATATTCTTCAGCACAATAGCCGAGGTTCTAATCCTCGGGTCTGAAGATTCAACAGGGCCAAACAAAACCTTAACTTGCCCTTCAACATTAGAGGCTACGTCCCCTATGCCCCGTATACAATTTGGAAAAGAACCCATATTTAATTTAACCTGCCCTACCAAAAAAGTGGAAACAATGCAACCTTGTGAACCTGTGTCCAATATAGCACGGACAACAACAGAGGTCCCCGTGGGTCCCCAGACCCTAACAGCAACCGTTGGTAGGATAACGGTCTCAATGGGGGAGGTTGGAGTTATAGGGCAGGGGTCAATGACCTTTTGTTGCCTGGGCGGCGACCGTTGGCCAGGACCAGGCAAGTCAAAACGAGGGTGCGGCTTGAAGTCCTCAAAGGCGCGATGACTCGATCCGCGCGCCATCTGTGGGGGGTCATAATGACGCACCCGCCCAAAACGAGGTGGGCGCGAGTCAAGGCGGGGACGCTCCGCCAAAGGAGGGGAATACCTGGGGCAGCAGTCATGGTGCTGGTGACGCTGGGCGGTCGCACATTCAGGTGCGCGAGAGAGAGGAGACGTGCGCACGCTACGGTTCTCCAAGCGGGGTGAGTGGCGATCAATTGAGCGAGGCGACTCTCGGCTACGCGCCGGTGAGCCTCGGCTGCCACCTTCAAAACACCCGCCCGTGCGCGGCGTCGGCTGGTTGGACAAGCGGCCAACCTCTCTGGCATTCATACAGAGAATGTCCAAATGCTGTCCTCCACAGTGAGGACAGGGGCGAGAGTTTGGGCAGTCTCGCTGGTAGTGGGACACCAAACAAGAGAAGCAAAGGCGGCGGGCATTCGCGATGCGCCTACGAGAGGCGACATGAAGGTCCAAGAATGCCCTACAACTGGTCGTTCTGTGCCCCGTGACCTTGCAGTAGGAGCACTCCACTGGGCTCTGCGTGACTGCAAAGCGAGGAGGGCGCCGGTCAACATTGGCTCGAGTGTGAACGCGAGCCTGCTCCTTGACCTTGGGCGGCTGCGACTTAGCCGGCGTGTCACCACCGGAGTTGTCCAAGACCCGGCACTCATCCTCCAGGAACTTCTCCAGGTCAGCAAAGGGGGGCAGATGGGTCGCGCTATCCCCACCAAAGCGCTGCTCAAAACGCGACCTCAGGTCGGCAGGCAGCTTTTTCAGTACAATGTGCACCAATAGATAGGACCATTGGTCCACGGGCAGGTCAAGGCACTTAAGTGCGTTGATGGCCACCAAGAGCGGGTTCAAAAGTTGGGTGCGCAACCCAGAGACCCGGGTGAGCGTCGGCAAACCCAAAATCTGCTCAATGGGCGTGTCGGCGAGGCCACGCTTATTATGGTACCTACGGGTAATTAGGTCCCGAGCCGTCTGGTACGCCTCGTCAGACACGGGCAGATGCTGGATGAGGCCCTTAGCCTCCCCATCCAGAACCGACATTAGATAGGCCAACTTTTGTGCCAGCCGAAGGTCAGCCCTATCATGGACTAGGCTGTCGAACAAATTAACGAAGCCCAGGTAGCTTCCTAGGCAGCCATCAAAATGGGGGAGGTCCAAAGTAGGGAGCCTACTCACCAGCCCCGGTGCTGACCTAGGAAGCTCCTGCTTCAGGCCGGGTTGCCCTTCCCTATCGGCAACTAGTTGTCTCGCACTATTGGAGACAGCATCATACAGGTCTAAGACCTGGGCATAGTCTTCGCTGACCTTATTTCGCTGGTCAGCGGTGAAATCATTGATTGACACTTCAAGACAGCAAGTGCTGAAAGTGCGGAATTGCTGTTCCACACTTGCCAGGCGATCGTCAATCCGCTCGTACCTCTGAAGTAAGGCCTGCTGGCGATCAGGCCGGTTCACTAAAGCATTGGCCGAGGCAAACCAGCGCAAATCTGATGCAATAGCACCAGCAGCCGCACGCAAGTCCTTGATAGCTGACATAATCAAAATTCAAAAGAGCCCGGACAAGCGCTAAATAAAATTAACAATCAAAACTTAATTTTTCTTAATTCTTTGAAACCAACAAAGTATTAGCCTGTTTACTGCAAGTGCAGGCAAGTGACAGGTATCTACTGTCCAACAAAATTAATAGTTTAAATATATTGAAGAATCAAACACAAAAGTTATCAAGTTATAACTTATAACAAATTAATAAAGTTGAAACTTCAACTTAATTAATTAATTATTTGCAACAGACAGACTAACTGTGTTATTTATGATATACAATAGGAAGTAAGCACAGAATATGTGTTACCAAACAATATTATCTTTATATTATAACAAAACAAAGTTTATTAATGTGACCCGCCCAAGTGGCAAGGTCAAGTTGGTTGTTATGTTTATGAATATATGCAATAAACTAAATTTACTAAATTTATTGATACATACAGCTGTTATGTATCCAAACAAACTGACTTATTAATGCAACAACAAATTTAAGTTAGATTTTTCAACAATACAAATCAACAATTACTGATTGAGGTTATGTGACAATGTGTTTCAAATTATCTAGGTCAACTTATACAATTAAATATTATTTATTTTAGACAATAACTGACCTGACAAACACTACAATACTGTCTACAAGGTGATAAGATACAAGCTCATACCAATCTGAGTTCAGATACAATCAACGGCTAAGATACAAATTTACAATATAGGCAGTTAACCACGCTCTTGCTATCAAAAATTATGTCTAGAATTACCGTAGGCTTACTGGGAATTGGTTGTAAGCACAGTGGAAGCTAATTTATATTCATCCAGTTGTCCTAAAGTAATCAAATGTCTGACATATATTGCTGAGATTCTCAGCGATGACAAATTATAAAGTAGTTATAAGAAGATTTTACCTTATAGCTCCTGGTGATGTTCTTGAAGTGGACCTATAGATTAACTTATAATTTTGGCCAAAATAACAAGAGAATCAATGGATACCAGTTTACAATTCGGCGAAGTCCTTCTCCAGACCACGATGCACGTTAGCGGTTCACAAAACTTTTCACAAAAGTTCACCATGTCATCAATTTACAACAAACCTTGCCGGAAGTCAAAAGCGGCAATTACGTATTAAGTTAATTACGAGTTGATTCAATTCGCGTTAATTCAAAGGGCGATCAATTTAATTTAGGTACAAGGCACGCGAGCTTGCAAACGGCGTGTTAATTTTTCAACCGGAAGACGGAAGTGACAGTTCAGTGTGACCATTGTCAGAAATTTTCAATAGACTAAACAAAATGTTACTCAATCGATCTAATCGATTTGACTTATAATAAAAACTAATTCTATTTCAAACACAAGTAGATTGCGAGGTAGCAACTCTTATTACCTCATGAAAGCATTACTCAGAGATGACCAGTACCATAGCTTCATGATCAATCCAATTCAAATTTCGGCAGACAATCTTGACATTTAATATTCCAGTGGCAAAACATTAAATCTTTATAACAAAAATAAACAGACTCCACTTCAAAATTGTCTTATATTCATAGCCAGTTCTCACCGATGTCATCACCCCATATCATCCCATGGGTGTCGTAAGAGCCGACAAAAGGAGCATATTATGCAGAGAACAGAACTGTAAGACGAGGAAAACTTGTTACAAACCCTATACCAACCCGTTTGGCCAGCGTGTATAGTAGGCCGATTCCTCCTTTAAAGGGAGAGGCGTAGTCCAGCAGTGGACTGTTAAAGGCTGATGATGATGACTCAGCGATGGTAATATTAGATAAAACAATATTAATTTTAAATCATAATTGCCGATAAAAATACTTCGATCTCAGCACCTGAACGTTCATTATTAACCTGAAGCGATAACGTGCTTGAAATACGTTTGTATGAGGATTTTATCACACCATGAAAGTTTGACGGCCATTTTGTAAATTAGTATCGCATAATTTGTCAATAGGTAGATAAGGTGAGTTTGGGTTCCCCCAAACTCACCTTATCTACCTATTGACAAGATTGTCTGACATGTTGATGATTGATTGACAAGTTGGTCTGTGGAAAATATTTTGTCACCTTCATTCAAAAGTTTGAGATATGTTCTTCTTCATCCTTTGATAGACGTTTTCTGGTCTTTGAGCCGTTGAACTCAATAATTTTGTCGATATGTATAAATGGCTATTCTTGAGATACTCTCGAAATTATTCCTAAGCTGTGATTTTCTGAGATGGTTATTTTGGGTGGTTTGAATCTCGTAAAGATCCGTGAAGTCGGTATATGATACAGTATCGTATTTCAGTACGATACATGTAGGGATAACACACCGGGTTTAATTTAAGCTAATAACACTGAATCGCAGTCCCAAAATCCATGCGGCATCCGAGATTTTCTGCAGGCAAAACCCAGTACAAATTTTTGCGTCCTAGAATCGCAGTTGCATCCCTCGAGATGTAGCGAAGTTTGCAATAAAAAAAACCATTTTCAGAGATCATACATCGCCGGAGCTCTAAACAAGATCAGTCAATCGGGCTACCTTCGCAATTTCATGTTAGAAGGAACAGTTATATTTTATTTACAATGGTTTCAATTGTTGCAGGTTGACTGTGGTGGTTTTAGACTGTAATAGTATTACTTGCAGTGGTAATACTTTTCCTATTGGAACTATAAATGAAGTGACTTCATTGAAGAAAGAAGTGGTTTGGTTCGTATTTGTTGTTTCCATACTGATAGGTTCCGTAAGGCTATGCTGTTTAATATTTAATGGAGTATGAGTTAAACAATTTGTATTATGAAATGAAATGAAATGATTATTTATTTCGTGTAAACTTTTTTAAAGTGCTTACGAAAAGTCAAATTAAAATTGTTCAGTTTATACATCATTTATATTTTTGTGTTGAATTAGAGGAGCTCAATCCCAAGCATTTTTATCGCCTATATAATCAGTAATTTTATAATATGCTTTTAAAGACAGTGTAGTTTTAACAATAATTTTTGAATTTATTTATAGATAAATTTCTTATATTAAGTGCTTGTTATAAAAGCGTATACACTGCCCCATAAAACAGCTAATTATTTTGTGGAGGCGGGTGCTATGAACTATAAGATTATTCTTATGTCTAGTATTAACAGTGTGTAGATCACTTTTTTTACTAAATGTGTCAATGTTCTTGTGGACATATAACAGATTCTCGTATATAGATTGCGAAGCAACAGTTAGAATGCCTATCTCGCTGAACTTTTCTCTTAGAGAAACACGAGGACCGAGGTTGTAAATACCCCTTATTGCTCTTTTCTGCAGAACGAATATTGTGTCAAGGTCTGCAGCATTCCCCCAGAGAAGAATTCCATATGACATAATACTATGAAAGTAGCTGAAATAGACCATTCTAGCTGTTTCTATATCTGTGAGGCGTCTAATTGTCTTAACCGCATAAGCTGCAGAACTAAGTTTGCCCGAAAGTCTTTCTATATGCGGACCCCATTGAAGTTTGGAATCAAGCATAATACCTAGAAATAAGGTTGTCCCGACGGGCTCAATTCTGGTTTCCTTCAGTTGTACATTGGTTTCCATCTGTTTAACATTGGGCATGGAGAATTTTAAGAGTTTAGTTTTCCTATCATTAAGTAATAAATTATTTACATTAAACCAATTAACAACTTTAGAGAGTACGTTGTTTACTTTGTCAAAATTACTCTGTTGTCTTTTAATATTAAAAATTAAAGATGTGTCATCCGCGAACAACACAATCTCATGATTGTTCTTTACGTAATAGGGTAAATCGTTGATGTAGATCAAAAATAGAAATGGTCCGAGTATTGAACCCTGCGGGACGCCCATTTTTAAGGCAGAACCTGGCGATGTCTTATCATTAATCTGAACCTTCTGGATTCTGTTGCCCAAATAAGACCAGGAGCCCAGGAGAACCAGGAGATTAAGAGCTTTGTTCCTAATGCCATAATGATATAATTTCCGGACCAGAGTATCATGATGTACACAATCAAAGGCTTTGGACCAGTCGCAAAAAAATCCTAAAGGATCTTGCGACTTCTCCCAAGCTGTAAATATACTTTTGAGTAACTCTACTCCTGCGTCAGTAGTTGAACGACCCCTCGTAAATCCGAACTGTTTCTTGTGAAGAAGATTATGTCTGTTAAAATAACTTAGCAATTGACTTAGTATTAATTTTTCAAAAATTTTACTAAGCGTTGGCAATACAGAAATAGGTCGAAAATTAGAAGGGTCTGATGTGTCGCCAGATTGAAATAAAGATATAACTTTACTATATTTCATTAAATCAGGAAATATTCCAGAAGCGATACAACCATTGAACAGTGTTGCAAGATGTGGAGCTATTATGGTAATAATAGATGAAACAGTATTCACTGACAATCCCCACAAATCCATTGTCTTTTTTATATTTATAGTTTTAAATTGATAAATAACATCTTTAGTAGTCACAACGGTAAATTCAAAGGCTGCACCACATTCTGGCACGCAGTCCCTAAGAAGCATTTCATCAGACATGGAAGATGAGTCGAGCGACCCTGTAGTTATTATAGGTATATTAGAAAAAAACTTCTCAAATTCTGTTGCTACTTCCAGGTCCTCTGCAACACTCACATTATTGATATTTAATAAGAAGTCACGGCTGCGTGCTTTGGCTCTGCTAGTTTCATTGTTGATGATATTCCAGGTAGCCTTTCTAGTGTTTTCTGATAATTTTATTTTATTTCTCATATAAATAGATTTTGCTGTACTACAAGCTTGTCTAAATATTTTGGAATATTTTTTTACATAATTAATAAAGTTCTGACTATTGAAGCATGAAGCATATTAATCAAGGATTTGTGTAATGGTTTTATATTAGTAAATATATTATCAATACAAGTAACACTTGTGGCAGTCACTCTAGTTGGTTCATAAAAATATGACATAAATTGTACGACTTAAATAAATTTAAAAATTTGATAGTCGAAGAGCATTTTTCTAATATGTTAACGTTAAAATCTCCACAAATAGCAACAGTTTTACGGCAATTACAAACTTTGCTAAGGGCATCCTCCATAATAACTAAAAAACTTTCAAATGGTGCACATGGAGGTTTGTATACACTCATAACAATGAACTGCTCAAACTCAACACATGTGATTTCTACTACTCGCTCAACAGAGAGGCTCACAATGTCAGTCCTTTCATTAAATTTTAGAAATTTGCTAACTATGATTAACGAGCCACCATAGATAAAGTTTTCTCTACTGAACGGGCTTGCAACCTGGTGGTTATTGAAATTGAATATGAACTGGTGGCTTCTTAGCCAATGTTCTGTAATGCATAAAATATCAATATTGGTACAGTTCATAAACAATTCCAATTCTAACTCCTTACCCATCAACCCTTGTATATTTTAATGCACCAGGCTCATACACTTTTTTTAATTATTTTTTGTAGGTAAGATTGATGGAGTTGTATTTTTGTCACTTAAACTAGGTACAGAATTCAATTTCTTATTAAATATATTACCAGAGATTAACTCTATTGTCTCAGAATTCAATTTAAAGAATTTGGAACGGATTCCAAGCTTATATTGCATGTCAAATTTGACTGCTCACTAAAAGCATTGTGGTTAGCCAAAACCTTGGCTTTGTTATTAATACAATAAGCTAGCGAGGATGCTATTTGTCTTTTATAAAATTGTGATGTATAATAATTATCATATGTCAAATAAAAAATTCTAATTAGAGCATTAGAGTCAATAATGTCAATTAAATTATTATAACATGTCATGGTATGTAATTTGGAATTAATCTTAAATCTTTAATCATTTTCAGCTTGTGGCAACAGCTTACTGTAAGGAAAAGCAAGTGACAGAATTTTTTTAACTTTTAAATTCAGTAATTGGTCAAAATATCTCTTTATTAAATTAATATTTGCATTTCCTCTTCTCCCAATAAATATAATTATTGCTGATTCAGGACAGTATGATTTAGATAAAATTGATTGCATTATCTGAGAAAAGCTTGCTCCAGGCATACATAAGTTAGTAATAGTCATACCTGTCCTTTGCCTCAACAATTGGCTCATGTTTTTACCTATCTCATCGCTAAACATTAATAGCTTGTCGGTGTTTGTAATGTGGGGTGAGAAAGAAGTGCCAGAATTACAATAAGAATTAATGGAATTAATGGTGCTGTCATCCACTGCAGCAGAGAGTGACAGCAAATCAGAGCAATAATTCAAAGTAGTTGACTGTGAATGACTCTGTGGCGCCTGGCTAAGTTCATTGCCATGACTATTATTAGTCAAAGATTGAAGCCTCTCTTCATTGTACTTACACAAGTCCACTAACTCATCCATTGCCAAGATATGCTCGTTAATTTGTTTTTGTGATAGATTATATTTTTTTGTCATATTAGCCAAGGAATCTTGTAAACTATCAATCTCCGTCTGCAGACAATGCATATCAGCATCATATTTCACTAGATTTGAATCTAATTTAGTTAGACATACTGACATTTGTTCTTTTACATTAACATATTTGTTGCAATAATCTAGATTTATGTTTGATTTCCTGTACATTCTTAATAATTTTTCCTTTTTCCTAATAAATTTATTTATTTTAATATACTTCTTCAATTTATTACAAGCTTTTATGTTTCTAAATGACTGAATAGTTGAATTAGAATCTGTAAGATCAATAGTCACTATATTCTTACTGTCATCATCGGAGATAGCAGAAACCATACCTGGAGCGCTGCCAACCAGCTCATCAAATAATGACTGTGTGGTTACTGATTTTATAGACCGGTTTGCACACTCTAATCTGTTAATATGATCATTGGCCTCACTTAGGAGACCCTCTAACTCAGTGATGCGTTTTAGAGCGTTCTCAAACTCATCACTGCACCTGTCAAATTGTGTTACAATCTTATGTAATCTATCCCGTTGATCAAGGGTAGTGAGTAAATTAGAGTGTATTTCTGCCATCTCACTCCTAAGCTGAGAGTTTTTACCTAAAATCTCTAGCATTTCTTTCTCATTGTCATCATGTTCACTTTGTAGTGACTGACACAAATCCTTATATTTCTTTAGTTCTACAAGGGTCACCTTTAATTTCTCATCATCTAAGCGTGCCCTTCTGGTCATCATCTTGACAAAATTAAGTAAACAAAGCAAAAAAGGTTCACTGAGGTTTGTGTAAGACACAACAAAATTTTTGTATAGATTGAGGTATGCTGACTTAGTATTATCGCTAGTGTAGGGTGTAAGAATGTCAAATAACAAGTAAACTCACCTCAAATTGTCTCAAAGTTAGCTATTATTGTAAAAATAATGCAAATTTTTAAATAAAATTGTTCGTTACTTTGACAGTTGACTTACTTGACTTTGCAAAACTTTTACAACTTGATAAACACCACTTATCACTGTTATTATACAACAATTATAATTATCACAGCTTATTACGTAAGAAATTAGCAAGTTAGGCACATTATTATTAATTAAATAGATTTAAGAATAATGAATTATTAGGAGAAGTACAGTTTTACGTTATACCGCCAGTGTTGCCAGAAGCAAAAAAAAATGACTTAATAATATACTTAACTGCGCCGGCCACTCCAACCGCGTGGGATTATGTTACCTAATTATGACCATAGTGCTCCCCTATGCTACCGAAAGAACATATAAGCCAAATTTCAGCTTCTTTTGCTCAGTAGTTACGGCAGTGCGTTGTCTGTCAGTCAGTCAGTAACACTTCTATCACACTTTCAATATCAATCAAACACAAGGCTTCATTACTCTTTTGTAGTGCTCTGCTGGACATAGGCCTCTCGTAATTTGTGTCAAAATGGTATTGTGAGTCAATAGGAGGATTTGGCCTGGGTTGGTACAAAGGTAGAGAGACCGAGCAGTCTCTTCGCGACCACGATCGGTGCAAGACGATTGAAACGTCGGAAACAAACAGTTAGGTATTTATACATTAAATAAGTTAATTTTACGCGATTAAGACCCGCTAAATTATTTTGTATGAGGCAATACTGATGTTGAGCAGCACTTCGCAAAGACGCGCGACGCCCGGCTGACGACCTTTCAACATCAGAAATATGTTACGAACTTGTTAATTTAAATTATAAATATCATAAACATTGTAATCAAAGATGAATGTTTGTTACTCTTTCACGCTAACACTACTGAAAGGATTTTGGTAAAACTTTCCAATAATATGACTCATATATAGTCTCACGCCTGTATCCCCGAAGGGGTAGGCAGAAGTGTAATATTACACCCACAATAATATGACTTATACCTTAGATTAGCACATGGGCTACCTTGTAAAACTCCACGTGATTAAAGCCGCGGTAAAAAGCAAGTCTAAAGTATAATAATTCGTATTTATTTTGCTATCACAGACAAAACTGCCTCCGTGGTCCAGTGGATAGCGTATGTGTCTGCTGATCGGAGGTCTCGGGTTCGATTCCAGGGTCGGGCAAAAGTGATACTGAGTTTTTCCAAATTCTCAGAAGCAGCACGGAGTCTGGTTATGTGTCCGGTAGCGGCAATAGGCTCGACCACTATAACATGGGACCTAAAAATGAAATTCGAAATGTGTGTATAATATTACACCTCTACCTACCCCCGAAAATACAGGCGTGAGTCTTTAAAAAATAATTAAATCATATTAATATCACATTAAAAAATAATTAAATCATAAACAACGTCGAACAAACCAGTTTGTCATGGTATCCATGTTTATTGTGAAATAAAGGGCAAACAATTCGTGTCCACGTGCCGAACAAAGAAGTATGCGCGGTGTCCCGGGATACGCTTGGCGACCGCAATGCGGTATGTCAACTGATCCCCATACGTACCTGGCATGTCCACGGCTTCGACGCGATGATATGAGTACCTAATAATGGATGGAAAATAATGAATTAAAAATATGAATAATTAGACAAGCTATGACAAATTTTAATGTGTATGATTTGCCGTTGTATGTTGTATTTTCTACCACAAAATGAGATGAATTACGTATTCGAAACCTGAATTATTAATAGACTTAAGTTATTAAAATTTTTGTTTACGTTTATGTAAAATTGAGCGAAATTTTAATAGGTGATAACATAGTTTGACATAATTGTTTGCTTTTACTTGTAGAAGTAATTTAGAAATAAACAAATTACTTAATTTTATATGTAGGTATATTTTAATCCAGCTGTAGGTATACTATATTAATAATCTAGTAGCGAGCACGCAACTTGCATTCCTTTAATACGTGTGCGTACTTTGTATATTTATTTATTTATTCAAAACAACACAATCATAACAGGTTTCACCCAATGCGATTGACATTGTTACAAACATATAAGTACATGTACAAAGCAAAATTAGAACACTAAATAAACAACAAGATAATGAAATTAAATAAAAAAATTGTTTATTCCAATTTTGTGAGTATTTCAATAGCTACCTTTACAAATGCCGCCAGTGTACAATTAAAAATATCAGTTATCAATCAACAGCTAATTTTATTAATAAGCTTTATAGCTCTAGCAAGTAGCGCATACCTATCTGGCTAAACTAGAATTAATTTTTAATATGGTCTAGATTGGCCGAAAATATGTATCATAAATCTTATGGTATACATTTCTATACTTAAATGTAGAAAGTGAATGGCTCTTTCTCTGAATCATATTAATAAAACAGTTTTATACCGCAAGCCTTATGATTTTACAACTGCCTCAGATAAAATACTACGCTTTGAAATATAAAAATCAATGAGAATATAATCCATAAATTAGACATTGTATTTTATTCGTATTCTGATAATAATGTGAGCTCAGCATTAGTTTATTTAATACACGTATCATATTTTGATAGCTGAGTTTTTGAAATAAATAATAATAATTTAAACACCATGATAAATAGTGCTATTATATCAGCACTGTTTGCAATCTGTCCCACTTCTGGAAACGGACTTCATTCACCATAAACAAGATTATGCGATATTAATATTACATAAAAAATACTCGACGAATATATACGCAGTTTCCACTTTTATGTTTGAGGAGGTAAAAGTCCATGTTGCAGGTTCATAATCATAAGATTCATAAGACAGTGTGAAAGAAACTGTTAAGTAATTGCTTAGCGTTTCAAAATGTGTTTATTTACATGTACATAAGTGCTTACTTTAGTAACCAGAAATTCAAATTGCTATATTGATCAAGTTAAATTACAGGATATAAAATTGAAAGTAAGAGACATAATAATATAGAGGAAATGTGACAAAAATAGTACCTATATAAATAATGTATCAACAGGCATGTTACTTACACTTACATAGTGGAATCGTGATAAAATTGGTACCTATATAAATAATGTATTGACAGACATATGTATTTCATTATGTAGCTCAAATCTGCCATGTTGGTGATATAATATCGTCATTATAAGATTATTATAACATCGAACAACTCCTTGAACGTCTATCACATACAAATAATTCCACAAAACTTTCTTGTACATCAAGCATATCAGCTGCTTACTTTCCCAGCAGACAAAATGTCGACGATTATCGTTGTCTTTAAATGTAACGCCGCATTTTACGATGCTATGATGAACCGCCGATCAAACGCTGCTAACTCGCTAAGATTATGCTAAACAAAAACAAAGGGATTTGTACCTACGATTTCAAAATGGGTGGCAATGCACTAGGCTAATAATTTGCCGATTACTGTCAGCTGCCAGTCATTAAGCGTAGCGTAACATAAATCGAAATGTAATAGTCATAATTGCAGGATGGTGAAATCAGAGCGATAGTTTTGACTCCATTAATAATTTGGAATTAATAAGTGTTTATCTTTCCGCGTGAATTATGGAAGATACCGAGGTTAATGCCTCCCGAAATGGCGTTAAGTGGGAAACTAGCAAAAGTGTAATATCGTATTTTTGAAGAATTCGCCGTTTCGGTTTAACATGCGACTACGATGTTTTGCTGAACATGTGTTTGCTTGATCCTTTATGGAGTGTTATTCTTTGTGATATAGAAACATGTTAGGTTAGATACATGAACATTGTCTAAGCTTTTATTTTGATTGGATATACCTAGGCACTTGTCTGCGCAGTTTATAATTTACGAAAATTTCGTGACGGCTTATGTAATTTTCCACTTCAGATAGGGTTGATAAATGTTCCACAAACTTAAGGAAAATCTAACCTGTCTAGAGGCTAGTCTTATTTTTCACACTGAAATAGGTTTGGCTTTAGCGGACATTAACCCCGTTACGAAAGAAAAATATACTTGCGGTGTTTATTAAAATGCCTAACCCTTACTCTACCTACATAAATACATATTAGATTATACTGTGAGGCTAAAGATCTAGTATCTAAGTCAGATGGTAGTGCCGCGTAGCGTGTTATATTATTTAAAATAATTAAACAACGATGTATTTGACTGCACGGTTGGCGTAGTGGTTTCAACGGCTGCCTCGCCGCTTGACACTGCGCGGAGTGTTGTGGGCTCGATTCCCACACGAGACAACACTTTGTGCGATCCATAAATTGTTGTTTCGAGTCTGGGTGTTCATTGTGTCCGTTGGTTGTATGTTTGTAAAGTCTCCCGCGACACAGGATTTGTCTTTAGTGTGGGAGCTGTCTTTAATAAAAAAAACTAACCTGAAGATGAGAAATCCTTGAAAGGAAAGGTCATACATTAATTACGTTTTCGATTTTATACATTTATTACTCAATTACAGACTGAAAATTCGTATTCTACATATCATTCAAACATGAGTAATATTTGAATGATATGTAGAATACGAATTAATATATAATAATTACCGAATTAAATTCCAATAAACGTCATTTCGAAAGATATAATTGCGAAAGTTAACCAAGGTACATATTATTAAAAAAAACTTTGCGCACACCGCATGGGTTTCATTCCTAGCACTTCGCAAATGAAAACATACTGTATGAATTATTTAAAGTTAGTAAAGTTCGCTCTCTGTTTAAATAAGTTGCTTGGATGTTTATTTATTTATCAACTTTTGTCTTACAACCATGTAATAATACAATTTCGCTTGTTTTCTGCGGTGTGCACCGAGGCATATGTTATTTCTCCTCATCATCATTTTTGTACTGATGACTAGTCGTCTATATTTAGGCTCAGAACTAGTAGAGCTGAGAGACCAAGTCATCTAGCTAGTTAGGCATACAAATCCGGCTAACTGAAATACCTTAGCAATATAAAATGTATACGAAATTTTTCTTCAAGAGTCATAGAGCTCTTCATAAACTGAAAGGCTGACTCAAACATCAGTTGGTACTCAGTAAATAAAATTGCTCATACTATTTGGATACCAATAACTAACACCAAAATGTAACGAAATCATCGAAATAGACCTCAAATAAAACATTGATAACTAAATTTGACAGAGATATCCCAATCACAATCGCTCGTCCATCTAGCCAGCGAATCGAATTCATCATATCAGGCAAACGACGTCCACTGCTGGACATAGGCCTCCCCCAAGGTTCTCCACACAGACTGGTCTTGAGCCGCCCGCATCCAACCGCCTCCCGCGAACTTGGCGAATCGAATTAGTCCCTAACAAAAATCTTTATTTATAGTCATCTAAATCGGAACGGGTCATCTTTCATGTAATTTTGTGGTTTATAACTTCGTCTGATTTCTGATTAGTATCATAATCTTCAAAAGCTTTGCTCACGAACGTAACGTTGTTTCACTACATTGGGGTTTCCTCAGTTGAGCATTAGTAGCGAGTAATAAATTGTCGGTGTAACGAAAATAAATCAGGGTTTTAGAATACTTTATAATATTTGGAATTCCGTTGAAAACTCACAAATTCTTAGATCTTTTTAAATTTATTTCTCTTGGTATGGAGTTCGATTAATAAGAATTGAGAACATTGATACTTTTTGTACGTGTCAACAATAACATTGTCTCAAAAATTCATACCTGAAATCGGAACCACACGTTGTAGTGAATACGTCAATTGTAAATAACATTTGACATCTATCTAGATTTGATTTCGAGCTCAGTTGGGACAACATAAAAGCTCGGTGCTTAATAGGCGTCAAGCTGTACCTATGATTCTGAAACTGCTCATATAAGAATAATTGAGTATCATTTCCTATAACACAAAGTCAATACGAAACCTTGTTGCAAAGCACAAACATTTAACTAAAACGACAACGAATTGACTACCACACTATAAAGCGAAGATCAAAGCATCTCCACGTCCTATATCACGATTTCAAGAAACTGACACAGAGAAAAAGTATGAAAGATATCACAAATTCACCCAACAGAGATTAGTATGCGTGAAACATCGGTCCAGGGATGAAATACTCACGCCCGGACTTATATTTGAACTCCAATATAATATTATAGACAAAAAAGTACACTCTTTGATGTTACATATTACAAATATATTTTTCTTATGTTTACCGTAGAAAAATATTCCGTAATAACTGCGGCTCAGATTGAGTCTCATGTAAAATTTATAAAGTTTGCCGTACGATTTATTATAACTATTTCGGTGAATTGTTTCAGTGTAGTATGTTTGTATATTGCAGGTTTATTTTTATTGCGTACAAAAATAATGAAGAGAATAAAGCGAACATATATCTATAGTAGCTAGATCGACGAATTCTTGTTATAATATATATTATACACGGGAATTAACGCGAACATGCATTAGGTATTTACATACCTTATTTTGCTTGACGTTTCGAGACGGTTGCACGTCCCGTGGTCGCAAGCTGACTCAGCAGCAGTCAGCTTGCGACCACGGGACGTGCAATAATATAATTCCCGTGTATAATATATATTCTTATAAACATGCAACGCGAGTGTTTAAAAGTTTCTATGAATTCTTGTAATGATTACAGGTACATGGCTTATGGTTAGTTTCAGCGTTATCTGATAAGTACCTGACAAATAAATTGGGCAGATGGCTCATAAAATTTTGTTCTAATTTTGAAATCATCTGATAGATAATGCCTATCCGGAGCGGTTGAAACCGGATTTTAATTAAGTTTCTTTTTCTACACACATACGTACTTTGCATTTTCATTAATATTTTGGGTTTGCCTTTGGTGTCGCTAGAGTCCATTACCTGTTTCAAGTCGTTGACGTGGACTGCGGTACTGAAATATAATTTACTAGCATTCACCCGCGGCTTTCGATCTTGTTGGGATTGCGGGCAGTGGGTGGATGCGGGTAGCTCAGGATCGATGTCTGCGGAGAGCTTTGGGGGAGGCCTATGACCAGCAGTGGAAGTCTTTCGACTGATATGATGACCCGCGGCTTTGCCCGCCCTAAGGTTTCTGCTGACTTAGTGCGTGCCTACGTCATATTATATGGTACCCACTGCCACAAATTTCAGTAGTTTGTCAGTCAGGACAAGTCAGTCATCATCCTCCTGGCGTTATCCCAGTACCCGGGCTACGCTTACTAGTTTAACCAGATTTGGCTGAATATTAGCTTATCTACAGAACGACAGCCCGTCTGACCTCCGCAACCCAAACGCATAGTACTGTTACTTTTATTACTGTCGAACATCTTGATGACAGCCAGGACCGACTGCTTAACGTGCTTTCTGATGAACGGATCAAGCGATTGATCTAGTAGTCTAATTAGCGAAAATCGATAATTAATCATTCAATTCGCACATAATTGTTGAATACGACAGTTATGCGCGCCGTGGATTCGTACTCCATACTCTCTGCATCGCAGTCTGTTGGTATCTACACTAAACTATCGCTGTTATGATTACATTTTATAATTTTTTTTTATACACTCACGCCGGTATCCCCGAAGGGGTAGGCAGAGGTGTAGTATTACACCCACATTTCGCCATGAATTTTTAGGTCCCACGTAATCGACTCCGTGCTGCTACTGAGAATTTCCTAACGGAAAAACGCAATAACACTGCCCGACCCGGGAATCGAACCTGTGACCGCCCAATCCCAAGCGCACATTTATGCCGCGAGACCAACGAGGCAGTCTAGTCTAAATATTATTTATATGATAAAACTTTCTTTGGAAACGGTTAAACTGACCGAACGCTTCACTTCTATTGTGAATAGAGTCTATTTCTATCAAATATCAAAACTCTTATATAGGTACCTAACCACCTACATATTACAAAGAAAAATATCAGTGAAATATTATGAGTATCCGAAAAATACTAGAAGCTAGATTTACTGAGAAAGAATCAAAGTAAGAGTACCTATAGTAAATTGTAATTCAATAAATGAATAGATCTACACAAAAATAGAGCTCATCTATGAAATATACGATGTTCTTTTATAACAAGAGAAAATAAAACTTTATACCTATTTAATTTGTATAACTCAATTCAAACCACAATAAATATTTTCTTGAAAACTTATGTAAGGGCCAGTGCATATTATAATTATAGTCAAGTCCATCTGATAGTATTTTTCACTGACTATCTATTATCGACATTATTCTCATTTTGAAATAGTCGTAAAACGGCATCGATAGCCTAGTGGAGATACCAGCAGACTGCCATGCTGAGGGTATCGGCTTTGAATCCACGGCGCGCACTAATCACTTTTCGGAGTTAAGTGCGTATTCAAATGTAAATTATCACTTGCCCCTTGCCTTGGAGAGCACGTTAAGTCGTCGATCCCGGCTGTCATGAAGGTGTTTGACGGTCGTTAAAGGGAGTCAGTACCTATAAATAAACTGAGACTTAGACTAGTCTAAACCATGGAATATAGCTATCCCTTTGGGTTGCGGAGGTCAAACAGGCAGTCGCTCTGTGGAAAAGCTGACATTAAGTCAGATCCGACTAGAATAGAAAGCGGACCCTGGGTTCGTGGAATAACGCTACGAGGATGATGTAATAGTGGTTTGTGTGTTTGCAGGTGTGTTGTAAACATGTTTTGTTAATAAATTTTGGACATTATTGAGAATGAGAACAATGTCGATAATAGCTCGTCAGTTAAAAAATACTATAAGCTTTTTCAGTCCATAAGCTATTATTATACTTATAATACTTCACACAACAGACTTGCAATACAGGATAACTCTCATGTTGTACCACTTTTTAAAGTAGGCACTTTTAGATATGTCAAGTACACCATATAAACCTGTGATATCGTTACATGACATCGAATCTTTATTAAATTTTCAGTTACTTTGACAGCTTGTCAAAGTGAGCTATAATTAACTTCGTGCCTTTATCGTATAAGAAAACAAAGTTTATTTATGATGGAAGTATATTTTCATTTTCTGAATCGGTTTTACTGATATTTATGTAACGGGTCTACGTATGTGGCGTAATTATTTACAGATGACCTGAGGGCCTAGCCAATCGGCATTCGCTCAGATATACTTTCGCTAACGCTTGGTTGCCATGGCAACTTAAGGAATTCCTTCTTCGTTGTCCACGTGATATAACGAACGCTTATGTCAGTTCCATACATTTTTGAACTTAGCGATTAGTGATATCGTTAATCGAATGCCAATTGGCTAAGGGGGCTGTTATTTGCCCCGACGTTTCAGCATAGATTCGTACCTCAAAGAGCACGTGAAACATTATAGTATGATAAGCTTACCTACTCTCCGAGATGAGGACATTAAGTACCTTGGTTACCATGGTCTGTCATGCAGCAGGAGCGCAGGTCGTATTTCACGACATGCCAACCTCAATGGCATACTGCGCCATGCTCTTGTCACCGCTGGCGTTCCAGCCCAACTTGAACATCAAGGCTTGGCACGCGACGATGGCAAGTGACCGGACGGGATGTCTTTACTGCTGTGGCAGCTGGGTAGGCCTTTGGTATGAGACGCAACATGTTTTTATTTTTTATTTATTTATAACAAATGTACATGTTTAGGTACATACCCTTAATTGCATCTTGATGGAAATTTCCATCATACTTTTCACAGGTTAAAAAAACACAAAAATCAGGGGGCGGTGTTGATACTTTTTCGTCTGACAATTACTAGAAATATTGATGGTTGAAACGGAACATACCTACGTAAAACAAAAACAAACGTCAATGTCAAAATACAATGACAATTTAGTTCTACCTAGTGACTTTCAATTTTGTAGTAACGGTGCAAAAGGATTATGTTGTTTTGCTTTCTTTGATCTACGGGAGTTGTTGAAAAATTCATATTGAGTGGAAATAAGGTAAATGTTTTAGAATATACTAATATTTGGAACGAAAATATGAAAAATATATCGAAAATTATGTTGATTAGGTATGATGTACATTTTCATCATTATGCAGTATGGTCACACCTGAAGTATGGAGAAATTTTTGTTTATGACATTTTTCAGTACATATGATTTTTTGTTTTTTTAGAATAAGTTACAAGAGAGAGACATGGAACACTATCTATCACAACTAGAAGATGGTTGGCTGTCAGAAGACGGACTAGAAGCTGATGACTATGATGATGACTACCCACCAAATACACACTTCTTATATACATTTTGTACTAAGCTCAATGTTACTAATTGCATAATGATGTAAATTTCCACCATACAGATTTTTTTCAAAAATAAATACTTAAAAATGTCACAGATTTTTTAAATTATTTTTAACACATCCTAGGCCTATATTTACATGCATATGATTTTTTCTACAAGAAAATATTAAATCATGCAATTAAGGGTTAAGTGATTTCGCCAATCTGCATGACAGTCTGTTGGCAAACACTGTGCGCTCATTTTATAATATAATATACCCTCGATACCCTTGCGCCATCTCATATTCCCATTGCTGCTGCTGCTTCAGCAGAGACCCATTAAACGGCGCAAATACGTAAATCTACCAGGAGGTTATGTATTTGAGCCATTTGGGGTTGAAACCGTGGGGCCATGGGGTCGAAGTGCGAGATTCTTTTTTAGAGATCTCGCAAGGAGACTGATCAACGCCTTGGGTGACCAGAGGGCTGGCACGTATTTGGCACAAAAGATAAGCTTGCTATACAACGAAGCAATGCTGCCAGTCTTCTGGACACGTTTCCATTGATTGCGATGCGGATGACTTTCATGACTCCTTCTATATTTCATTTTAATTTATTTTTCGATTCTTGTATCCATATATCATTATGCTTATTTTAATTTTATGATATTATACTTATGTTGCTTTTAATTTATTTCGTCAATTATTATGGCAATATGGACAAAAACCTACCGAAATAAATAAAAATAAATTTAAAAGTTATTCAAAATTGCTTAAAAAAATTATTTATTTAACTCAACGCGCGCAGAATATACATAAAATAAAAACATCAAATAAATAGATCTAAGACTGCTTGGGAAATAATAAACGAAACAAAACTAAACTTACCAAAGAACACAATAGACCAAATTAGATATAATAATGAAATGATTACAGACCCCAAATGTATTGCAAATATATTTAACGATTACTTTATAGATAAAATTGAACCTATGACTAGCTCGGGAATCACAGTTACTAAACATATTTTAGCCAGAAAAGACTCGTTGTTCATGGCCCCAAGTCTACCAATTGATATAGTTAAAATTATTACATCCTTAAAAAATACTAACAGTGCAGGATATGACAGTATATGTACTAAAATTGTAAAGAGTGTAGCTAAGCAAATCTGTAGCCCCCTAAGCTACATTATTAATGTAAGTATCAGTGAAGGTATATTTCCGAATGCACTAAAAAAATCAATAGTTAAACCTCTATTTAAGAAACAGGATAGGGAGCAAATAGAATCTTACAGGCCAATTTCGTTAATACCAATAATTGCAAAAAAATTCGAAAAATATATTTACAGAGAACTTAATACATATTTGGACAAGAATCATATACTCTGTGATGAACAGAAAGGATTTAGAGAGAAAAAATCAATTAACTTAGCTATTTACGACTTTCTGCATACAGTTCTGTCAAACGTGGATAAAAATACACCAGTCTGTGCCATTTTCTGCGACATGACACAGGCATTTGAATAATCAAATACTATGTTGGACATAAGTCCAACATAGTATATTACTAAAGAAACTAGACGCATATGGCATAAGGGGTAACGTACTTAATCTAATTCAATCTGAAATGTTGGGGTTAGTGGGACGATTCAATGATACAAGTATATCGTTTGAAGTCTATATATTGAGTGCATAAAATATACATTATTAGCTTAAACTGCAAGTAAGCACTTATATCTAGGGGCATTGTTAAGCATAGTACACACTATAATAATATAAGACATATTCTACACACTTCACCTCCCGGGGGCGAAAAGAAAAAAAATACACTGAAACATAATTTTTTTTTGTATTAATCTTAGATATTATTTCGTAACGTACACGTAATTAAAAGTCTTATTTCAACTTTTCAAAACATTTTATTTACTATCATTTAGCAATATTGCACGAAATTTTAACTATTGGTAAAAGGTTTAGTTCTGTTTTTATGAACTAATTCTATCTTATTATTTATGCTTATTCTAACATTTATACATCCTAAATCTTCTATAACTACATAAGGACCTTTATATAATGCATCCAGTTTTTTACCTGCTTCATTTCTTAACAGTATTAAATCACCATTTGCGTATTTTGTACAATTAACTGAATTGTCATATCTTTCTTTTCTTTTATATTTACTGGCTAATAAATTTTTCTTTGCATCTGCATTTGCTACTTGTAATCTGTATTTTAATTGTAATGGGTAATCATCTATGTTATACAGTGGTTCTACTGACTGAGTTATATTGGAGGGCATGCGACAGAGTTTTCCGAAACCAAGTTCGTAAGGTGTATAATTTGTACTGCAGTGAACCGTATTGTTGAAGCTGAAGCACCAGAATGGAATCCAATAACTCCATGTATCGATATAGTTATTGCATTGCATTCTTAAGTACGCGCCTAACGTTTTATGTGCATTTTCGAAGGCTCATATTGTTTGGTGATGGTAAGAAGTAGATGACAGCTTTTCAATATTTAAAATTTTACAGACCTGTTCCATCGCTGCAGACATAAACTCTGTTCCTTGATCTGTTGCAATGGTTTCGGGAATTCCAAACCTTAAAACAAAATGTCTCACAAATGCATCAGCAATAGTAACAGTCTCTTTATTTTTTATTGGAATGGCTTGAACAAATTTCGTTAATTCGCATTGTATGGTCAATATGTAACAGTTATTATCCGCATCCTTATCCAGCGGTCCAACAACATCCAAAAATACTTTTTGAAATGCTGAAGAAGCCGTCGTAGTTATTACCATTGGCTCCTTTATATAGCGACAGTATTTCATTTTTTGACACTTCGAACATTTTTTAACATATTCTCGGACATATTTTTCGATATTTGGCCAATAATATCGAGATTTTATGGTATTAACCATCCGCCTAACACCTGCATGTCCGCTCGTTGGTAATAAATGAAAATCATTCATAATTAGTTCCTTTTCGTCTTTTTCGTGAATTCCTTTTACTCCTCTCAATATGCATATACGTGGTCCGGACCAATCTTTAACGACTTTATTTCTGCAGTAATATTTTTTATAAAATCCATATTGTTTTCATCTTTTATTACACAAATTTCTTTTATATTTAACTTACCCCAAAATAATCTTAATTTTGCACAAATTCGGCTCGCGTAAATTGTGCCTTAAAATCAAGATTTATGCATATAATGTTCTTACTTGGAACAAATGAAAAACAATCTAACTCATAACTTACTAAGTTATTATTTTTTATCTTATTCAATTTACTTCCTTCCATAAGCTTCATTTCAACGGATTCGTACGGTTTTCTTAATATGTCCACAACTCTTGGTTGATCAAGCCAATCGTCAGTGGGCTTACTAAGATCCGTGGAATCACTATCATTCTTCCTTTCAGATAAATCATTCATTCTTTTCCTTTGCGCTCTTGTCATCACATTTACAGCTTGCTCATGCATTGTTTTTAAGTCATCACATGTAATATTTATTCTTGATAAGAAATCTGCTACAGCGTTATATTTTCCGTTCACATAAACAACTTTGAATTCATATTCTTCTAAGATAAGCCTAAATTTTAGAAGTCTAGTCGAAGGATCTTTCATCCCAAAAAGGTATATAAGAGGTTTGTGGTCCGTCATTATAGTAAAACATCTACCATATACATACGGTCTAAAATATTTGACGGCCCAAACAATTGCTAGAAGTTCTTTTTGGATTGTCTGGTAATTTTTCTCAGTCTTATTTAGTGGCCTACTAGCATAAGCTACGGGTCTAAGGTCGTCATTGCTCAGTACAGCACCGATTGCGTTGCCTGATGCGTCTGTTTGTATAATGAATTCATTTTTGTCTGAGAAATCTGGATATTGCAGTATAGGAGGTGAAACTAATTTATTTTTCAAAGTTGTAAATGCCTTTTCAGACTCTTCTGTCCATAGAAACGGTTCGTTCTTCCTACACAATCTATTCAACGGTAATGTTATCTCTGCAAATGATTTAACAAACTTACAATAATAATTACAAAATGCAACGAAGCGTTTAACTTCGTCAGCGTTTTTGGGTGTCTCATAATTTTGCAATATTTTAGTTTTTTCGGAATCGGGGAAGACTCCTTTTTCTGAAACTATATGGCCGAGATACAAAATCTCTTTCTTTAAAAATTCACATTTCTGGGGGTTCAATTTTAAATTAACTTTTCGTAACCTTTCCATAACGCTTATTATGTTTTGGTTGTGACTATCTAAATTTCGGCTATAGACAATAAGATCATCACAATAAATAAAGCATGTCTCAAACGCTAAGCCTGACATTGCAACTGACATCAAACGACTGAAAGAGCTCGGGCTAATTTTAAGTCCCATTGGTAGTCTTTTCATTTGGAACTGACCTGTACTAGTAGTAAAAGCAGTAAGTTTTCGGCTATCCTTATCTAATGACACTTGATAGAAGCTTTGGTGAAGGTCAAGGTGACTGAAATAAATTGCACCAGATAACGAATCCAAAATCTCTGTAATATTTGGCAAGGGAAACTTATCGTCACAAACTATTTCATTTAATTTCCTGTAGTCTACCACTAACCGCCATTTCTTTTCTTGACCTTCTAAAGTCTTTTTAGGGACTAATAAAATAGGACTTGACCACTCACTGTTACACTCTTCTATTATGTCATTTTCTATCATCTTATTTATTTCTTTAGCTATATCGGGTTTTAATGCTTGTGGGAGTCTGTACGGCTTTACATAAACTGAGGTAGAATTTGGTTTTATAGCAATAGATTGTTCTAATATATTAGTTGTCGTTAATTTATCTCCGCTAATATGAAATTCATCCGAATACTTCGAGCAAATTGACTGAATGGATTTTTGTTCTTCTAAATTGAGTTGACTCAAATTAATTTCAGATAGTAATTTGTTTACTCTGCTAGTATTTATATCGCTTTTACTAAAATTTTGCGCACTATAGTCACTTAGAGGTTGTAATTCAAGGTCAAACGGTGACAAGCTGATCACCATCTCAGAAACATTCAATATCTTCACTGGTATTCTATTATTCTTAACCTTTACTATCGCACTTGCTAAAAATACATGCTCCTCTAGTTCTCTTCCACATACAATCATATCTTCGTTTGTGCTTTTTTCTAAGTAAACATAATGTATTGACTCTGACCTCGCTGGCAACATCAACGCATCTTTTCCTATAGATGTATTGTTAATACATTGTAATTTATATTCGCGATTTTCACAAAATAGCGTGATACTATTCGTACTTAAATTTATATTTGCATAATACCTATTGAGAAAATCTAGACCTAAAATACCATCTGCTCTCAAGAGCAAATTGTCAAAAACTAAAAATTTGTGAGAAAATGACACTTCATTTTTAATCTCTAACCTTAAGTTGACCGAACCTATCGAACGTTTATGTCCGCCAATGCCATTAATTAAAGTGTCATCTTCTTGTATTGGAAAATTCCTGGGTAGCACATCTCTCTTCACTATTGATAACGAAGCACCAGTGTCTATAAGCCAATAGTATTTAATGTTGTTAATATATAAGGAAATAAACTTAGCATTACTGTTACATGACATTAAGCAGTGTTTAAACTTGAAAAAACTGAGATGCAGATGTATCACCACTTTCCGCCTTTGATTCGGCACTGCTAGACCGTTCTTGTGCTATGTATATATTACGCGCTCCCTTGCGAGTGTTATTGTTTGCAAAGGAAGCTCTATTACCCCTACCACGTGTTCCATACGATACGGCAGGTACATGGTATCTATTTGTGCTATAATAATTGTTATATGGACCACGGCCTGAACCGCGTACAGGTTGACCACCACGGTAATACTGTTTGCCATATTGACCATGCTGACTATTATTGCCTCTAGGATATTGGGCGCCATACCCCCGATTTGAGTAATTAAAAGGAGACCGACCTCGCTTTGATGCATACATGAGATTACATTCGGAAGATGATGATGCTGGCTGCCCTGACGCCACTCCTTCATCTTTGGCTGCTTGGATGGCGTCCTTTATTTAAGCTCGTGTAGTTTCAGGCTGCTATGATGGTGGAGAGCTTAGGATTACGCAGGCTATCTTTATCGTCGATCATATCGGCGTACATCTCGACAGAGTCAATCATTCGCCTGGTCGTTGACTCGGCACCGTCCATCATCTAACATAGTCTCTGTAACTCACACGAACTATACGTAAGTCCGCCACGATGTACCTTGGATGTGCTGTTCTGCCACTCACGTACCACTGGATCGGTAGACAAGTCCTCCATACAATTCCTTAGTTGGACTCCTCCTGGGTTCTTCTTCTCGGTTTGCCTCGGATAGACGCCCTTATACGTTCCATTCTGGTCATCTCAATTTCCTGCTGCATCCATTGACTGTGGCACCTTGTATAGCTTTTGACTGCGAAGTATATGAGGAATACTGCGACGATAGCAAGAATTACGAACACGACAATGTTCATGCGGTCCACGTGGCTACCAATGTCCTTCATTTGCGATTCGAGGTTTCCTCCAGCGTTTTGGCTTATAAAAATTTCTTCCTTTTGTATATCCGCTTGACCGCTAACGCCAATTCGCCGAATTCACTCGACCGCTCACGTTCTAAACAAAATGTCGCGCCGCCGCTCGCCAGATGGGCGCGCTAACATAAACATTTATTGTTGATAAGTCGGTAACATGAGTAGGTAAGTTGAAGTGATGTTTTTCTTCAACCTTATAAATGACTCGTTCAAGTCGTATGAATTCTTTGTTGATATTTAGTTTCTAATTTATTATACTTAGCAGCGAACGTTGACTATCGTTGAAAAAAACACTTTGTATATTTTAAACAGGATTATTTTAAAAAGTAAATCGATGACATACATATATATTATTATGAGTTTTCACTGTAGAGGGGTTCAATCTACACCGAATTAAATAAAAAAAACAAGTATCATAGTATAAAAATATTTAATTACACGCATACAATTAGCACGTAATCACGGAGCGCACGAAAAAAAGAGCGGCATTAGACATTATTTTTTCGTTCCGGGTTAACGATTCTAAGGTGGATACAGACTTTGCGAGGCATGCGCTACGAACGGCGCACGACGAATGCCTCTGTTTGAGGCGTGCGTGTTGAAAAACTATACCAACATATGCTCGGGTCGAGCCATCGCGTACGAAGCAAACGCCTCGTTTGTCTGTCTTCATGTTTGCTGCGAGGCATGTGCTACGCACAGACGCGCGCGTGCGAGCCGCGCGTGTGCGCCGGCTCATTGCGAGCAGTGCGTTGCGTTTGGACGGTTGTGTCTGCATCGCTGTGATGTTTGCACGCATTATGAACGAAAAATTTGAATTATACGAAAATAAAACTAAACTTGGATCTGGCGCAAATTTGTACGTGGAGCAGAAAGTATGGCCTAAAGGTGAACCCGTCAAAAACTCAAGTTATTCTGATCGGCAGTTCCAGGATAATTTCCAAGGTAAACTGGCCGCAGCTGCCTCAGATTGAGTTCGACGGTAAAATCTTAAGAATCTCAGATAGTGTAAAAAACCTAGGTATTTATCTGGATAAAACTTTATCATGGGGAATTCAAATACAGGAAACAAGTCGCAAACTGTTTGCCTCAGCAGGATCGTTGCGTAGGCTGCGGAACTTTCTTCCCACATCCACCAAGATTGCGCTTGCACAATCCTTGCTTCTCCCAATACTCGATTATGCCGATGTCAGCTATCCTGATCTTAATGAGGACCAACTTGATAAACTTGAGCGTCTCCAAAATTTCTGTATAAGATTCATTTTTGGTTTACGCAAATATGATCATGTATCTGAATTTCGATCTAGGCTCAAGTGGCTCCCAATTCGTCTTCGCTGGAATACCCATATTCTTATGTTACTGTATAATGTGTTATTTAATCCAATTTCCCCTACATATCTCAAAGAACGTTTTAAGTTCCTCCATGACACACATTCAAGGACCTTGAGGTCGTCGGTGGATCTGAGACTGCAGATGCCAACCCATTCCACAAACTTCTACGACAAATCCTTTGCTGTTCAAGCTGTACGTTTGTGGAATGCGCTTCCGGTTGAAGTTAGGCAAGCTAAATCACTCAATATATTTAAAAATGCATTAAATAAGCACTATTTGTCACTTTAATCTGTTATCTATAATTAGGTATATAAGTATATGTTTTATAATGGAATTATATATATATATATGTATGTATTATAATTATGTATCGTTAGTATGTATATATGTATTATTTTGTATGTATACCTTATGTTTTTTGTATATGTATTTATACAAATATATATAGGTATCTACATATGTATGTACATTGCATTCAAATAACTATAAGATTCCACATATATTTGATAACTACACCATCAAACCTATCCTTTCCAGTCTGTCCATCCTAAGGTTGCCTGTAAGAAATCGCATTTTGCGATAAGGCCGCCCTTGTGCATTTACTATTTTTATTTTTGTAAATTTAAGATATCTGTACATAATTTGTAACAATTGTATTTGCGCAATAAAGTTGTTATCTATCTATCTATCTATAACCGATTATCCAAAACATCATTATTATTATAATAAAAACAAAAGAGAAGACATGGCATTTAATTGCGAATGAAGTAATGTAACCGTCGCTGAGCTGAAAAAAAAATTATCTTCTAGGATCTTATAGAAGGAAAAATCTCGAGAAAGTAAAATATATTATAAAAGCAGCAGCGGATACGCGCATGCGATGCAAAGGTGTCATCTTGACTGCTGCTGTGTGGGTTGGATCGGCCCGAGCATGCGCTGCGCGCTGTTTGGCCCGAACAAACGCAGTTTCATTTTCGCAGTCGAGGCGTACGTGGATATTGTACGCGGCGCACACCTCGAACGTGCATGCGCGGCACCGTCCACAACTAATGTAATGCTCGTACTGAGGCACTTTGATCTTGTAGCATTTGCCGACATTCGTTGGCTCGCCCTCGCACGTGCGTAGCACATGCCTCGCCACGAATATAAAGGTACACACCTTGCGAGGCATGCGCTGTGCGCCGTGCGCAGCGCATGCCTCGCAAAATCTGTATACGGCTTAAGACTTGCTTCGTATTTTTAGCATGAAGAAATGTTCAATGATTTGAATAGAACCGAGACAAAGGATTTAAAACATAACTTAATAGAAAGAAACAGTAAATTCAAACCGAGTATAGCGCTGTAACCAAAAAGGGAAAATAGTCACCTGTGCGCGGTCTACGGAATTTCGAAAAAGGGAGAATAGTCACTTGTGCGCGGTCAAGCGGATATCGGACCTACACATTTTGGTACGCGATGACTATATACGACTGCTAAAACTATCCCCTTGGCAGGTCCCTTTAGGCAGGGTCGCCATGAAATGTTGGGGTTAGTGGGACGATTCAATGATACAAGTATATCGTTTGAAGTCTATATATTGAGTGCATAAAATATACATTATTAGCGTATACTGCAAGTAAGCACTTATATCTAGGGGCATTGTTAAGCATAGTACACACTATAATAATATAAGACATATTCTACAAACTTCAAATCTTACCTTCATGACAGAAAGCAAGTAACGCAAATCAGCAGAATAAATACGAGCTCCAAGCATGAAGAGATTTTCACGTCATGCGAGCGTACTGTCCCTTATGGAGTTCCGCAAGGCAGTGTAGTAGGACCACCTATGTTTACAGTCTATATTAATGACTTCCCAAAATCCATAAAACATCCCATGACATTGTTTGCAGATGACAGTACGATTACTATACCATGCGAGAGTAAGGACACATATAAAACTGACATAAAAAATACATTAATTGAAGCGGTAACGTGGCTGAATAATAATAATTTAAAAATTAATATTAATAAAACTTTGATTATGCATTTTAGCCAACGAACATCATTATTTTCTAATATTGACATTGAATATAATAATAGTAGAATACAGACAGCTAATACAACAAAAGTTTTAGGTTTAACAATTGACAATAAATTAAATTGGAAAGCTCATATTGAGGCTCTAGCGAAACGAATAAGCAGTGGTGCACATGCGTTATACACCGCTATTTTTTAATTAGTACAAAAACTTTAAGGACAGATTAGCGAAGGTATTATTATCATATATGTGACGTAAGAATTTCATAATATCAATAAAGAGCAAAGTTATTATCATTTGTTTATTGTAGAAAATCTCACTTAAATCATAGTCATATTTTACAATTCATTCACTAATTCATTGATAATATTCCATCCTGCTCATTCGCATTCTCTCTGTCGCACTTATGATGTAGGTAGCCATAGAAAATAAAATGAAGAAAAATAATAAATGTAGGTAGTTATTTTTTAATTTTGTTAATTCTACCCTCTCCTTCATACTTCATTCGAGTTAGGACCGGTAAAATTTGTCGTTTAACAAGTAATTAAATACGGAGGTATGTAATTAGAAAGCAAACAAATATCAAAATAAAAGAAGGTGTTCTGGACTAAAAGAAAAGAGTAATTTTGGCGTATTTATGAAGTTAGAATCATCTGCTATTTACAAATACTATTTTATCATCATCATGTCAGCCTAGAGACTTCCACTGCTGGACATAGGCCTTTCTCAAGGTGTGTGGAGAACACAGACCGATTTTGAACCGCCCGCATCAAATTATTATTTACTTAAGTACGTATTATTTACTAAACTTACAAGTATTTCCATTGTCCTTCGAAATGTCCACCACCGTTGTCAAAATCATCCAATATGCACTGTTTTAATTGTTTGACACTGACCGGATCACTTTTGTACACTCACAATAAGATGAAGATGTCCATGGGTACACAGCTGCACTCGCGATTTTTCCACTCAAAAAGTACGCACGAAGCATAGCTACATACTCCCGTGATATGAACTGATATGATAGGCCATCGCGTCGGGCAAACGTAGACAAACAATTAACTTTTGCAACGAAATTAGGTACGCTCACTTTTGCTAGCAATTTAGTACTGTTTGTTGCATCGTCGGGGCGTGGCGCAGGCGCAGAGGGACGGAGGGGGGGGAGGGGAATTTATCAATGGTTCCGAACGGAACCGACCCGAGTACTACGAGTATCATAGTAAAATGTACTATGATACTCGTAGTACTCGGGTCGGTCATAGTATTAGTATTGAATTTACCAATTATCACGTATTTTTATGGACAGTTTTGAGACAGTTTTGGGACTTAGTGTTTTTATTTTTTAACTACATAAATATGATCAGTTAAAGATACTTAGTGCTGCGTTAAATTTTTTGTACTAATTAAAAAATAGCGGTGTATAAATTATCGCGTTCCCTAAATATAGAAGCGCTTTTAACGGCATATTATGGTTTAGTTGAGTCTATCATTAAATATGGTGTTATTTTCTGGAGAAACTCAACAGATAGGGATATAATTTTTAAACGACAAAAGTACTGCTTGCGATCCATGTTTAATCTCAAAACTACCGATAGTTGTAAAAATTATTTTATTAAATATCATATATTAACGTTACCATCACTTTATATACTGGAACTGGTAATGTTCGTAAAAACAAATCCTCATCTGTTTCCTCGTATGGCAGACAAATTTCCAAGAAATAGATGTGATGATAGCAAACTGTGTGTGCCTGCATCAAAAACTGCACTTATGCGCAAGAGTGTTATTTGCATGGCACCAATTATATATAATAAATTGCCCAAAAGTTGGAAAGAGAAAACTACCTATACCACAACTTAAACACACGATAAAATTATTTTTGGCGCAAAAAGCCTACTATTGTATAACAGAATTTTTAAACGACTCATTGTGACTGTTATAGGAAAATAAATATGAACCATGATAATATCTAACTTATAAATGTTATTTTGATTGAAGGTAGAAATAATGTAATGCAAATCATAATAATTATAAAAGTTAATGTAATGTGTGACATTGGAAAAGGAAAATAATGATAAATAAATAGATAATGTAATAAATTTAAGACAATTGATATTAGTGACTGGTTCGGCGATACACCGAAACCGATTAGGGTAGGCGACTTGGAGAAGGAAATGGACTGTATTCAGAAGATAGCGGTTCTTCGCCGCCTGGAAAGGAATTAAGGGAAGAGGAGATGGATACGGGAGGAGGTGATTGAGTGGGTATAGGCTATTTCAAGGATGGAAGGCACTTACCTTATACAGCCTTCTTCGTTTCTTTTCCTCCTGGTGGTTTCGTGATGCAGCTGCTTGTTTTCACTTCACTCACGAGCGGGTTTTCCTTGGTGGAAGCGGTAAATCACATACAGCGGTGCGGCGCGGAGCGGTATCGAGACGGCGTTCTTAGCGAGCGGAATGTTCTAGACTGTCCCTCGCGTTCACGATCGCGTCGACGAATCAGGCGGAAGGCAGTGCCCTTCCAGGGAGTGGGATAGAGCGGGACGGAAATATGGTATCGCTCGCACTAGACGTGGAACGATTGATCTTGATGCGATTAGTTATATATAGGAAGGTAGATGGCGCTACCATATCCCCCCGGCCCTAAAGGGTTGCCTTTAAAAAAAAATAGAATTGAACTTAGCTATGTTGGGTGTACTACCGCATAACCCATCAATAGGCTAAGACAGCGATATGACAATAAAATTAATCTAAACTAACTTTAGCGAAAACTACAAACGCAATAATAGCGAAAACTACTAACTAAATACTTAAACTAAGAGGTAGGTCCAACTTCAGGCTAGATCTCACTGAGTTGGAAGCGGACAGAGACGTACAACAGGGCGCACGTAACTCCCCTTGGCGGTTTTCACGGTAACAATGCGAGTTGATCAGTGCCTCGACTTGTGCAAGGACAGTTAAAGGCTCTTCGTAAGAGAGGATCTGTTGAGCTATAACTTTGAAGAGATGTGTTTTAATTACTTTGACCATGCTTGCCCAACATCCACCGAAATGTGGTGATGCTGGTGGAATAAACTTCCAGTCAATATGATCTATGGAAAGTTATTCCTAAAGACGAGTACGATAACCCGCGACGTGATTGAAACAAGTAGCGGGAACAAGTTCAATCAATCTACTAACGCGGTTGGCGACAAAAGTCTGCCAGCGGTGAGGAGAGGAATAAATCCAAGCGAGCACTACCTTGGAGTCGGAAAATGCGTATATTTATTAATAGAGTAGTGGGGCAAAACTGTGTCTTGAACCTTGTGGAGCAACTGAGACAGCAGAATGGCCGCGCACAACTCCAGTCTCGCAACCGAAATGGTTTAACAGGCGAGACCTTAGACTTGGCACAAACTAACTACACCGAGTAGTTAGAACCAATGCGGACTTGCAGATATACGACTCCGCCGTAAGCACGCTTGCTGGCGTCAGCGAAACCTATTAAGTTGATGGTACATCCATCTACCAACCCAAGATGACGCGGAATAGTAATTTGATTGAGCGCGGTAAGCTCAATACTAACTGGCCCCAAGCGGCGACAATATGGTCAGGGGGTGTTTCATCCCACTCACACTTTGATAGCCAAAGCTCTTTGATCAAGAGCTTGGCGTACAAAATTGTGGAAGCCACAAAACCCATTATGTCCCATAGTCGAGCCACTGTGGACAGCATAGTGCGCTCGGCGCACTTATCATCTGGCGGTGAGACGTCAAACCGAAAACTATCGCAGGATTTGTCCCAGCGTAAACCGAGAACCTTATGCGGTACAGACTTCTCAAACTCAATGTCTGGAGAAGCTTTATGAGAATCTGGTATGCATGCGAGAACCTCCTTAGAGTTGCTTGTCCATTTGACAAGATCAAACTGGCCTCGCTTGAAAAGCTGAATAAGCTCTTCACAAAGCGAAATTGCTAGCGTAGCGGGTATGACATTAGGCAATGTCATGTATATACAAAGCGGATGTGTAGTATAGTATAGTGTAGCGTAGCGTAGCTTAGCATAGCATAGCGTAGCATAGCATAGCATGGCGTAGCATAGCATAGCATAGCATAGCATAGCTAATTAGTGCTTTATCTTACACACAGTTTTAGCACCCACCTTGATCTCTTGAAGAGCAGAACAACAACAAGACGTAATACAATGAGAAGTGTGTAACGTAGGTACGGTACCCATAATCACATACCCAAGTACCGTCTCAATAGCGGGCGGTAAATCATATCGCTCACTACGAACTATGTTAGTTAGTAGCAAGTGCGGAAATATTGAAGCTCCGATCAAAAGATCAATGCCTGCCGGATTCGCAAACTCCGCGTCGGCTAACGGCAATGATTCGAGATGAGTGAGTGATGCTACGTCTACATTAGCGTTCGGTAATGCGTCCGTGATACGCTCCACGATAAGCGAAGAAATGTTAAAATTAATATTCCTATCAAAACGCGAATGTATTTTAATATCTACGGAACCCTTGCAATGCTTTTCTGATCCGCCTATCCCTTTGACGGTTGAGTAAGTATTTTTAAAGTTATTCCATAATCCGAGGCGTTTGAAGCATTCCGATGTTATTAGATTGGTCTGAGATGCGCTATCTAGCAGACAACGTACCATGTGCGGCGACCCATTAACATCATAAACGATAACTTGCGCCGTCGCTAACAGAACAGTCTTAGACGCCATACATCGCGTTTTGGCCCTGCGCGGATCATTATAGATCCGCGAGTGCCGTCCTCGCGTGCGCGTCGCCCGCGCAATGGATGTCGTACACAACGATACTTCGCCCTCAGACACGGAAGGCGCAGCTACCGTGGTCTGCTGCACCTGCGGCGCAAGTGTGTCAAGGTTAGCGGCTTGGCTTGACAACCGGTTATTTTTATCCAAATGTAACAGTGTATGATGTTTTTGTTTACACGTGCGACATCTCGTTCTACTGGAACAATTACTCGTTTTATGTTTTATGCTTAAGTAATTAATGCAAGCTTTGTTATCCTTTACGCTTTTAAAACGAGCAATTGGATTTAAATCATTAAAGGTGGGACACTTATAGTAATGGTCGTGCACTATATTACTGCACAGACACTTCTGTGAATTATTACTATTAGATTCCGAACATGTTACGTAAGATTGTGGATTAGGGACTGAGTTATTATTACTATTTCGCGATTTATTCAACCTTTGTTTGTTGTTGTTAGTGTTAGACGGGCCAGGTGAACCAGACTGCGTATTATGAAATATTCGACACTGATCTTTGATGAACGAAATAAAACTATCTAGTGTAGGTATTTTATTATTGCGTTCCGTCATCTCGAATGCGCGAATTGTATCAGTGTCAAACTTTTTTAAAGCGAGTTGAAGCAACATAAAGTCGGAAAGATCTTCTAATTTTAAATTCCTAAGAGAATTAACCGCGGTTACGAAGTTATCAATAAACAGCTGGAAATTCGAGACAGACGCGTTGCTGGACAGTTTGAGATTTAAAGCTTGGTCAAAGTACGTAGACGCTAGGACGCGCGTGTCTTGATATCTGTCAAGTAGTGACTGAAATATGACCTGATAATTCTCAGCACTGGGTGTGACACCTGCAAATACGGACTGGGCCTTCGGTGACAGTTTACCTATTAAATAGTACAACCTGTCAGCATCTGTCAGAGAACCATTATCGTGCACTGTAGACTTAAAACTTGCATAGAATAACGGCCAATTTCGTATATCTCCGTCAAACGACATAATCTCGATTGGCGGTAATCTCGGTTTGCGGGCAACGGGCTCTGCCGAACATTTACCCTCCAATTGCGATTGTATACGCTTAATAATACAATAAAGATCTTCGAATGCGGTATACGCCTGATAGTTCGGTTTTTCATCAGGATTGATAGAAAGTAATCTTGCGTTATAATCGTCTAACAACTTATGAAAATCTGTTCGAATACTATCTACTGTTATACAATAACTGAGAAATGCTTCGCTATTACCGTCAGACATAGATGCGGTTTTTGAGCATTCATATATGTTTTGGATGCGCTCAAATAAAATATTGCGTTTCGCTTCTAAGATTGTCATCTCTTTGTCTTCCGACACGCGTGACTTCTTTTGTTGTGACATGCTTACGTAAGTATAAGCTAATGAGAACGAAACAAAATAAGAATATCTAATGTATCTATTATTTTACCTAAGTAGGCTAAGTAGGCAACACTTTAGAACTGAGGAACTAAAAGTTGATTGAAATATGAGATTTATAAGACAACTATGATAGTTGCAGAAATAATAATTTAATAAGTAGGTAGCTACATAAAAGTTTACCTACTAATGCGGGCGGAAATAACCATGTGACGGTTATGTGAATATATTAGGAGTATAGCTAGGTGCTATAACTGCCTAGGTATAGCGGTATAACGTATAAAATGTACATGAATCCGGCTCGTATGGATAAAAAAAAATGGTTCGGCGATACACCGAAACCGATTAGGGTAGGCGACTTGGAGAAGGAAATGGACTGTATTCAGAAGATAGCGGTTCTTCGCCGCCTGGAAAGGAATTAAGGGAAGAGGAGATGGATACGGGAGGAGGTGATTGAGTGGGTATAGGCTATTTCAAGGATGAAAGGCACTTACCTTATACAGCCTTCTTCGTTTCTTTTCCTCCTGGTGGTTTCGTGATGCAGCTGCTTGTTTTCACTTCACTCACGAGCGGGTTTTCCTTGGTGGAAGCGGTAAATCACATACAGCGGTGCGGCGCGGAGCGGTATCGAGACGGCGTTCTTAGCGAGCGGAATGTTCTAGACTATCCCTCGCGTTCACGATCGCGTCGACGAATCAGGCGGAAGGCAGTGCCCTTCCAGGGAGTGGGATAGAGCGGGACGGAAATATGGTATCGCTCGCACTAGACGTGGAACGATTGATCTTGATGCGATTAGTTATATATAGGAAGGTAGATGGCGCTACCAGTGACTTTTATTTAATGTATACTTATATAATTTTAAAGTAATTAATCCAATAATAAGTCAATAAAATTGTACATAAGATATTTGCACGTCATGAGAAATGACAGACATGTCATGAGCCACTTTTAGTAATTAAGATATGTCATACACATGTCTGAGCAAATAAAAATTTCTTATTCTTATTGTTACCTCACTGATAATATTATAATAAATGAAATTTAATTTTACGTGTAAATGATATTGATTCTGAGTAAAATTTAACAAAATGTATTCTACGTAAAGTTTCACAGGGAATAAAACATTTCACATCAAGCTTGATTAATTCTTTTATTTATAGTAATAGGCAGCAAACGAGCAGACGGATCGCCTGATGGTAAGCAATCACCGACGCCCATGGACACAAGCAACACAACAGGAGTCACAAGTGCGTTGCCGCCCTTTGGGGTTGGGAAAAGGGATAGGATAAGAAGTGGGATGAGGGAGAAGGAATAGGGGATAGGGCCTCCAGCCTGAATTCTTGGAAACCTTATCGAAACATAACATAACATAACATATCTTCACGCCTTTTTATCCCCGAAGGGGTAGGCAGAGGTGTATTACACACCCACACTTCGCCAGATATGTTTCGGTCCCAATGTAATAGGGGGCGAGCCTATTGCCATCTACCGGGCACATTATTAAGCGAGCGATAATTAACATTTTTTTTTTTTTTTTTTTTTTTTTTTTTTTTAATACACACATAACTTCGAAAAGTCAGAGGTGTGTGCCCGAGGTACCTGGGGATCGAACCCGAGACCATCGTCTCGGCAGTCCGTTACGTACACCACTGGGCTACCGCCGCTTTACTTACTTTACCTTATCGAAATTAAAATGAGAAAGAATAATTTCAATATTTTGTCAGCACGTTAATGCACGAAGCTTTTTGTAGTCACTATTACACAGTTTCTGAAACTATTTGATTAATTAATTATATTTTTAATTAACTTGAATATTTTTATACCCACTAATTAGCGGACCCCGGGCTAGAAGGCGTAGGTTTTGAAACGCAACCGGGACAGCACTAGGATGATGATGATTTTTATGCCCACATATATATAGGTAACTAAACTACGCCCGTGGCTCTGCCCCTGTGAGCCATTTTACCCCCACCGGAGGGAAATTACCAAACATCCTTTCCGCTAAGGAATATACATGCCAAAATTCAGTTTCTTACGACCAATAGTTTCGGCTGTGGCTTGTCTGTCAGTCAGTCAGTAACGCAAGTACCTATTTTATTTTACAGAAAACAGATAATTTTGTCAATATTTGATGGAGAGTACTAGGCACTATATTTAGACTAAGTATTATTGTGACCAGATATCAACTTCAAAAGGCCATGTCATTTTGAAGAGTTTTAAGAAACTTAATTGAATAAGTAGCTTAGAAATACAGGTATTCAATTTTGCAAATTTGAAACCAGTTAAGGAAACCAATCGTCATTATTTGTCTTCGATTTTAATTGATGGCCAGCTAAGGCTGAAATATTCAAAAACCCTTTTCCACGCATAATGGAAAAAAAACCTAATGTCTTCACATAAAAAAACAGACCACATATATCATAGCATTCATCTATTCATACAATTTAAAGCACTTCCCATGGTGCGGCACCATCCAAGGCTGCACGCCATCAATTAATTTACCATGAGTCCTATAAATCCTCATGATATGTGTTCACAACATACCCCATATAACACGCAGTAAGCAAGGGGAGTAAATGATGTACCACTTAAGGACTTAGTAAGCGCCAGTGATACCATTGATTGACTGTAACTTGATGTTTTATGTAAAGAATGTGCATTAGTATTGCTATATTAGCCGTAGAGAACTCATCAGACTGCCTTCGTGGTACAGTGGATAGCGTATGCATCTGCTGATCCAGAGGTCCCGGGTTTGATTCCCGGGTCGGGCAATGGTGTCACTTGGTTTCTACGAATCCTCAGTAGCCGCACGGAGTCTGGTAAAATGCCCGGTAACAGCAGTAGGCTCACCCCCTTTCACGTGGGACCTACAATTCATGAGGCGAAATGTGGGTGTCGTATTGCACCCCTGCCCACCCCTTCGGAGATACAGGCGTGACGATATAAAAAAAGAACTGTAACTTAATATGTTTTATGTAAGGAAGGTGCATTAGTTTCGCTATATTACCCGCGGAAAGCTCATCAGTCGAGATGCGGTCGATCAACTCAAAGAGTAAAACCTATGTGCTTTTAGCCTAAATAAAGTATCGCCCATTTATCAAATATATTACAAAAATAGTTGTTAGGTATGTTTATCCATTATTAAGTACCCTAAACCAAGCAGCGATTGTGCTCAGCTTAGTTTGGGACTAAATGATGTTGAATGTATGTGGTAGAATATTTGGTAAAGAATGCCACTGTGAGAATTCCTCTTCAATGATCCAGGATATTGTTTTAAACATTGCAAGCTACACATTATTTCTATAAGATTCGAATGAATTAAGAATTCCCTACGCAACGGTTATGTTTACTGACCATTAGTCATGAAAAGCGCAGTTTAAGCATCGATAATTTAGCGCACAATTAGTGCACTGCATTTCAGCGACTAACTAGGCTAGGATTGAAATTTGCATATGTGCGGATTGTGAATTCTATTGCGTATTGGTCGCACCGGTTATCTGTGGGATAACTAGTAGCGTCTCTTAACACCTTTATTTGCCTTGTATAGATCTGTGCAAATACCTTCGATCAAGATTTGAACAAAGCTTAAACGCTCTCTATTCATCCGAACACCTTTTAATAACCAGTATTTCTGCTTGAAGCCGAATAAAATTGAAGCTTCTCAATCTCGTAAAAGATTGTTATAGATGCCGACGGATGCTAGAATTTTTGATTACTACATAAAAGTCCCAAGGAATGGAGATCAAATATTTTATATGAAATCATTTCATCAGTAAAAAGAATATTCTTAAATGCAGGGCAAGCAGCGATATCCAAGTGGAGAGACCGATACATTGCTACGCAGAAGTTCTTGGGATCGAAACCACGGCACGCACCAGTGACTTTACGAAGTTAAGTGCGTATTAAATTGTTAATTATCGCTTGCTTATCGGTGACGGAAAACATCGTGAGGAAACGTGCATATCTGAGAATTCTCCAGAATGTTCTCGAAAGAGATGTGAATTCTGCCAACCCGCAGACAGTGATCATACCCTTCTCGAAGTGAGAAGAGGCCCATGCCCAGCAGTGAGCCAGTATATAGGGCTGATGATGATGATAAGGGGCTTACATTAGAACAAATAAAATATAGAATAAGTATGATTGGCAGGAAAAAAACATTTGTTTTTAGTAAAATAAGCTTTGTTAGATTTCAAAACGCTTGTAGTCATCAGTCGTCACCCATCATCGTGTTTTGTAGGATATCTTACTAACATTTAATCAAAGACCACAAAGAACACGCAGACTCTGATCAACAATTTGTGGATCACGCAAAGTGATGTCCTGATTGGAGTTCAAAGCAGCCGGTAAAGTATAAAGAGGAGATACGTGTCTTGGAGGGCACGTAATTGGTAGGTCTTGGTTTTTGTCTCAATGTACAAGAGTCGCATATCCCAGTTGCATCCAAGACTTTATACCTACCAACCCGGAGTCCGCTTACTAGTCTAGCTAGATTTGACAGAATATTTTTAGTTGGCCACACAATAATGCAAAAAGAAAAATGTTAAGCAATTGAGCTGCCACTCAACTTTCTAATAATATCGAAGCAATTAGAGAACTTCATGTACTTTATAAATATACTTCATGTACTTTATAAACGTACTTTATAAACAAACGATAAACAAAACTTACATCAATTGTGTAACCATTTACACAACTCGTCATGAAATAATATCCGAGATTGAGCAATATTGACATCATTAAGTACGAGTAATACGATGAGTGGCTTAATTGTATTTATCCAAGCATCCTCGTCCACTGAAGTGGAACGAAGTGCAGTATCAGCTATTAAAAATACATAATTTATTAAAACATTTGTGTGCGTCAACATGGATGTTTGTCTTGGTCCGGGTGTTTCTATGTATAATATGTATGTATTTACAAAAAAAAAGTATATAATATGTATGTTTGTCCATTGTCTAGTACCCATAGTACAAGCTCTGCTTAGTTTGGGACTAGATAGTGTTGTGTGAATATGGTAGAATATTATATTATTATCACCTTTATTTCATACTCATCTCACATCATATTGACACATTTTAAATATATTATATATAATATATTATATATAAAAAATACATTTAAAAATATAAAAATATGCTATGGAAACCCACCAGTATCGGGAACAGGGTCCAAGCTACTGGTGGTTATTGCTCGAGAGAAAGAAATATATATTATTATTATAAGACTGCCTCCGTGGTCCAGTGGATAGCGTATGCGACTGCTGATCGGAGGTCCCGGGTTCGATTCCCGGCTCGGGCAAAAGTGTTACTAGGTTTTCCCGAATTCTCAGTAGCAGCAAGGAGTCTGGTGATGTGCCCGGTAACGGCAATAGGCTCGCCTCCTATTACGTGGGACCTAAAAAAATAATTCATGGTGAAATGTTCGTGTAATATTACACCTCTGCCTACCTCTTCGGGGATACAGGCGTCAGACTATAAAAAATATATAATAATATTATTACAATTGGATATTTCAAAATTATGTCATGTGAGTTCAACAAGTAAACTGATTGCCAAGACCGCGATCTGCTGGAAAGGCTTAACACAATTAACGGGCGGACATTACGAGGGGGTGAGGAGAGTCAGGGGGCATATGAGTCTTATGAGGGGTGTAAAATATTCATAAGGACGTATGTGACGCCATCGATTATTATAATGTGCGGCACTGTACTTGTTCGCGGGGAACTCGCGCACAAAAGTGCTTCCATTTTATTACTCTGTAGATAAACTATTACTATACTCTGAAGTTCGTTTCAACGGAGTATTGGGAAACCGTCTTGTCTTCCTTTTCCGACTATTTAGTTTAGGGTACTAAAATTAAATAGAGTATGATTTATGGGAAGTTTAACATTCATGTTCAATGAATTGTTGGAGAAAATGTTTCATAACTGAGCTAGGCGTTTCAATTTTAACCATGTGATTGAATGAACATTTTATGTGTGAATGTGCTAACTGAGTAGGTTCATTATAATATTCTAGTTGAACTGTACTATTAGCTTTTTGCACTACGCACCCAATGAATTATTGTCGGCTGGTTCTTGGCTCTTATTGGGTGTAAACTACTGGAGAAGTTGAGGAAATCATGGTTAAAGAAGTTATCGCATATTTCTTTAAGCCGACTGAAGAACATAATTAATATGTAATTAGATTTCCCAATTTCATACGCAATACCTCTTTGTTTCAGCTTTGCACGAGGTTCACTAAATTACTATTGACTTCTTCCAAAAAGGTTCAATGCTATTTCGCTATTCAGCAATCGAAGCATCAATTGCATGAGACCAACGAAAACTTAATAATATAATATTATTTTCCAGCCTTGTAAATTATAGCCAGGCGTCTTCTTTACCCTGAGAACGATTAGGCAATATTATAGTCCACCATGCTGGCCAAGTACAAGTAAGCATGTCTTCACGTAAATTTCTAGAATATTATAAAGACATTACAGACATGCAGATTCCTCGCTATTTTCTTTCACCGTGTCACAACTTACGACAGTAAAAAAATACCAAACGAAAAGTCGCACTGATCAGAAAAAACAGTCATCAGAAATAAAACAAGTTGAAATTTCTTACAAACCAAATATCTTACAAGCTTCATTCAAGCCCAGTATCCACACAGAGGAAGCTCTATCGATTGCACAGATTGAGGATATTGTAATTTTATGAATGAGAGCAAAAGCTCCTTTATCCAAGATCAAACAAATTACACGTTTATCCGTAAATCTTGAAAAAGGGCGAAGGGCCAAACATTGTAAGGCTTTATGAACGTTGTAACAAAAAAGCACTTAAACAAAAAATGAAACAAGTTAGAAGAAGAATTAAATAAGGGGACAACAAAACACCAAATTGGGGCTAACGTTGGGTTTCGTGTGTCATAAATAAATGTTAGAACTCGGAAATCGCTAAGTATGCCAAGTTTCGGGCGATGATGGTCAAAAAATTTCGGCATAACAACATCTGAAACTGTGTAGCGGAAAAGTCGAAGCGTAATGACCTCCGGGCGGTTGCTCGACCGGAACGTCATTAAATGTTACGTAATATGTTCCGAACCGATACTGGTGTGGTGTGGCCGCTTCAAATTTAGAACAAGGAATATTGCGGACACGTTAACTATTGCTCCTATCTGTCCCATCCTCGGAGTAAGTGCTGCAAATTGCTGACCGGGGATTGAATTCAATTCTGTTCCATTTTCGAACGAATTTATATTTGTGCATGATATAGAGATTTGGTAAATTATATGAAACCACACTTATATTAAAGTTCAACGTAATGGGAGCCTATCCCAATTCCTTCTTGCTTTCTATCACTGCATCTTACCTTAAAATGTTTCCTGAATTCATTATCTGTACAGGCTGTACGATTGTAGAATACGTTGCCTGAGACAATCAGACAGGCTCAGTCAGTTTTAAACTTGCACTAATATTGTATTATAATTATTTACTTAGGTGTAACAGGATATTTAATAATAAATTATCGTATAGCAAATGTACATATATATCAATAGTTTTAGTAACGGAAGTCCAGCTTAGGGATTGTTTTGATCGAACCGCGAATAGCGGAATGTGTTTATTTACCTATACGCACTAAAATTATATCTTTGGTTGCCCAATATTGTTGTAATATTTAATTATAAATTATATAATCATTCACCCTAATTATGTCTACGATTTAGATTTTACATTAAAAGGAACTGGAAGTAACACTAGCGTAGATGTGGGTAACAAAATATTACTAGACAAAAGTGAAAAAATGGCGTCGACGGTAAAAAACGGGCATTCTTGTATCGACTGTGAGCGGTGAGGACGTAAAAGATAAGTAATAGTGTCATTCTCAGTTCTAAATTCGTAGTGTTAAGACCGCCATAAGCTCTGTGCAATTTTAATATACTATTATAAAATAGTAGTAGCATTTCGGTGTAACGCATTATTTTGTTGTCTGTTTAAGGTTCGTAGTGTCTTCGTTATACACGTAGCAGTACCTGTAAAATCATTGCATAGAGATTATGAACTGTAGTACTTTAGTATACAATTGTGACGATTTCGTTGCTTCATAGTTATAACCATGGGCTACCTGTTTTACTATGAGTAATTTTCAACAATAATCATTAGTGAGCGATAACAACTGTTTCGTTTGTAAAAAGTATTAGATATCTTCGCGTGAAGCAACTAAATTAGCACAAGTAATGTAACATCGTTATAAGATTGTAGGGTAAAATGGATGAGAATTATTCTAGTATACTTAATTGTAAATGTAATAGCCTCTTTTGTGTTGCGATTATAATTGTTGTAATCTACATTATTATAACTCAATGGCTTTTAAAAGAGTGTCGATGGAGTTTCTTGCCGAAGTCTTCTCCATCGACCCTACCATTTTGGAACCGGCACCTAGAGTCACTTTTCCCTATTAAGTATGGAATTACCTACCTTTGTGAAATTAAATGCTGAGAATTGTTATCGTCGTCTACTTGCCCTGGTCCCAATTTACTTGGCGTCGGCGCAGTATGTCCTTCGCTAATCCAAATACTTTGAATAAACCATACTTAACTTGGAGTACGTGTTATTATTTGTTCTTACCTAATCACAGTTCTAACAATTTCAGAAGTGGGATAGCAATGCCCAAACGAGCTCGAGCATCGACAAGTGGGCGACGCCGTGAGCAGTCAGCATCGACAGTAACGAGTGGGCGACGCCGTGAGCAGTCAGCATCGACAGTAACGAGTGGGCGACGCCGCGAGCGGTCAGAGAGCGCAGATGATGACGAAGTGTGGGCCACCAAGCGTCGGCGTTCCCGGAGACTACGCGTGGTATCTTCCAGTGGAGAATCCGCGGACAACGAGCGGAACTAGAAACCTACCGGTGAGCTCGTTCCATTTTTAATAAATAACACTGTTACTGCGAAGGCAGACATTATACCACTGTTTGATCCCGAGAAGAACGACATGGAGACATCACACTGCTTAAACAAAATAGAACAGCTTGCCACCATACATGAATGGAATGATAAAACTAAATCATACTTCATGCAATCGCGTTTATCTGCCATGGCAAAAGTGTGGCATGCTTCGCTTCTTAGTTATGAGTTCTCCTGGGCTGAATGAAAGCAACAGCTACTTGACGCCTTTCCTCACAAATTGGGCTTCGTGGAATTATTACGTGACATGTTAAATAAAAGGAAGCAAACTAATGAGAGTATGACACAATATTTCTATAACAAATTTGCTATGCTTAATAGACTGGAAATAAAAGGCGAAAAGGCAGTCGCTTGCATTATTGATGGCTTACCCCCGCATATGAAGGCACCCGCTAGAGCAGGAAATTATAGCAGCCCAAGTGAACTTTATTCCAAATTTTTGACCGCTATGGCAAATGAAATACGGCCTAGACAAGGGCCACATTCCAATTTGAAAATAGAAGTTAGTCAAGCCGATGGCTCTAGGGAAATCAGGAAGCCACTTGCTTGTTATGTGTGCCACGAAGTTGGTCATATCGCAAGAAAATGCCCAAAGAATAATTCAAGGACACCTTGTGAACACTGTGGTAAGATCTCACATCCATCCGAGAAATGCTGGCACAAACCGGGATCCTCGTCTACCATTTCTAGACAAGAAGTAATCCGAATGATAACAGAGGTAAATGATATTTATTATAAATTAATTTTGGTAAATGACTTGCCTGCTACTGCCTACTTCGATTCAGGTGCTAAAGTCAATGTAATGAGCTTTAAATATTCGAAAAATCTAGGTGTCCCATTGCTTGATTGTACGGTAGCTATTGGTGGATTTGGTGGTAGTCCAATCCTCGCGAAAGGAATGGTACGGGCCAATGTCACGATTGATGACTTACATGTCTTCACACCGTTTATTGTCACTGATTGTCACATGGGTAGAATGGACATAATACTCGGACAACCAGTTATAAACAATCCGGATTACTCGTTTACAATTTCGGGTAACGAGTTTACTATCAGTAAGAAGAAAATACTAACCGATAACGACTTAAATGCGATTGATACGAATAATCAAGAAAATATAAAGATAGAGACAACGCGATAGTACCACCGAGACATATTATGATGATAAGTGTCATGGCGGATACACACCTGCAAGAAACTATATTCGTTGAAGCATGCAAAAGGACGTTCAACAACAGGGACTTTTCTATACCTGCCTGCGTTATAAGTGGAAATCAATGTAATTTAGAAATACATAATAGATCAAGTTCACCCTTGCTGGTGTCAAAAGGCGAAACCCTAGCAAGAGGACTTATTTGTGACGTTTCACAAATCGATGATTTACCAAGAACATTCAAGCAAGTCGAAAGAATTATGTCGATAGATCTCAGCAAAGTTAAATGTGGGTCTCCAGATCCCAATGTCGCGCAACAGTTGTTAGCTACGTTATCAGAGTATAGAGATTGTTTTTCATTAAATACCACGGAACTAGGCTGCACTAACAAAATTGAAATGAATATAGAGCTAAATTCAGAAAAGCCAGTTTTTTATCGACCTTATCGACTATCTATACCGGAAAAGGAGATAGAGAAAAAATTGACGATCTTTTGGCAAACAAAGTGATTCAAGAGTCCACATCAGAGTTTGCCAGTCCAATTATATTAGTAAAAAAGAAATCTGGTGATTATAGATTATGCGTGGATAATGCATGGAAACTGAACAGTTTGACGATAAAAGACAAATATCCACTTCCAATCATTGAAGAACAAGTTGAGAAATTATCTGGCAAGAAATATTTTACCAGTTTGGATTTATCACAAGGTTTTTATCAAATTCCCATGGCTAAAACATCAGTTCAGAAGACGGGTTTTGTAACACCAGAAGGGCATTATGAATTTCTGCGAATGCCTTTTGGTTTGGCGAATTCACCTTGCGTATTTCAAAGATTGATGGATAAAATACTAGGACCGTTAAGATTTAATAAAGTTTTACCCTATATCGATGATTTGCTTATTCCAAGTGTTACGGAAAAAGAAGGACTGTGTATATTGCGGCAAGTCTTAGATATTCTAAGGGAATCCAAACTGACACTGAATATTGAAAAGTGTTCCTTTCTACAAACTGAGATTGAATACCTTGGTTACGACTTCAGTGAAGAGGGTATAAGACCAGAAAAAAAGAAGATCGAAGCTGTAAAAGGATATAAAGAGCCAACCAACGTACACGAACTCCGAATGTTCCTAGGATTAACAAGTTATTTTAGAAAATTTGTCGCAAACTATGCTTTAATTTCTCATGATCTTTACAAATTACTCAAAAAGGAATGCCACTGGCACTGGACAGCGATGCAACAAAAGGCTTTCGAAAGATTGAAACGAGTTCTGACGGAAAGGCCTATCTTAGCAGTATACGATCCAAAAGCTATCACAGAAGTTCATACCGATGCCTCCAGTAAAGGGATCGCGGGTATTTTGATGCAGAAATACGAAAATTCATTGAGACCAGTAGCATATTTTAGTCGGAAAACTAGTAAAGAAGAAGCTCTCTACCACTCGTTCGAGCTGGAAACGTTGGCTGTCGTGGAGTCCCTGCGAAGATTTCGAGTTTATCTGGCAGGAATAACTTTCACTGTTATTACTGATTGTGTAGCTGTAAGACAAACATTTGAGAAGAAGGACCTTTTGCCGAGAGTTGCTAGATGGTGGCTTAGTATTCAAGAATATGATATGGCCATACAACACAGACCAGGTATACGTCACAAGCATGTGGACGCTCTTAGCCGGACACCAGTTACCTCTGAGCAAGTACTAGTTCTCGATTTGCTGGACTGGGTATACTGCTTGCAAAATCAAGATCACTCTATTCGTACATTAAAACAGAAACTAGAGAATAACATCTATGATCCAGAAATAACCAACAATTATATATGTAAAGATAATAAGATTTATAGAAAATTAGGAAATGGTGAGCAGAGAATAGTTATACCTAAAGCTGCAAGGTGGAATATTATGCGCAAGTACCACGATGATATAGGCCACCCTGGTCTCAAAAAGTGCGAAACAATAATAAAGGAAAATTGTTGGTTTCCACGAATGACCAGGTTCATAAGAAAGTATGTAAATGCCTGTATAGATTGTTTATATAAGCGCGGACAATATGGTAAAATGGAGGACGAGTTACATCCGATCGATAAAACACCAGAGCCACTACACACTTTACATATTGACCATTTAGGACCCTTCTGTAGGAGCGGCAACGGCATGTCATACCTTTTTGTCGTGGTTGATTCCTACACCAAATTTGTTTGGGCCAAACCTACCAAAACACTGAAATCTGCGGAAGCAGTGCAAAAACTAGATGAAATATTCGGTCAATTTGGTATTCCCAAAAGAATAATTTCTGATAGTGGAACATGCTTCACGAGCAAACGGTTCAAAGAGTTTTGCATTAGCAATCAGATAAAGCATGTCATTAATGCGATAGCTTCGCCGAGATCTAACGGTCAAGTGGAGCGCTTTAATAGAACACTACTAGAAGCGATTAACAAGAGCACGACTGACGAAAAGGACTGGGATAAATGTTTAAACAAGATCACATGGGGTATCAATAACACAATTAACGCCACTACAGGCTTTTCAGCCTTCAGACTAATCTTCCAAGGCAGTCGAAGTTTGATGCAAGGACTATCAACCAACAGATATGATGATAACATCACACATACCCAGGTTAAATCAAAGGCTGAAAATATAAGAAAGACCTCTGAAGAAATGAAAAAGAGATTTGATGATAAGAGGAGAAAACCGACAGTGTATAAATTAGGTGATCTCGTATTATAGAAAGGATCGCAAAGTAAAGACAAACACACAGTACGCAAACTAAAAAAAAAATATAGTGGACCATATAAGATCGTCAAAGTACTTGGAAATGACAGATACATAATTGCATCAGTAAAAGGCCTAAAGGGCTATAAAAAGTACAAAGCCACTGTGGCATCAGACGCCTTAAGGCTATTTATTGGACAAGATCATGAAATCAGCCAAAGTGACACCAATGAATCACAAGTGGATAGCACTGAAGAGCTGATTGATCTTTTGGAAGGATAAGATTAATATGAAATAAAGAGAAAGTTTAAATGAAAGTGAAAGTGAAAATGAAAGTTAAAATTAAAGTTAAAATGAAAGGAAAGGAGTTGAATTGGAAAGAAAAATTATTTATTTTCTGGTTCGTCGTGGGAATATTATGGTAACGTATTGCATAGGGGCCATGCAGCAAGGTAACACAAAATGAGGGACTTTCAGCCACTAATATTATCTTCAACTGTTTCAGAATAGAACATAATTTCGGCCTATGGGACGTCCACTCCATGGGACATAGGCCTCCCCAATTGGAATAATTTTGGCGTGGTCGCTGTGCTTGGCAGGCGGATCAGCAAACACAGGCGAAGGTCTTAGACGTTGGAAGCTGCTGTCCATTTAGCATCTATACATTTACCTCCGCCTGAGTTTGGATGGCCTGACCATCATCTTACGGTTGACTGACGCCTTCAGAATAGATGCAAAAAAAAAACCTTAAGTGGCTTATTGCTTAACACGGGTATATAAAGCTTTACCATTACGTTACAGATGTTGCCGGGCGGACAACGGAGGACAGCCTCGCCAGACGATTGAAGGCAGACTTCGAACATCAATATCTCAATAAACTTTGATCATGACAATTAGAATACCTGGATGGTTTGGTTAAATTTAATTATCTTTATTATATCAATCAATTGTAGATTTAATTTGTACATGTTTGTTGATAATTAATTATTAAAGATTATATAGGTAGGTACATACCTACAAGTCAATTTGCGTGGAATCAAATTTTGTCAGGATGGACGAACTATTATAATTATTTACTTAGGTGTAACAGGATATTTAATAATAAATTATCGTATAGCAAATGTACATATATATCAATAGTTTTAGTAACGGAAGTCCAGCTTAGGGATTGTTTTGATCGAACCGCGAATAGCGGAATGTGTTTATTTACCTATACGCACTAAAATTATATCTTTGGTTGCCCAATATTGTTGTAATATTTAATTATAAATTATATAATCATTCACCCTAATTATGTCTACGATTTAGATTTTACATTAAAAGGAACTGGAAGTAACACTAGCGTAGATGTGGGTAACAAAATATTACTAGACAAAAGTGAAAAAATGGCGTCGACGGTAAAAAACGGGCATTCTTGTATCGACTGTGAGCGGTGAGGACGTAAAAGATAAGTAATAGTGTCATTTTCAGTTCTAAATTCGTAGTGTTAAGACCGCCATAAGCTCTGTGCAATTTTAATATACTATTATAAAATAGTAGTAGCATTTCGGTGTAACGCATTATTTTGTTGGCTGTTTAAGGTTCGTAGTGTCTTCGTTATACACGTAGCAGTACCTGTAAAATCATTGCATAGAGATTATGAACTGTAGTACTTTAGTATACAATTGTGACGATTTCGTTGCTTCATAGTTATAACCATGGGCTACCTGTTTTACTATGAGTAATTTTCAACAATAATCATTAGTGAGCGATAACAACTGTTTCGTTTGTAAAAAGTATTAGATATCTTCGCGTGAAGCAACTAAATTAGCACAAGTAATGTAACATCGTTATAAGATTGTAGGGTAAAATGGATTAGAATTATTCTAGTATACTTAATTGTAAATGTAATAGCCTCTTTTGTGTTGCGATTATAATTGTTGTAATCTACATTATTATAACTCAATGGCTTTTAAAAGAGTGTCGATGGAGTTGCTTGCCGAAGTCTTCTCCATCGACCCTACCATTTTGGAACCGGCACCTAGAGTCACTTTTCCCTATTAAGTATGGAATTACCTACCTTTGTGAAATTAAATGCTGAGAATTGTTATCGTCGTCTACTTGCCCTGGTCCCAATTTACTTGGGGTCGGCGCAGTATCTCCTTCGCTAATCCAAATACTTTGAATAAACCATACTTAACTTGGAGTACGTGTTATTATTTGTTCTTACCTAATCACAGTTCTAACAATTGTATATATTTATGGTATCTATTTAAATATTGTATAATGTATATATTTATGTATTTAGTAATATTAGTATATAAGTAAATAGTAGACTGCCTCCGTGGTCCAGTGGATAGCGTATGCGACTGCTGATCGGAGGTCCCGGGTTCGATTCCCGGGTCGGCCAAAGTGTTGCTGGTTTTTTTTTCAAATTCTCAGTAGCAGCCCGGAGTCTGGTGATGTGCCCGGTAACGGCAATAGGCTCGCCCCATATTACGTGGGACCTAAAAATTCATGGCGAAATGTGGGTGTAATGTTACACCCCTGCCTACCCCTTCGGGGATACAGGCGTGAGTGTATAAAAAATAAGTAAATATTGTTATTAGTCTTGCTGAGCTCCTATGAATACACTGTTCTATAAAGTACACCATAATCTACCCACTCTCTCAGTCATCATCATCATCAGCCTTTAACAGTCCACTGCTGGACGAGGCCTCTCCTTTGAAAGGAGGAATTGGCCTACTATACCACGCTGGCCAAACGGGTTGGTATAGGGTTTGTATCAAGTTTTCCTTCTCTTACAGTACTGTTCTCTGCATAATATGCTCCCTCTGTCGGCTCTTACGACACCCATGGGATGATATGGGGTGGTGACATTCCGTATTCTTAATCCGTCACCACACGGACAACAACTCTCTCAGTCACTTAATCATTTTATTCCATTCTTAGTTGTCTGGAAGAAATCGCATTTTGCGGTAAGACCGCCCTTGTACCACTAGACTTTAGTTCTATATTTGATTCCTGTATTCTTGTTTTTCTGGTGTGCAATAAAGAGTAACTAAGTATCTATCTTTCTATCTAAATTACGGTTAATTTCTTGCAAAATGATAAAAACGTCTCTTAAAGTCACCCATCCAAGTATTGACAAAAACATTATGGATAAAAACTGTTAGTTGTATAGTTATGGAATGATTGACAGCTGATGTATTTTGGCTATAAATAATAAAATTGTTGATGTCCGAAAATCACAGGCAAAACACAAATAAAAAATAAACACTAAAATAGCATGTTCATATTTTTGACATTCAGTAACATAAAATTAGATACTGAAAAGCTAATTATAACACATGATGTTCTTTTCTTTTTACAAACATAAGATTCCATTTTGATTTATTTAGCGTAGCTTTGTGTTGTGTACCGCCATTCTATTAATAACATTTCTGTTTACCATACTCACAAAACACAAAACTCCCTAACGATATTCCGTTTCCAAACATAGAAACTTGTTATATAATCAACGCAAATATTTTATGATTTTTCCACGAAAATTTGTACAGTGAAGTGGTTTTATAAATTATGCAAATAAAAGACATGAATACAAAGGGTGATACAGCGAGCAAGTGGCAATCAAGTGAGGGGTTTATGAGTTCCTAAGGACTGTAAAAGAATACGCCCGTGATAGTGAATTGTGTTAAGAAAGTAAAATTCACTGAATTTTGTTCAGCGCTTTCGCAGATTTTTGGGGAATGGCCTTGTGTTTTATGTATGAAGATTTCAAGTTGGCAATTGGAATGAAAATGTTTTGATGAGAACTTGCTTTCTCTCTATCATTGGGGGACTTGTTAATTGTTTACTTGGACTGTAGAATTATACATTTTAACCGAAGTGAGTGCGTGGCACAAACATGCAGGTCCCCGCATCTGTACCAGTACTGACAGGCCATCATACAGCATTTCACAGTCTGTGCTGGACTCAAAATTATTCTAATTTGTGTCACAATTGCATTGTGAGTCAATAGAGAATAGAGGATTTGACCTACTGTACCATGCAAGGCAAACAGTCTGGTGTACAGGATTCGATATCGAGTTTTCCATCTCTTCGAAAATATTATTTGCTTCGTGTGTTTTCCTTACCTGCCTCTTACGACTGCCACGGAATGAAATTGGTTAGTGGCAATTTGTGTTCTTTATCCGTCACGATAAATACTTATAATAGAGTGAGATATTAAATCATATGAGCCATTTGCTAAAACATGTCCAGCAGAGGACAGCAAAAAGCGATATGATAATGAAATTAAATATCTAAACAAAATATCGCCATTCACTTGTGTGCTCGCTTGTCCGCCGTCACTCATTTCCATAGTGGTATTAATCCAGATAGAGACATCTACGAGCGGTTGAGTGACGTGATGAGTAGATCTTGTAACTATTTAATGGCATGTACTCACATGTTTCACGTGTTTGTTCATAAATACGAGTACCTGATAATGTCGAAGAAAACTCACATAATTATAATATACACATTTTATACTAAGCAAGGCAGACTCTGTTATATAGTTACTAGAACACTGATAAAGGTGTACACATACTAATGATTATGTAACGGGTCTGAATCGTGTTAACTAAACGAAAAGAGATGAAATACCTTTCTATTTGCCCCAACGTTTCGGAATGGGTTACACCAGCCGTGGTCACGGGATTACTGATGTCCGTCGGCGCTGCCTCCGAGAAGTGCGGGTTTCGGAACCTACCCTGCCGAAACGTCGGGGCAAATAGAAAGGTATTTCATCTTCCTTTTCGTTTAGTTAACACGATTCAGACCCGTAACATAATCATTAGTACTGATAAAGGTGATTACAAAATATATTGTAGTGTGAGTAAATATGCAAATATTATTAAAATCAGGCAGCGATAACATTGTGGAGATACCGAAACTGCGATGCAAAATGTATAGGATTCAAATACCACGACGCGCACCACATAACTTCCGAAGTTATGTGCATAGTTATCTCAGACCCTTATGTATGTTAAAAACATCTGACACCTTATGTGCAGTAAGTAAAGCACTTGTAATTTCATCATCAGTTCTATATATAAACTGTCCTGGGTTCATATAACTGTGCTGGGCACGGGCCTCTTCTCACCATGAGAAGGGTAAAGCCATAGTCCACCACGCTGGCCTAGTGCGGGTTGGCAGACTTCACATGTCTTTCAAGAACATTATGGAGAACTCTCAGACATGCAGGTTTCCTCACGATGTTTACCTTCACCGTTTAGTAAGTGACAATTAACAATTTAATACGCACATAACTCTGAAAAGTCATTGGTGCGTGCCGTGGATTCGAACCCGGACCCTCTGCGTAGCAGTCTGTCGGTCTCACCACTAGGCTATCGCTGCCTAATTTACTTGCTTGTAATTTACTCTTTATTTATATTATCGTATTTCTCATTAGCAAATTGCACTCATGCCAAGATTTTCGATAGTTGCTCCACTATTACTCCATATTCCATGAGCTTTCATAAAATCCTGCGTTTCCTATGAAAATTGTAATCTTATACAGGGTGATTAAAAAGTCGTGTAATTCCTTTGAACCACATGATCTGCTGGTGATATAGAATGACCCTAACCATATATTTTTCTTTTTGAATTTTTTTTTTAGAAAAAAATTTTTTTTTTTTACTCTGCTTCGGTTTCATACAATAGTACGTTAACAGTCTGAAAGGGTTTTAATAAAAAAAAATTAAAAAAAATACACACTACGTCAACTAAAATGTCGAATTCTAAAAGTAGGTAACAACACCTCGCGTCGCGTGCCGTCAGCTGTCATCGAGACACGGTAAGGTCAAACCCGCGGCGTTTAATGTCAGTGGCAGTAGATGGCGCTACTGCGAGTTTACTACTACGTACAAACCGCGCAAGAGGCGAAACTAGTCTCTCATGCCATCTTATTCTTTCAAATGATTGATATTTTATCATAAAACATAATTATTATTTACGTTATTACTAAATCTTGGACCGACAATCTTGTTAAGATCGCGGGAAGCGGTTGGTATGCCCAGCAGTGGACGTCCTTTGGCTGAAATAATGATGATGATTACAGATTCTGACAATAATCTATCTATCTAAACCGTCTTAGCTATTTGGATCAGTCTCTGTCAAAATAACTACCTACCACACGACAGCAGCTGATTTTACTTTAAAAATAGTCGCCTGTTGACACATGTTTGATTACTTATTTGTTCCCTAGGTACTTTATCTTTAGTACAGTACAGATGTTTCATTAAGGAATAACATTGGTGGACTTTTGTGTTTTACTTGTGGCACGGCGACGCCGCTGGAGTTACTTACGTAAGTAAACAGTAGCACAGATTAAATAAAAGTTAGGTACCTACCTACTTCGTAAACCGTAGCGCCGTGTGTCTGTTTACCCAGTACACACTTCGCACAGTACTAGTTTTTAGAGGCATAGGTACTTTAGTTTAGAGATAGAGTTTCAAATGGTAAACATCTAAGTAAAACTACGTTAGTACTATTAATTATCCTATGGTAAAACTGAAACTTTTACCTAGATTATTTTAGATACTAAAATTTTACTTTTCCACTTAGGTAGGTACCTACTCAAATAAACGTGTTGATGTCAACTTTCCCTTCATACTTTTTTCCGGCTTAGGACGAACATAATTATGACAAAATTATAAATCATTAAGGCAGGTAGAGTGAAAGCTAGATGTCTATGAAAATACACATATTCAGAAAGAGATTTCATCACAATTAGGGCGTATTTAAAAAGTTGAAATCAAATTATGTACAATTATTGTCTTATTTACAAAAACTCACCGTCACTGCACGATGGAGTTAGATATTTACCTACACTTGAATATTTACACTTATTTACACGCACTTAATTCACTTGTTTACACGCACTTTACGCCAAATGTAGTAACTGTTCAAAGTGGCCGCCCTGCATGTCTAAGCACAGTTGCGCCCTACGTCTCAAATTATTTCTTAATCGTCTAGTGACGCCTGTGACAATATCTTCTCTGCGGACTTCATCGAAGGCATTTATTATGCGGGCCTTAAGGATATCGCGTGAATCCGAATCAACCTCGTACACCCTGCGTTTTATTTCTCCCCACAGATAAAAATCTAGCGGGGTGAGATCAGGCGAGCGATAGGGCCAGGCTATTGGACCTCCGCGACCAATCCACCTCTCACCAAATTGGTCCTTCATAAATTGCCGCACAACGTTATGATAGTGGGCAGGTGCTCCGTCATGTTGATAGTATAAATCCCGAAGGCTATTTAGAGGGACGTCTTCTAAATACTCCGTCACCACATACCTTAACAACTGCAGGTAATCCTGTCCACCTAAACGTCCTTCGATAAAATAAGGACCAAGGATATTATTGTTTATAATTCCAGCCCACACATTCCTTCCTTGAAACCTTTCTCGCCACGACTTGTATCTCCCATTTAGCTCAACCCTTCAGAAGCCCAAAAACTCGGCCTACGTAAGCTCGATATTTCAAGCACACAAGTTCACCACTTCAGCCTGCTGAAACTGCACAACGACGAGCATCTTGTAGAAGCTCAATAATTTGTATCCTCCAAATCCACAATCGTAGGATCTACTGAATTTTTCTGCGGCCCGCGGCGCGGCCCTGACTGGAATTCCTATGCGGTACTAAACGTAGGAAGTACCTACTTTGGCATTTTAGGTACTTGGAATTTTCATATTCCAAAATGTTTTTGAGGTAGTTGATTTGCATGCTAACGATCGATGGGTAAATCACATAGGTCATAATTCAAACACTCATTAGGTATTTATCTGATAACTCACATTCACTGAATTATCGATCACCTAAAAGTACTTACATTTTTTCCATTAAGTACTAGGTATTTATTTTATTAGTAGGCACCTACCTTTTATGCAATGCTTTGAATTTACCTCTAACACTAATTGAACTGAGATTTGAACTTAATATCTCAAGTACCAATCCCAGGTCAATTCGGTCGCTTTTGTCTGATTCTGTACGTCATGGTATGAGACCGTTTGCTATTTTAGCGTGGTTTTGCTTTACACGTGTAAATGACCATGTACCTACTACATTTATTTGGTACAATAATAATATCAAGAGGACCCCAACTGCAGCACGGATCGTTTAACAAAATTAGATTCAATCTTTGAAGAAATAAAGCCCAAATTAGTTTCAAGAGAGCCGCGTCGCCGCGGCGTCGGTACCTTTGAGGAACATGATACAGCCGATACCGACGGACGTCACCATTGGAATTAAACCTTATGTTACTGGTACAAAGTCTAAATTAGCTCTTTAGTAGATATCTTTGAATTCGTTAGGTAGAAATAGCATAGTAAGTACAAAAAGAATAGGAGGATAGCTTCATACAAATTGGCCACCGTCGGTTTGAATGCGCGTGAGTCGCTGGCGCCGTGTACGCACGCACACAATCTCATAGACGAGCGCAGCCCGGCGCGGCCTCAGTACAGATTGCGCCGCGCGTCTAAGGACGCAATCTAGAGTACTATTCTTTTTAACTATGGTAATAGGCATAGGTTTAAGTTTATAAAGTACAAAGGTAAAAGACTCTTAGTGGCTCAGTGTCTACTCGCCGACTGTCACGCGCGGAAAGATGACGTTTCTCAGCGCGCTGACGCGCTCGAGTCAACACCCCGCTCATCGAGCACCAGTGCCTCCACAGACCTCTGAGAAACGACGGTTTTTGTGTGCCGAAGAGGCCGGAAAGTAACGACACACACGATAGTCCCACATCGCGGCCACCTTTTGTACAACCGCGCTGTTTCCGTTCTCCGAGAACGTAGCCACAGCGTCGTGGTTAGGTGGTTGACGCGCCGAGGCACTACATTGCCATCTACTGCACGGATGCAGAAAAAATCTGGAAAATCAACAATTGCCCCCACGGATGGCAAGCCGACCGTCATCGCCAGCTCGCGCGGCCGCCGCGGCGCCGGCGCCTGGCGCCAGCGCATCATAGCGCCCGCGAAGATGGCGATGACGGCGACGCAGTGACGACACCGCTGCCCCGCCTACGCCAACAACGCCGCCGCCACAGTTCACACTGAAAACCCGCCGCTGGCTTACACATGGCTCACCGGACTTTTACAGGGAAACCTGCCGGTGGGGTCAGTCAGGTCTCGCTAGAGGCGTGAAGACTACTCGGACGCTTCTGAGTCTGATTTCTGAGCACACTTCGTGTCACCCTGATTGTAATAGTTTATGTAACTGGATTGGACTGGTTTACGTTCCTAATAAAATACGGTTTTACTTCACTGTTTATTTGCTAACAATTAACTGCTAAATAGGTACTAGCTTAGTGCAATGTTTATTAGTTGATATTATTTACCTACCTTACTAATGAATGTGTAGTGTAATGTTATCTTCAAATAGGCGTCAGTGAGTGCCGTGGGAGTCGTGGACGTCAACTCGAAACATCTACGTTGCAGTCCGTCTCCATACAAAGATAGCGCATCTTAAATTGTTATTTTTCTCCGGATTGTGTAGGTACGTACCTACTTATTTATGTGTTGGTGTTATTTTATTAAACTGAATGCATATCTTTGTTTAAACTAGTAGGTACCTACCTACTTAATGGTAAGTTTACTATTATGAAGTTCTAATCATTAAATACACCGAGTCATTGTTTTTGAAAAGAATTGTCCTTTTAAAAATAAAGTAACCAAAATTTGATTTAGGTGTCATACTACCTACATTATATTTCAATTTGTTTATACGCAAATTCAGATCTTCAGGGCTTCATCGTCATCATCATCGTCCTAGCGTTATCCCGGTTACATCCAGGACTTTCGTCTTGGAGTCCAGTGTCCGCTTTCTAGTCTAACCAGATTTGACTGAGTATTAGCTTTTCCACAGAGCGACTGCCGTCTGACTGCCGCAACCCGAAGGTATGGATAATTATATTCCATGGTAAACCAAGTAAGTCTAAAGACCAGTACTTACCAGTTTATTTGAGGGTACTGACTCCCCGTAACGACAAACACTCCCCTCAACAGTGGTATCCTTCAGGATTCTATTACCTATTAATTCTATTAAAATATCGTCGGCTTTCGCCACTTTCCGTGTCAAAGGGTATGCCGCCTTTTTAAAGTAATGCAATTTTACCGTCAAGCGAGCCGCCGTACTCAAATGGACCGCTCTAGTGATGTTTACAATCAACAGATAACATCGATTTATTTAATTTTAACATGACATGTAACAGACTGGTAACGATAGCCTAATGGCGATACCAACGGACTGCCATGCAGAGGGTATCTGGTTCGAATCCACGGGGCGCATCAATAATAATACATAATTAGTTAATAAGACTTTTCGAAGTTAGACTTTACAAAGCTAACATTTTAGGGGTTTACCTACTGATATTGTATGAGGTAAACAATAACAATTGTATAAAATATCGATAAAAACATTACTCCAGTGAATATTATCATCGGTTACATCTCTAATTATTTATTTGATTTACGAACAATTTGCCTACTTGACCACTCAGTCTTTCGCGAGCATTTCTTTTGTTTAGACTTCCGGATCTGTGAAATAGTAAATTCTGTAGGTATGTCGTATTCAAACCCTGAATATTTTAACATGTTGATGTGTTTAGGTAGGAGTGAATTTATTATGCAGGAGCTCGTAGGGAGTACGAGGAACGGTATGTTAGACCACGGGGTCTACCCGTGCCGTCGCAATGCGCGTTTCGACGGCTTCAATTCGGTGTTCGCATCGTTGCAGCTTTTCAAAGTGCTAGCAGTGGTAAGCCCAGGAGCATAGATGAGAGAATTCACATCTGTGCCCAGGAGTGTTAAGTAGTGTGTGTTCAGCGATGGTGCAAAGGTGCCGTAAGTGTCTGGACGTGAGCGGAGGACATGCGGAGAATGGCCGTAGCATCTTACAGCAAGTTGATATTTTTATCAATTTAAGGTAGGCACCTACTTACGTAAGAATAGAAAATTCTGTGCCATAGCGCGACTTGGCTTGCCGATCGTAATAGGTTCGCAAAGTTAGCAACGCTTGCAAAAGCCTTCTCTTAGATGGGTGACCGCGTGTGACATTACATGAGTGCGCTACCGGGTTTCCAACGGCACGTAAAGCCGAATCAAAGAATTGTTGGCCATCTCGTAGGCCTTTGGGCAGTCTGAAAACACTAACATCAGAGTTGGCAAGGCACTCGCACGAAACAAACAGACAACCTAAATACCGCGTTTTGTTTTACCTACACCATCGAACCAAGAGATCAGCTGTTGCATCAAGTGCATAAAATCTGTTATACCTAAAATAATACTTGGCACGTGTAAAGGACGATGACTCGCGACGACGGCTTTTGTCAAAAGAGGCGGTCGGGTGGCCTATGCACTCAAACAGGCCTCCTTCACTCGGCCGTACCTACAGCGATAAGTGCCTACACTTTGGCGCGGCTTCCACGCCGCGTCGTCACCGCTCGCGCGCAGGGCTAGCTAATAACGTGAATTTTAATAGTGAACAACAAAAATGTTCACATCACAAGTCTGGTGCGAAGTATTGCTCATTTAACGGATGTGTGTCGGAAGCAACTTGAAATTTTGATTTTATTTATTTTACGAGATCAACTTGAAAATTGAACTTTTTATTTGTTGAGATATCTCAACGATTATGGTGTCAAATTAAAGGTCTAGTTCAAAAACCATTTTATCTGTTTGAGTCATGTAAATCGGTCTACGCGTTTAGGAAATAACTAAGAATTAGTATAGTGAAAATGTAAACCACCAGAATTTTTGTGGTTTTCGTTCTACGAGCTCAAATAGTGGGATAGGATACTTATAGTATAAATATTTATTATTAGGTACGTGGTCAAGTAGGTAGATAGACGATGAATAAATATTATAGTAGCAGCGGCAAGTCGACAACCCTAGCGCACCGCTCCGCGCCAGACAGCGACAGCGTTATGTGTTAGAAAAGAGCGGGAACAGTTAGGTCAATATCGCGTTAGGTACTGAATGCTCATGCGAGCTGAATTGCACTTTCTTGCTTAGTAGCAAGAGTCGCCATTTCTTTAAATTGGTTTGCGAAGTGGTGCTTCTGTTCGTAAGAACTATCTATTCTGTGACTCAAAGCCGTCAAATCTTTATGAACTTTAGGTAAATACCTAGCTATTATCTATCTGATATGATATTATTTAAAATTAATTAAATTTACACAAATACCTTATCATTTTACGCTACTCTACAAGGCTACAAGTACTACCTACAACCCCTTCATTGATCGGACGGAGGGTTATGAAACCCTGAATGGTTTGGACTAGATATGAGGGTACTGATTCCTCTAACGACTGTCAAAAATCTTCTGATGATAGCCGGGACAGACGGCTTAACGTGCTCTCCGAGGCACGGAGGGGTTTGTCTTTTTGTAGCCGGTCACCCATAAACTAGACGGTGCCGAACGCGCTTAACCTTGCAGGTCTAGTACGAGTTTGCACTCGATAGTCACGGTGGACCATAGCCTAGTCGATGGGAACAATTTCCATACATTTTCTAAATGCGCCCCCTAGCGGTATCTATTGATCGCTACTCTCCGTTAGGGGCGCTTTTACAAAATGTATGGAAATTGTTCCCATCGACTAGGCTATGGTCCACCGTGACGATCGAGTGCTAACTCGTACTAGGCCCTACTAGGTTCGAGCGGTTGCCACTTTGACACGGGCCTCTCTGGCCCAGGACTTCATTATCATAAAAATACTGGACTGCCAATTACTTAGTATAACAACGTAGTGCCTTCTTAACTAACGATGTTCTTAACAGAACACGTTTAGATTAATCAAAAATAATTAATCTCTTAATTTTTTGTACGATGAAGTGACAAGACAATGATATTCTTTAATGAAACATTTAATCTGTACTAAAGATAAAGTAGGTAACAAATAATTAAACATGTGTCAGCAGGCGACTATTTTTAAAGTAAAAACAGCTGTTGTCGTGTGGTAGGTAGTTATGTTGACAGAGACTGATCCAGATGGCTAAGGTTTTGATAGATCGTTTTCAGAATCTTTAGTCATCATCATTTCAGCCAAAGGACGTCCACTGCTGGGCATGCTATGCCTCTCCCGATCTTGGGCCGCCAACATCCAACCGCTTCCCGCAGAGACTGATCCAGATGGCTAAGGTTTTGATAGATCGTTTTCAGAATCTTTAGTCATCATCATTTCAGCCAAAGGACGTCCACTGCTGGGCATGCTATGCCTCTCCGCCCCGCTCGCCCGCATCCAACCGCTTCCCGCGATCTTAACAAGATTGTCAGTCCAAGATTTTAGTAATATCGTAAATAATCATTATTTTTTATGATAAAGTATCAATCATTTTAAAGAATAAGATGGCACGAGTGAATAGTTTCGCCTCTTGCGCGGTTTGTACGTAGGCGTAGTAGTAAACTCGCAGTTGCGCCATCTAGGTACTGCCACTGACATTAAACGCCGCGGGTTTGACCTTACCGTGTCTCATATCATAACTCTCATAACTCCAGCGGCGTCGCCGTGCCACAAGTAAAAGACAAAAGTCCACCAATGTTATTCCTTAATGAAACATCTGTACTGTACTAAAGATAAAGTAGGGAACAAATAAGTAATCAAACATGTGTCAACAGGCGACTATTTTTAAAGTAAAATCAGCTGCTGTCGTGTGGTAGGTAGTTATGTTGACAGAGACTGATCCAAATAGCTAAGACGGTTTAGATAGATAGATTATTGTCAGAATCTGTAATCATCATCATTATTTCAGCCAAAGGACGTCCACTGCTGGGCATACCAACCGCTTCCCGCGATTTTAACAAGATTGTCGGTCCAAGATTTAGTAATATCGTAAATAATAATTATGTTTTATGATAAAATATCAATCATTTGAAAGAATAAGATGGCATGAGAGACTAGTTTCGCCTCTTGCGCGGTTTGTACGTAGTAGTAAACTCGCAGTAGCGCCATCTACTGCCATTGACATTAAATGCCGCGGGTTTGACCTTACCGTGTCTCGATGACAGCTGACGGCAAGCGACGCGAGGTGTTGTTACCTCCTTTTAGAATTCGACATTTTAGTTGACGTAGTGTTTATTTTTTTTACATTTTTTTTTATTAAAACCCTTTCAGGCTGTAAACGTACTATTGTATGAAACCGAAGCAAAGTAAAAAAAAAAAAAAATTTTCTCAAAAAAAAATTCTAAAAAAAAAATATATGGTTAAGGTCATTCTATATCACCATCATCATGTGGTTCAAAGGAATTACACGACTTTTAAATCACCCTGTATAATAAATTAAATGTGTCAATGTATATTTTCATTTCTGGTATTGACTGTTAATGAATTCCGTTTGTATTTTTGACAGCGGCTATAAAAAGTTTTACTGCAATTCTGTGAAAAGCTGCCATGTAATTTTGGTAAAATAAAATCAAAATAATGAATAAAAACTACGCAATCCATATCAATATCATTATCAATGGCAAAATTGTATGTACATACATGTTTTTTAAGGGTTCCGTACTTCGAAAGGAAAAAGCGGAACCCTTATAAGATCACTTTGTTGTCCGTCTGTCAAGATCCTTTTTCTCAGGAACGTGTAGAGTTATCGAAAATACTCAAATCTTCTGTCCCTTAGAGCTGTAAAAAAATAAAACTTCTAAGTCAACACAATCAAAAGAAATAGCCGTTTATGCCGTTAATTTTCGCAAATTTTCGAAACTTGCAATGGAATCAAAACCTACAGGGTACTTCCCGTGAACCCAGAATCTTGAAATTTGGAACAAAGCAACGTATTATAGCACAGATGAACGGAAAAATAGCGAAAGCCGTTAATTTTTTATTACATCATTTATATTTTTATAATTTTCAAGTTACTATCCCTCTCCTCATCATGTCAGCCTAGAGACGTCCACTGCTGGACATAGGCCTCCCCCAGGGTTCTCCTCATGAACGATTAAAGGTATTAAATTGCAATTCATACCAAATACCTTTAAGCTGTAACAAAATCAAGCTTCTATGTCAAAGCAATCAAAAGAAACAGCAATTTAAGCTGCATATTTTGTGACGTCGCATCGAGCGATACACACTACAGCGCTGGCCCCTACCACTTCTCCTGCCGGCCGCTCCCCTCCGAGCGGCAAATAAATATCGCGGCGCGACAGCGAATCTTCCCTCTTGAATCCTGGACGCTGTCTCAGTTAAGTGCTGCCTTCTCTTCTGGAGGACCGAAGCCTCGTCAGCCTGCCTGCCTACCCTGCCCTGAATCTTAACTCTTGCTACTAGCTACCGGGTTTATATTGTGTAACGCTTCTTAGCAATTATATTTTGTAACGAACGCTATGCTTCTTTAATTTATCTCTCTACACACACGAATAAACGTTACACTGGCGCTCGAACAATTTTAAGGGCTCAGGCATCTTTTTTTTTTTTTTGTTTTACGAGGTGGAAAATCCCTTCGGATCTCCGACTCTTGGGGGAAATGAGAGCCGGAGTATGTGGTGTTTCCACTAAAAACCACCTCGACTTCCGCCATGTACCCGTGTGTCGGAGGGTGGGGCATCACCTAAGCACTCGTCGCCACCCTCCGACGCGTATTGGCCCGCCAGATGGTCAGGCGGGCCCCGAACAAAACCCCCTTGGCGACGGATTAAGGTGTTGGACTCCGCCGCCAAAACGCCCAGCGGCCGCAGAGGATAGGGAGGACGGCAACGCAACACCGCATCTCCTCTTCCTCTGCGGCCCCACCGCGACGCATCGAATGGTGCGCCCCCATTTGGTCGCGGGAGATAGGGCGCGCGGCAACGCAACACCGACACGCCTCTCCTCCCGCGACCGCACCCGACTGCGAGGGACAGACAGAACTGTCCCCCGCACCCGCCCCGTTGGACGCATCCTGCGCAGGCCCCTCCAAGCCCACGCGGAGCGTCCCCTCCTGGATCCCTCTTAGCTTCACCGCGGGTGAGCAATCCACGGTTACTGAGCCCCCCCACCACGACAAGGTGGAGATCCCACGGGGGGGAAGGGCTCAGGCATCTGACTCGGCTTCTGGTCGCTTCCTTTTTTCTGTGTTTCTGTGTGTAAGTGTGTTCACAGTCGGTAAGTCGTTGATTTTTTTTTCTAATTGTGTTAGCTAAATTATAACGCATTATTCAGGCAAGATAGTCGACTAAAGGCTTGCGCCACATCTTATGTACTTTTATAACTTCTTTTCTAACCCAAATTCGTTAGACTAAGTAACGGTTTTGGGAATTATTTAAATTGCACAAATTACATTTTTTATGTGAGGGTAGATTCCGCTTCGCGTTATTCTTACGCATTGCGAACGTAACTTGTTTAATTGCTACATAATAAATATCTTTCATTTTAAACGACCCACTGTGAACATATTTACATTACCTTTTATTTTATTGTTATATTATAAGTATAACCCCTGTGTGAGTGACTTTTGGTGCTGTTAGGTTAATCTTTTATCTGTTTAATCTCTTTCTAAGTAACTTAGCAATGACTTTTAAAATTAACTTCAATCATTTAGTAAAATCGGAGCTGGTTTATGAACTGATTATTCGGGGGGGTGACAAGTCTGGATCTGTAGCCGAGCTGCGCCAGCAGATAGCGACACTAGCGTCTCAGTTTCCCTCTGAAACTATTTTGGATTCGGATTTAGACCCCGAAGAGGAAATTTCGGCTATCCGGAACTCCTTAATTAGGGCTACAAATAATATTTCTCTGCTTAGATCACAATTTGACCAAGACCTCTATTCGCGCTCAGAATCTATTCTCAACCATATTTACTTTAGATTGAATAGACTGGATCTGGACCGCCTTTCTGATACCGACTCGGCTGAGATAGTTTCGAGTAATTACCGCAATCAGTTAGCTATTTTTAAATCTTTGATTTCGGGTACATCTAAACCAACTTCGCACGTAGTACAAAAGGACTGCTCTGTATCTACCCCCGTCGTTTCTGACGACTTTAAGTACGAACGTAAATTGTTTTCCGAACTCGCTAAATTTAAACATAAAGGCAAGTCTTGCGTTCGCGGGTTTATTGAAAAAATTAATGAGTTTATGCAGGCTAGGTGTATTCCCGAAAATAAAATGTTACTTTTTGCTTTTGAGATATTTACGGGCGATGCATTGTTCTGGTATCGTTTGCTCAAAGAACAGGTTTCTAGTTGAAGTGAAAAAAAAGTGCTAATCACCTTGTTTACGTTATAAAGTATGCTCGGAGATGTTAATATTAACCCATTATATTTAGCGAGCCGCTAGCGCGCTTTCTAAATAATACCTTATCCCGCGCACATAAGGCTTACTCTCGTCTACATTCGTCTCGACTACCTGCGTTGAGTTTTATGACCTGTCACTCACTCTTTTGTTGTCGCGTTGACCTTTGTGTTTGAATTGTTTTATGCAGTAATATTATAACAGATATTCCATAAACTGAGCAGATCTTTTGTATTTTATTTAACTTAACTTATATATAAGAATTCTAAACTATTGTTTTGAAGTGTCACTAATAAACATTAACTATTTATTCAAGACTATCTCAGTTATGCTTATGTGTAATCCTCGACGTGTTTTGCATTCAAGCAGGCACCGGATTGGTTTGAATGATAGCTAGTGCACTGGTTGTGAGTGTGTCTGGCATGTGTGCGAGATATGAAGGATTTTTTTTGTTGTTAAAGGGGTCCATTAAATGCGTGATGTATGAATGGTTGGGGGGTTATACATAACCAAATTTCTTTTAGGTGGTGTTTACAACTTAAAAGACTGACACCACTTCGCCTTCTCTGTTCCAGGCGCTGTCGGCGGCAGGGGGCCAAGGAATTTTTCCCCCAGGAAAAATTCCGGCCTAAAGGGGGGAGTGTGTGACGTCGCATCGAGCGATGCACACTACAGCGCTAGCCCCTACCACTTCTCCTACCGGCCGCTCCCCTCCGAGCGGCAAATAAATATCGCGGCGCGACAGCAAATCTTCCCTCTTGAATCCTGGACGCTGTCTCAGTTAAGTGCTGCCTTCTCTTCTGGAGGACCGAAGCCTCGTCAGCCTGCCTGCCTACCCTGCCCTGAGTCTTAACTCTTGCTACTAGCTACCGGGTTTATATTGTGTAACGCTTCTTAGCAATTATATTTTGTAACGAACGCTATGCTTCTTTAATTTATCTCTCTACACACACGAATAAACGTTACAATTTTCAAACTCGCAACTACTCGCAAGCAGCGATAGCCAAGTGGAAAGGCCGACAGACTGCTACGCAGAGGGTCTCGGATTCGAATCCACGGCACGCACCAATGACTTTTCGAAGTTAAGTGCGTATTAAATTGTTAATTATCGCTTGCTTATCAGTGAAGGAAAACATCGTGAGGAAACCTGCATGTCTCAGAGTTCCATAATGTTCTCGAAAGACATGTCTTGTGTAGTCTGCCAAACCCGCACTTGGCCAGCATGGTAGACTATGGCTTAACACTTCTCATAGTAAGAAGAGGTCCGTGCCCAGCAGTGGAACAGTATATAGGGCTGATGATGAACTACTCGCAAGGGAATCAAAATTTAAAGGGTACTTCCAGTCGATCTAGAATCTAGTAATTTGGCGTGAGGCAATGTTTTTAACCGACTTCAAAAAAAGGAGGTTCTCAGTTTGACCTGTATGTATGTATGTATGTTTGTCCGCGATTATCTCGCGTTTGGCTGAACCGATTTTGATACGGTTTTCAGAAAAGTATTTGTTACACTTAGGAGAAGATTTTAGGCCCTTAACCGACTTCAAAAGAAGAAGGTTCTGAGTTTGACCCGTAAATATGTAAGTTTGCCCGCGATAAACTCGAGATTGGCTGAACCGATTTTTATGCGGTTTTCAGAAAAAAAAGTATTTGTTACACTTAGGAGAAAGTTTTAGTGTTTTAACCGACTTAAAAAAAGAAGGTTCTCTGTTTGACCCGTATATATTGGTTTGCCCGCGATTAACTCGAGATTGGCTGAACCGATTTTTATGCGGTTTTCAGAAAAAAAGTACTTGTTAAATTTAGGAGAAAGTTTTAGTGTTTTAACCGACTTCAAAAAAAGAAGGTTCTCTGTTTGACCCATATATATTGGTTCTTAGTATGTTTGTATGTATTATATGTGTGTATTTGTACGTGTGTACGTGTGTGCGCACGCGCGCGCATGTGTGTGTGTTTGTATGTGTACGTGTGTGTGTGCGTGTGTGTACGAGTGTATGTGTGTGTGTTTATGTGTGTGTGTACGTGTCTCTGTCTCTGAGATTAACAAAAACAAAGAAAGTCGGTGAAAGAATCTAATGCGAGAGCATATTTCTCATTCTTGTCATTTCGGATAAGGCTCTGTTGTCTTGGGGATGATTGAGTAATTTGTTCGAGTCAATATCACTTAAAGCCATGTTTTCTAGGGATTTGACCCGACTCAAGGCAAAATAGCATTGGCCTTTAGCAAAGAATTTAGGCCCTAGGTCGATTACCGCGGAACTAAGTGTACCTACATCCTTGCAAGTTGTGTACCGTCACAGCCCAACTCATTATGACTGGCAACATCCGCCTCTCGATATCACCGTAACCGCGATTGCCTTGATAGGTCGCTGTCACTGGAGCTATGGAAATGTGTCCATCATCATCTTTAAGACGCATTCCTATTGATGGATCATCAAATAATTTCAAAATGGCAACAGGCAGTTCACCTGGCTCAAGTTGATCTCTTCTTAGTGCCGGCCATTTAAATCCTTTACGAACACCCATTGCCCCGTTCGCTAAGCCATCCGTTATTGACATATTTCTCCGGAGCATAATACGAGAGCTCACAGCCAATTTAATAGTCTGAACAAGTCCGCCGCATTTGTTTGGATCAGCCGGAACAGCATTTGCGGAGGGCGTCCATCCGTATGTGGCTGATTCCCTGAACTCATCTCTCTCTTGCAGCATCAAGTCGTCGTTTTTTTTATAGGGAGTTTCATTCTCCCTTGCGCGACTCTTTGTTAAAGCATCCCTCGTTTTTCTACCTAAGCCCATAGGCACACAGAATAAAAGTAGGTACCTATGTCAAAGGCATGATTAAAGACTGATACTAGCAGAAAACTTATCACTAAAATAATTGAAGAATCTAACTATAAACAAACTATTAAGTACTCCAAAACTTAAAGTAAATGGAGTACCTACCTATCACTAAAAAGTAGATATGAAATAAATAAAAGAGTAATTAACACAAAACCTGGAGTAAACGAACGAAGTACCTAACAATAAAAAGTATGAAATAAAAATAATAAGAAAAAAAACAAAACGAAAATGAAAACATAAAAATCGGAACAAAAATGTGAACTAGGTATTTAGTTTCTTTTTAAAAAATAGAGAACCGCCTTCAAAAAATCGACCCACGGAAAAGTACGAAATAAATTTTACATACGCTAAATTAAACTATTAAATACTTAGGTTTTGAAGTCGGTGCCAAACCAACAAAAACAAAATAGAATACTGGCTAACAGAGAAAATAATACGACGAATGTATCGAATCAATAAAGCCTCAAAAAAATATAAAAAAATATCAGAATTAATAAAATTAAAAAAACGACCTATCTAACTATATACTCAAAAAAAAAAAACAAATATATAAAATATAGGAAAAGTATGAAATAAATGCTTAATTATATAATTAATTATACTTCTTAGCTATTTTGGGCTGTAAGTATGTATGTATTGATTGCGCTGGTTTGGAAAGGATGACGCCAAACAATTGGCTTTAGAGGGATTTGGTTTGGCACCGACTTCAAAACCTGGGTATTTAATAGTTTAATTTAGCGTATGTAAAAATTATTTCGTACTTTTCTGTGGGTCGATTTTTTGAAGGCGGTTCTCTATTTTTTAAAAAGAAACTAAATACCTAGTTCACATTTTTGTTCCGATTTTTATGTTTTCATTTTCGTTTTGTTTTTTTTTTCTTATTATTTTATAGCACATATAAAGGAAAACTTCCGAAAAATTAAGTTTTTGTCACATCACAGTTTAAAAAAATATTTTTTACCACTCTACAAACCTGTAGGTATACTACAGTTTTGTAGGTATACTATAAGTTTGTACGGAACCCTCCTTGCGCGAGTCTGACTCGCACTTGCCCGGTATTTTATTGTAGTATCATAATCAATTCAATCCAATATAGATAAATATTCGTTATGAATAAACTACAAGGTGATTGTAAGCGAGTACCGCCATCTACGGACTCGAGCGACACCAAAGGAGGAACATGTGTGTTGGGATTTTAAAAAGAATAGGACGTGGAGCGGGGTCAGTGAGGAGGAGAAGGGGATGGAGCCTCCGGCACTCTGACTCACCAATAAAACGGAACAGTTTAGATACTGTTAATTTACGTCAATATTCTGTGAGAGGGTAGTACTTCACTAATCTCCTGGTAGATCCAGCCTATTCATGCTAAAATCAGCAAGGCTCTACTACCCCAAAAACTTTAATTGCTTTGTCATTTTCTTTGTTCCTTAGATTCTTCGGTCGATAAAATCGCTAGTACTATTTTAGAACTTGTCAAAGCCATTTTTTTTATGGTATAAAGCGGCAAACGAGCAGACGGATTGCCTGATGGTAAGCAATTACCGCCGCCCATGGACACAAGCAACACCACAGGAGTCACAAGTGCGTTGCCGCCCCTTTGGGTTGGGAAAAGGGATAGGATGAGGAGTGGGATGAGGGAGAAGGGATAGGGGATAGGGCCTCCGGCACTCTCACTCACCAAACGAAACGCAACAGTTTAGGTACTGTTACTTTACGTCGATTTTTATCTCGTACGTGTCAATATCACACGGAAGCCGTAATATAAGGAGAATTATTGTTACTGACAATTTCAATGTCTTACCCCCGTTTCGAATATTCTATAGACAGGGTGTAAAAGGACCCTTAACGAAAACTGAAATCCCTTTTTAAACCAATCAATACGAACATTTTTTACTTCGGCACCATACCTGGGAAATCACTGGTTCAGGAGATATTGTGGCTTAAAGTCACTATAGGATTTTTCGAATTAGGTACAAAATCGATGCCTTTACCCCACTAATATGTTCTATAGATGTCTTAGGACCCCATGGGTAAGTAGGTATTTCGAGCATTGCTCATAAATTCGTTTCCCAATTAAAATTTTTGCTTACTATGACTTGGCATGATGTCCAAAACGAGTAGACTTCGGCTTTTTGATGGATTTTGTTACATCCTGTATAGATGGATTTGGCTACAATAGATAGATATTTGACATAAGATTAATTCAAACTATGTCAAATATCTTTTACTTGGAGCCAAATCTATAGAAAGATAGAATATTGGAAACGTTGTAGGTAAATTTCCATCTTTAGCTATACATTTTCATGTTTTCGAAATATTTCCTCGTACAAATAATTCGTACCAGTGTTGCGTAATGATATGTTTCATTTATTCTCTACGACAATGTAATTTTTATGATATAATAGGTATGGATGTTTTTTGTCTATCCTGATTTATTTATTGAGTGATATTCTAATAGCACCAACCAGTGGAAGTCTCGCTTTTAGAATAATAATAATAAAGGACAACTTACGCACAATTATCTACGTAATTCCAAAGTAGAAAAAGCCTTTACTATAGTTATCTGTTTTTATGATAATAATACTTACATATTCTTAAATAAATATTTAATAAATAATTCTTATACACATGCAAATCTAAAGGTACACGTAATAAATAAAATTGAAATGTATAAGTAAAATTTAAATGCAAATTGTAATGTAAAAGTCTCTGTCGTCTTTAGGGCATTTTTTTTTATTACCCATTTTAAGCAAACTCCTAATTCAATTTTTCTCTGTTCACAAAGTATAAACATGTACCAAACAGCTACCCTTCCAAGAATCTCCTTGAGATTAATCGAATGCATTGTTGCCTTTATACGCAAGTCTCTCAGCTCAGAATATCTTATACTAATACATAAACTGAAGAGTTTGCTCGTTTGTTTGTTTGTTTGGTTGAACACGCAAATCTCAGAAACTATGGACCGATTTCAAAATTTTGTTAGTGTTAGATAGCCCACTTGTCGAGGAAGGCTATAGGCTATAAAACATCACGCTATGAACCACGGGAACGGAGCAGTAGCCTTAAATAATGCGGGTGTAACCGCGGGCTCATCTAGTTTAGTATAAAAATGTAGGGCCAATTTCACCCGCTCTGTACAGCCTTCGCTCTAGCCATTCATTTCTTTGATTTAGGTACTCTTTTTATTCTTACCGACTACACAATAAAACATGGGTACTACAGCTACCTTTTTGGTAATAAATTTCAACAAATATTTTGCCTGCGTAGCCTGATTTATAGGTGTACTTTAATATTCGCATTGACAGTTGACTTCGTTGGTCCAGTACAAAGGTATGAACTGTCAATCATGAGATGTTCATTTTGGTGAGAATTCAGCGTCGAAAATATTGATACTGTATTTAAGTGATATTTTTTGCTTTGCGATAAGAGTCTCGAATACCAGCAAATGTTTTAATATACTTTCCATTGGAATTATTTCCAATTATATTTTGTTTATGACAAAGTCCGCTAGGGAAAGTTTGCAAATTTAAATTATTTTTTTCACTCAGGTGGCAATACAACACTTAAGAAAGTCAAAAGATTTCATAGTTTAATTATCGTATATCACTTAATCATAACTTTCGTTGTAACGTCTGTTCTCAATAATTAAAAAGACTTAACCAATTAGAAACTCATCAAGGCTTCAGCTGAAAATCATGTTAAGTCTGCCGATTCGCACTTAGCCAACATGTTGAAATATGGCCTGACTCTACTCATATGAGGAAAGGCCAGCAATAAACAATTTATAAATAGGGCTGATAACTTGATTATTGACTAGACTTCGCTCGCGACTTCCTCAGAAATCATCACATACATACATAGACTCACACCTGTTTCCTGAAGAAGTATGCAGAGTATGCGGATCGCCATTTGCAATTACCCTGATATATCTCTTTTGCTTCATTCACTCCCATCAAGTTTCTAATGCAAGATTTCAATTATCCTATATAGTGGTGAAAACCGTTCAACTTACCAATCGGTAGTTTTTGAGTTTTTGTTTGTCAAACAGACAGTAATAAAAGGGGACTTCATTTTATAATGTGGTGTTGTGGGTGTAGATAATCAATTATATTTCAGTTGAGATAATATGATCAACCAACCATATTTAGATTAAGGAACATTTTATAGAAGCTACAAATCTGGTTATGATGAAACTATAAATAATTATAAAACTATTCATGTCATTTTCTTTATATACGTTTTATACCGTAATAAAAAGTAAACATCAGCAGTATAGCCAAAGTCAAAGTCAAAGTCACAATCATTTATTCATCTAGGTCACAAGGTGACGCTTATGAACGTCAATTTTAAAATTTAATTACTTAATGCTTCTTCATTTACATTTACTGCCTCGTTCGCAAAGCAATAGGTAGAACCACGAGAAAGAACGGGCAATAAAACTCGTGGCCACTCTTTTAAATCGCCAATATTATGGTACATCGACGGTTAACCGGCAAGACCTCCTAACTGACTTATTTATTATTATTATTTTGACAAAATGGTTTTCCTCTCAAAAAATTCCAAAAAAATCCATCTCACACAATACTAAAATCTCCTATAAAGAATTCGCAATATTTCTAGTATTTTTTCTGTCATGCCAATACCTCCGCAACATACGCGTGCAAAATTTGGCGGCAATTGCTGCTAACTTCAGTGTGTGCTTCGCAACTTGTATGAACTCGTCGCGAGTTTCGTGCGCGCTCCACTTTAAAAGTAGCTTTTATTGTTTTTTCTTATTTAGTGCCAAAATTTTAGTGATATTATGTATATGTGATATTATTTTAGTATAATTGTAATGTTTTTTGCATAATATTGTCAGTTTATTATGAAGAAATCAGTTGAAAACCAAAAATATGTAGATAGAAGTTATTAGTTGTTGAAAAATTTCGCGATCGCTCGCTACTCTCACACAGTTTAATAGCACATAGGAGCTATTGTACTCAAATATTTACGAATACTATAGAAGTAGCTTATGATTAAGTGTTTTATTAATTTCAGCATGACTTCACACCGGTCTAGAAACTTGGTCAAACTTTGTTTGGAATCAGAAAAATTGCATCTTGCATGCCAACAAGATTATTCGGTACAAGATTCCACCATACCTTCACACACTCCTCTAATTCCCGTACAGATTGAGTATATAGATCAATTCAATATCACTTCTAATTCACTGGAGATCTCTATGATAGAAAATCCAATTATTGACAATATTCCCTCAGACAATTCTTCACAAATACACGCAGACTTTGAAGAAATTGTAAAATTTACGCTAGAAAGTGATTCGGGCATTTTAAAATCTACTGAGATGTTATCAACAATAGATGCCTCCCTTATTCAGCCTACAGATTTAGGATTTGATGAATCTTCACTGTCATCATTGCAGCAAAGAGCCGACGCTGATGTTGACATGCCAGCTAGGGAAGACAACGAATACTCGGCGACCGATTCAGAAAGTTCGTCTTCTGACAGTTCTATGAGTGATGAAGAGAATACAGTACAAGAGCTGCAAAGTAACTCAGAAGTATTCTATGGCAATATGTTTGATGGCAGAAGAAGGAGAAAGAAAGCTGATCATGAACAATGGAAAAAGAATGTCAACAAGAGGCTAGGGATGGAAGGTAAGAGCTATTTAGACTATGATGCGACAAGAGGTTAAAAAGTTCAGCATAATAAGAACAGACCTGAAAGATCAATGGGTCCTACATGCACATCAGATTTTTGTAAAAAATCTGCAGTACGCCGTTGTGATGAGTTTACAGAAGACAACCGCAATAACATCTTTGAAGCTTTTTGGAAATCTATGGATTGGTCACAACGAAAAATTTACGTGGGTAACAATGTTACTGTTGTTGGTAAAAAACAAGTAACCACTTCAGGCCCGTCACGTCGTGGAGGCACTTTAAAATATTACTTGCCTCTTAATAAAGACAATAATATGACGGAAAAGCTTCCGGTGTGTAGAAAAATGTTCATTAACACCCTTTGTCTTGGTACTTTTACAGTCCAATCATGGGCGAAGAAGAGTCGATCTGGAATACTTCCTTCTCATGAAAATGAATGTAGATTCAGGAAAGTTACACCAAGTGAAGGTCGGATAGCACAAGATGTAATAATAAACGAATTCTTTGATTCCATCCCCAAGCTACCATCGCATTATAATAGAAAAGATACCAGTAAACTTTTTATAGAGACAGTTTTTCGCAATAAGTCTCACTTATACCAGATTTATAAACAGTTCTGCAATGATAAAAATTCAAGACCATTTTCACTAAAAAAGTTTGACACTGTTTTTTCAAATAAAAATATTGCAATACACCAATTAAAAAAAGACATGTGCGACACTACCGACACTTGTTTGACCTATCAAAACGGAAATTTAACTGAAGATGATTATCAGCAGCATATTTTCAGGAAAAATACTGCTAGACAGGAAAATGAAAAATACAAGAAGGACGCTTTAGAACGTAAATGTATAGTTTTAAACGTTGACCTGCAAGCTGTAAAAGTTTGTCCATTTTTGACTGCTAGTGCAGTATATTATAAAACCAAATTAGCTCTACATAATTACTCTGTCTGTAATGTGGCAACTCTCGATGCTACGTGCTATTGGTTCGCGGAAACTGAAGCCGACTTATCATCTTCTACGTTTGCGACCATGCTTATAGATTATTTTGAGAAACATTGTTTTTCGGAAAATATTCCTATTATAATATACTCAGATGGTTGTGCGGCACAAAATGGAAACAATGTTCTAGCTAATGCTTTACTTAATTTTTCTATACGTCATAACGTGGCTGTGTACCAAAAGTTTTTAGAAGTAGGACACACCCAGATGGAAGGGGATTCGGTTCATAGTTGTATTGAAAGGAAGCTTAAAAATAGGACAATAAATTTACCAAGTGATTATGTAACAGCTACAAAAGAAGCAAGAACCAAACCCTTTCCGTATGAGACAAGTTTACTGTACTATAATTTTTTCCTTAACTATGCAGATCCTAAAATGTGGCGATACTCTTCGATAAGACCAGGTAGAAAACCCGGTGACCCTAAAGTGACGGACATCAAAGCTATTTCTTACCTACTAGACGGATTGATTAGAGTAAAACTTGATTATAACTCGGAATGGATAGAACTTCCTCAAAGACCAAAAAGACTTCCTATCATAGAACAATGGTTCATACCATTACACAGCAAACAGTTACCGATTGCCGATTCTAAATTCAAACATCTTCAAGAATTGAAATCTTTACTGCCACTAGATTGTCAGTCATTCTACGATTCCTTGCCTCATATTTAATTTATTTAAACTCTTGATGTCAAAATAAAGAAGTACAAAACTGAGATCTCAATTAATGACTGATTAATTATTAATATATTAGTGATACTAAATAATGTCTGCGTAAGTTAATGAAACATTGTGATTTAGCTATTTTTTATATTAAAAGTTATTTTCTAATAATGCCAATATCTTTTATTTTTTATTTCTTGTAAAATCCATTTTAATTTTGCGACCAATTCCTCCTAAATGAAATGACAAGACCTCCTATCTACAAATTTAGCCTTTTAAAAAAGTGTAAATTACTCTTAACTAACCTAGTCATAGTTATTGGAGTGAAGTAAAGAAATGAATTTATCTACATATTGTAAATAATTATATTTGAAACCAACTATATCGTGGGTATAATGGAAGAACTAAATTACTCCGATTTTGGCCAAATTGACCTTTTACCATTTTCGTGAACCCCAAAATGTGTCGCATCTTTTGGTCTAACAAACATTCTTATATGTTAACCCAGTCCAAAAATAAAGTCATTTTTGTGTTTCAATTGTAGAAATAGATATGTATAAATGAACATTTTTTATTAGTAGAAAAAATGACTAACTCTATAAATAAATAAACAACTGTGACTTCTGATCACTTGAGTATGAAATTAATTAGCTAAATTGAGTTATTTAGTTCTTTCACGCACGAAAATATTTTAATGAAACTAGTAAAGTTGAAGGAAACTAAACAACTTGAGTTATTTAATTCGGGCACTAATGAGCGTTCTTTCGTTTTAAAATAAGTATTTTTATTTATTTCTTCTTCGAGAAAATATAAATTTATAAGAGATTCCAATCAAATAAATGTCAATAAGTGAAATTATTTAATATTTCTATTTATAGCACGTGATCAAAGTTATCGTGCAATTCAGTAGTACAAATTAGCGCGAAATAATGTAAACCTATAGATCAACCATTCTCAAAGTGTGCTCCGCGGAGCGCCAGGGCTCCACGAAGCATCTCTAGAGGCTCCACGACAATTTTTCTCCAATAAAAATAAAATTACTTAATTATAACTAAATCACTAGGTAGCAGAATACAGCAGAATGATCGATTTTGATTCTAAACTCACTGCAACTTAAAGTACGTGCTATATGCTAAGTTTTTACCGGCGATTTAATACAATTGGATAGTTATAGTATAAACAGATATACTATTTTATTAGTCATATTAGGTTACTAAGGTAGGCAGCCATAGCCTAGTGGAGATATGAACAGACTGCCATTCACAGGGCTCGGGTTAGAATTCTAGGCAGTACCTAAATTTTCGAAGTAATGTGTTTAAATTGTTAATTATGGCTTGCCTCGTGCCTCAGAGAGCAGCTCTTTAAGACTGGGTTGTGTGGACACCCCTCCCTACTTTTTCTGACATCAAGATTTGATGTCTTCCAGCCACCGGTGCAGGCTAGGTTTCTTAAAGGCTGTAGTACCGTGGGCCAAATCTATACAGAGCATACTTTTTCATTGGTTATTTAGAAATCCGAAGAGTAAACCGGGCGCTGTGGCTGCCTTTTGTGGGTTACGAAATTGCCTTCAACTCCATTGAATCCTGCAATGCACTGCCTATACTACATGTCTCTCAGAGAGCTATGAAAAGGACAATGCTAGGGATTTTGCTGATGGATAATTTCCGGCACGAGATTATCCGGCAGAATACCAAAGTAACTGACATAATTCAGAGTTATAGCAAATTGAATGGGGGAACTTATGGTCAGTCGATTAAAAATCAGGTTCTAAACTTAAGGCCACGCCTCAGCAAGCGTAGTGTTGGGTGCCAGAATGGGTCTGGTGGCATACCCTGGGGAGGCCCACCTCTAGGAGTGATAGGCTGATGAAATGAGTTAAATGAGAAGAAGTAGTTAATATAATTGTTTGTCATTATACGCCACCTTCCTATTATGAAAGCCTAAAGTAGAGAAAATACCTCGCTAGATAGATAGCAAGGCGTGACGAGGCAAACCGATACTCCGAAGAGGTAGACAGAAGTTGTAATTATTACACCCACATTTGACCATGTCATGCATTTTTAGGTCCTACGTAAAAATGAGGTCTATTGACGTTGCCGGGCACATTGCCAGACTTCGTTCTACTACAAAGAATTCGGAAAAATCAGTTACCTACACTCTTGCCTAACTCGGGAATCGAACCCAAGACCTCTTGCTCAACAGACGGATTGGTTATTTACTGGGCCATGGAGGCAATCAGCGACAAAATAAGTATAAAATATACGAATATTATGTCAGTAGTATAGTCTTTTCTGCAAATGTGAACCTTTTTGCACAACCTCTACCTTCAATTTGTCTAGTAATAAACGTGTAGTATGCTGCAGTAATAAGTAATAGTTATCCCTTTCGATCTCTCTCCCTGAACATCCCAAAAAACAGTCAGCATATTACTTCCCAGCCGAATAAAAGGCCTTGGTCCTTTGGAGTCGGTTCCTCATTAGCAATTTACTGTTTGGAATGTTTTATTGATTTTGGCGAATATTGGTGTAGCCAGGTTTCATCTACAGTCATTAAGAGCGTATACGCCTCGAGCGGCGGCTCGAGTTTAGGTTTTTATAGTACCGCGGTCGCCCGCGCACCGCGTATGCGAGACCCGGCGCACTATGACGGTATCGCGTGGAATAATAATCTTGATCCTTCTTGCAATACATTTAATATTTAATACATTCAAATTAATTATTTTCAATGCACATGCATTTAAAGGTATCAAATAAAGCTAGATATTATTTGTTTAGTAGGATGATGTTTCTCAGGATAACAACGACTATTTATAATAATTTGGCGCAGTTTTATTATATGATAGAAATAATTTATAATTGTCATGTACATAATTGTCACATTTCAAATATACATCGATTGCGTTATTAATACATGAAAACCCACGAATAACACTAAATACAAAACCAAAAGAGTCAGGTAAAAGGAAATACTTAATTGATTAAAAGTAAGAAAAAAATATAAAATTAATTAACTATATTATTTACTGTACACAATATCTTATGTGTGGCTAAATCACATACTAAAGTAACTGTACGTAAACAAAACGGTAGACGTAACAAAATGTGCGTTGTAAGATAATATTCGATTCAAGTGTGATTTTAATTCCATTGCATAGTACCTATTAGCTAAATACCTATTAAATTGGTATTATGCTAACGGCGCGTCCTAGCTCAAAAATTACCATAATTTTGCCCCCCTTAAGAACCTCATGCATGGGCTCTGTAAATTCAACGGTCGATCACCCATCCATACAATGACTGTGATGTCAAATTATGATTATTATTATACAATTCTAGCGGATATCTGTGCGTGCTGCTATGCTATAAAAGAAAAAGAAAAATGGTTTTATTTGTAGTACTAAAACCAACTGCACGTTATACCCTTTTTAACGAAATACTTCGGTTGGATGGTATCAAATATATACAGACATAATCATTATATGGGACGTTTTTTGTGTTTTATCCTTATACTAGCTGTCGCCTGCGGCTCCGCCCGCGTGGATGTCGGTTATCGCGATAAAAACTATTCTATGTCTTTCCTCGGGTCTTTGATTGATCGAAAAATTTGTTATTATAATAATTGATCTCCAAACAGAAAACCTCATCATACTGGACAACTACTGCTTAACCGTCAAGGATGTATATGGTATAGTGCAGATGGGCTCTTATAGTTCCTCATCAGATGTTTCAGATTTTCGATTTTTATAAGACAACAGACAATGCTCATCAGACTGAACAACTTTTGCTAAGACGTCAAGTCTGTACATGTGATAGTTATAGCCTATATTCGAAAGTGTGTATATATGTATGTTTGTATGTATGTTTGTATTTATGTATGTATGTATGTATGTATGTATGTTGTATGTTCCGTTTTCACGCAAAAACGGCTGAACCGATTTTGTAGAAATTTAATATAGAGATATATTGGACCATGGAGACGGGCACAGGCTACCATAAGTCGCAAAAAAATGACTGGGAGGGATTGTAGGGAGGATAGAAGTTTGCACGGCAGAAATTTTCCTCTTGGAAGTAAGAACGCATGCGCGAATAATTGAGTGCTGCGCATGTGCTATCTGTCAGTACTGTCACACCATACATATCGGCATATTGTGCTCGGTGATTAAGTACATTGTTCCCATATCTAAACTAATAATTATATACTACGCTCAAATGGCTGAAACGATTTTATCATTTTTATCTACCTACTAAAATTATAAATGCGAAAGTTGTTGTACTTAGATATGTAATGGTAATGGACATGTATTGAAACATGGCATTGACATTTGTGATGGATACTGACCGAGTTATTACTGTACCCTATAGAGCTTCTGACTCTTTAGCATAATCAGGAGTGTCTTCACAAAACATGAGACTGAAAATAGATATGTGTTACCCCGAATTTAACGCGCGCGAAGCCGCAGGCAAAAGCTAGTAGCCTATATGTTGCCTAGACCTAATATAACAAAAAAAGTTTATTTTAAATCCAGTAACTTCGGAGATTAGCGTGTACAAACTATATAGATATACATACAGACAGATATTTTTTAGATCCTTGCTCTATTACTGTTTCTTAGTCTCCCTGAATTTATTTTTTGTAAATATATACCAACCCGTTTGGCCAGCGTGGTATAGTAGGCCAATTCCTCCTTTCAAAGGAGAGGCCTAGTCCAGCAGTGGACTGTCAAAGGCTGATGATGATGATGATGATGATATTCAATGTACCGAAATACTTTTTTTACTGTTTTATTATATGTTTCAAGGCGCCATATTAGGTTAATTAAAAATCCGTTTCCGTCAGTCTCGCCCAGCCCCTGTTTGAGCGCGCTACTATGCTAAAGGCCTTGCCACACGGCACAATCTTACGTCCAACTTGACTAAATCACTTGATGAAATCGTGACGTGTAGACGCCAGTCGTCCAACTCAAGTTCATCGGGTGGGCGGTACCACCAGATTTTAACCAATCGGGTGGACGGAATGCAAATCAGTGATTTGATTGTGTCGTGTAGACGGGCAAAGGCAATGGGGTATTTGACTAAAAAAATCGAATTAGTCTGTCAGTTAGATTATCGAAAAATATTGGATACGTATTTTTAGTTTTATCGAAGAGTGGGGGGTTGTAACGTCACTTGCCAGTAAAAAGTGTACTGGCAAGTGACGCCACACGAGTTTTCAGCGAAGTTTGTCGTCTTCATTTTTTGTTTACGCGACTAAAGAAAATATACGTGTCCAATATTTTTTGGAAATCTATCTGACGGACTAATTAGATTTTTTTAGTCAAATACCCTATTCGATTGAAAATTTGATCAGTGGTAAAATTGTGCCGTGTGGCAAGGCCTTTACCAGTAACCACTAGACTCCAGATGTAACTAACGTGTTGGTAAAGACCAACACGTTAGTTTAATACGTAATACATAAATAAAGTTACATCAACTTTACATATTTATAAAAATAATACGTTGAGAAAAAAATACGGATCAAGAGGCTTTTGACGCGCTATAAACGTTTTGGAATGCAATATTTACGTAAAATGGCGGACGCGGACGCGAGCGACAGGTCCGTCCTCTGAGAGCGCTCAGCGCTGAATGGCGGACATAGCATCGCGCTTCGAGCTTTACAGGTCTTTTTAAAAAAAACGTATTAATTACAAACGAAAAGTTTAGATTCCAATTTTTTTATACGACTTAAAATGAATCTTAATGTTTCTAAATATGTATATATCTTTTTAATAATCACAGTACTTTTTTAGATATAAATGCAAATTTGCGGGCTAACATTAAGCAAAATGCACTGTTTTTATCTCCGATTTTCTTGAAAATTATGAATGAAATTACAATTTATTTTTTAAGCACTCGTTTGTATAACCTCTGCTTGTAAAGTTTACGTTTATAAAATTATAGAACAATGAGTATTCATAGCACTAGGGACCATTAATGTTGGCCTAAACTACAGAAATGGCGAAAATGAGTATTTTAAATTCATCCGTTTTAAAATATTTACTATAGTAACCCATATATTTTTCTTTAGCACTCTCTTGATAAAGAACTGAACTTTCATACTTTTTATATCTTTTACATAATTTGTTATTTATCCGTAATATAATAGAACAATAAAAACCCGCAAAATCGCCTCCGACGGAATAAACGCTCTTAATTGGACCAAAACTAAGATTAATTAGGCCTAAACTACGCAAACAGAGCATAAAAAAATATTCATTCGAACGCGGTTTTGGTCTTAACGTGGCAAACGCGGCACCCATCGCGCTGGGAGCTTGCTCATGCTTAAATCTTGATTCAATATGTAACTAATACATTTGCTGGTCATTTTCATAGCCTCTGCTATCTCTCTTACTCAATTCAGCGGTCGTCTAGCACCATTTGGTGAAATTTAGCGAGGTTATCGTCAGTGGTTGCAGTTTTAGGACGTCCCGGACCTTTATCTGTTAGCTATAATATCCCTAGCTCTTACGACAATTTTTAAATTCAGCTCCCCAAAATTTCATCGTGGTAAATGATAGAGCAGAGAGGCAGCAATAGCCTAGTGGAGGTACCAATGGCAGTCCATGCAGAAGGTATCGGGTTAAAATCCACAGCACGCACCAATGACTATTCAAAGTTAAGTGCGTATTAAATTATTAATTGTCGCTTGCCTCGTGCCTCGGCGAGCACATTAAGCCGTCTGTCCTGACTGTCATGAAGATCTTTGACAGTCGTTACGGGGGGTCAGTACCCTCAAATAAACTGATACTGGTCTAAACCATGGAATATCGCTATCCCTTTGGGTTGCGGAGGTTAAGCGGCAGTCGCTCTGAGGAAAAGTTGATATTCTGTCATATCTGGTTAAACCAGTAAGCGGACCTCGAGCTCGAAGACGGTTAAGTCTAGGATACAACAGGGATAACGCTAGGGCGATGATGATGGAGCAGAGAATCCCATAAACAGAGTTTTTATCAAAGAACAATGGCAAACCACCGTACATTATCAGTGTCGCATTAAGTTTTCGCGAGCATTAGTACAAATACTTTAAAAAGATAGATCTAAGGCCTATTAAGTAAAATGTAATTACAGAATATTTTAATGTTATGGGATTTTAATAGAAAACGAAGTTAAAGAGTTGTAAGTTACACCTCGCGCATTTAGTGTGGGCAGGTCTGAAGTTAGTCACTAATATGGTTATAGTATATCATCTGTGGTCACTAATGTCACAGCTGTCACAGTGATCAGTTCACGTATGTGCAGTGCAATGAATAAACGTGCATTGCGCAGAACGCTAATGACTAACGTCAGGTGACGTTTCAAGGAGCTACATAAGTAAATATTTGAGCTCTTTGCTAATACGTAGGTATCATGAGCATAACAGAACTGTGATTGGAATGTTAAATCATCTGAGAGTACCTTTTCCATCACTTACTTCTACGATTTTCTTTATAATTATATAGGTAGGTATATCACACTTCGCTGTAATTATGTTGCTCTATACTCTATCCAGCAAACTTACACTACCTAATTATACTTTGCAAACTCTCGCGCTATTTAGCATTTAGGCGTACTTTACTGATTTGGCGTTTCATCAGCCCTATGTATCATAAAATAGTAATTAACTGAAAATAAAATATGTTTGGTAACAAAGCATTTATTTACATTTGAACCATTATATAATGCCTCCGACTTCTTCGAGAAACTGAGCTGGTGACGGAATAATAGCTTGACGACGAATATATCCCAGATATCATACAATGCACATAATGTATAATAATCAAATCCCATACTACACAATAAAAAAATCTGTTCAAAATAACAATACGTATTAGATTTTTGTCTCAAACGCATTCTCAAACGTATGTCCAGTATCACAGCAACATAATTGTGTAACACCATAAGTAGTTATTCAACACTCAGGATGCAAAAGTTTAACTGAAAGCAGAAACGAAAGCTAAGCTAAGAAAAGTTAACAAAACAATGCGAAAATGCGTAATTTAAATAAAATACAGACATTCATTCATAAGATCTGTGACAACTGTATCAATGACAGATGACAAGAAATTCACGCCATTCGTCGTTTTTTTGTAAGGTTCGATTTCATAAAAGAGGATTTAATGATTCTTATAAAATCTCGCTTTTGACGTTTAGTTATTGCTATGTGCATTTCAGGTGTAACAAAATATTTCTTTATTAGATATTTGTTTTATCCCATTAAATAAAAAAAAATAATAAATAATAAAATAAACTACAGCTAACATTCTATAAAATGTATATAAATTCATTCATGCTCGCTTTCATAAATAAGCGACACTGATTTTGCCATTCTTCTTTAAATAGCGTCGGCGTTTTGCCTTTTAAAAACAAGAATTTAATGACAGCTCGATACAACATTTCCATTTTCACAAAAAACACTCACATCGACTCAATCGTATGGCTGTCAAACAGCAACTACTGGCACAAAATAGCTGAAATGTCGGTGGCTAACTGCCACAAGAAATACAATTACATCCACAACACTTTTTTGACGAGTGCTGCTTCCTTCAGGTTGAGGTCGGAAACTTTTCAGACTACCCTAGTATGTTTTAATGTAAAGGAAAGTTACTTTTGTTTTAGTTGAATTTGGAATATTTATAATAAGTAATTTATTTGATTTTATTACATAATTATAATATTTTGTTACCATACCTAATTCTGTTAATTTTGATACTGTAATTTTACGTTTATTTTTTTATATATACAATGTACAATACTACTTCCAATCCAGGTTTTTTATTTCACGTGAGATCAATAATCAGTGATACAATTTCACAAATAAACTTTCACTAAGAATTCCTAACTAATAATATAACTGCCTAACTATCGTATTTAAATATTTCTTTAGGTTCAAAACTCAATAAGTGTACTTATTTGACCGAAATTAATGTATTCACAGTTCATCTAATGTGTGGGAAAGCTGAATACCTACACTATAGAATTAGCTAACTACGGTATGTTTGCAATGTCTTGATGTGGCAAAATTGGATAAGTTGGTTTTTTATTTTTATATTTTTTTTGGTTCATGATAAAAGCTAGTTTTATCAAGCATAGAATCGACCGCAAACATTCTTAAGGCATATAAATTCGCCGACGGTAAAATTGTTCTCCATTTTTAAGTGATGCAAAAAAAGTTGTCAAAAAAACAGTAAATCGCGATTATCTCGAAGCTTGAAATTTTGGGTTATTCAGTTCTTCCATTATACCCACGATATTTTTGTTTTACTCATATTCACATTTGTATCAAAGTTACAAGATTTTTTGCGCCTCCTGTAAAATTTTGACTTATTGAGTTAGGAGGTCTTGACGGTTAACCGTCGACATATTTTTATTTTTGTAAGGCTCTGCAACTGTAACATAAATTGTACTTGATTACTTGTAAATAGTAATTAGTTACTGAATTAATACTTAAGCAATTAAAATGCAGGTACTAAATAAAGTGCTTTAGTTAGCCTTCCAATGTGAATTGTGTAACAGGAGCATCCACTTACGTCTTATAATGTAGACAACTCGTGACCATGTTCAGAACTATGGTGGAAATGTATGTTACGGAAGTGACGGTATATGAATACACAAAATTACAAAAACTTTAGTTCACAGCCCATGATCACGAGTTATCTTCATCTTACAGTACAGTAAATTTTAATAAAATTAGTGGAAGAACAATGCAAATGTAAATGTACTAAGTGGAATGACCTAATAATAAACGAATAATAATTTAAAAGAACTAGAAATGTTATATAGTGATAAACTGAAAAATGCTAAGTATCTCGTATCATGAGTTGTCTAGTGTAAGTGACCATCTATCCCTATCACTGAAATAATCATTAACATTATAATAACCTTTCCTAATAAGGCAGTCTTTTATTTTATTTTTAAAACGTATTAAATGGTAATTCTTAAAGACTAATTGGTATTTTACTGTTAATACTAATACCCAGCCCCTTCGAGGTGGAAAATCCCTTCGGATCTTCGACTCTTGGGGGAAATAAGAGCCGGAGTATGTGGTGTTTCCACTAAAAACCACCTCGACTTTCTCCACGTACCTGTGTGTCGGAGGGTCGGGTTTCGCACAAGCATACGTCGCAACCCCCCGACGGGTATTGGCCCGCCAGATGGTCAGGCGGGCCCCAAACAAAACCCCCTTGGCGGCAGATGAAGGTGTTTGGCTCCGCCGCCAAAACACTCAGCGGCCGCAGAGGATAGGGAGGACGGCAACGCAACACCGCATCTCCTCTTCCTCTGCGACCCCACCGCGAATCATCAAATGATGCGCCCCCATTTGGTCGCGGGAGATAGGGCGCGCGGCAACGCAACATCGACGCGCCTCTCCTCCGGCGACCGCGCCCGACTGCGAGGGACAGACAGAACTGTCCTCCGCACCCGCACCGTTGGACGCATCCTGCGCAGGCCCCTCCAAGCCCACGCCGAGCGTCCCCTCCTGGATCCCTCTTAGCTTCACCTTGGGGTTCCAAGCCACGGTTACTGAGCCCCCCACCACGACAAGGTGGAGATCCCACGGGGGGAAATACCTAGCCCTACAAAAGAATGGTCAACTTTATGTAAACGATGATAAGGGGCATATAACTTATACCTGTTTCGAGTATTTTTATATTATGTATATCACTTTTTGTAGTAAATAAACCTATATTTTGCCTAATATACAATATATTAGCAAATAAGAACTGCGAGGCTACTGTTAGAATTCCTTAAAGCGTTCCCTAAGAGTATCTTTTGCACCTAACTTGTATATTGCTCGTACCGCTCGTTTCTGTAGAACGAAGATATTCTGAATATCCGCAGCTTTGCCCCATAACAAGATGCCGTAGGACATGACACTATGAAAATAGCTAAAATATACTAGACGACTTGTGTCGACATCAGTAAGTTGTCTAACTTTTCTGACAGCACACGCTGCAGAGCTGAGCTAACCTGCAAGACATGCTATATGTGCACCCCATTGTAACTTATTATCTAATGAAATGCCTAGAAACACTGAAGAGTCAACTGTCTCAAGTTCCTCCCTATCTAGCATAATATTAGGTCCCAGTTGTCTAACGTTAGGTAAGGCAAATTTAACGCATTTAGTTTTTTTAGAAATAAGTACTAGGTTGTTTGCTGTAAACCATTGTGTAACTAGTATAAGTGCATTATTTACATCATCAAATTCATTCCTATTCCTGTCTACTTTAAAAATAAGTGACGTATCATCTGCAAAAAGTACGACATCACAGATCTTTTTTAAATAAAAAGGTAAGTTATTAATATATACAAGGAATATAAAAGGCCCTAGAATTTATCCTTGTGGAACGCTTAACTGTATAGGTAATTTAGAGGATGTAGTCCCATTTACGTCAACACACTGAGATCTCTGCCGCAGGTACGACTCGACAACACTAAGTGTGGTTTCCTCTACGCCGTAGTGGCGGAGCTTACGCAGTAGTGTGTCGTGATGAACGCAATCAAATGCTTTTGAGAGGTCACAAAATACTCCGATAGCATTTTTAGATGACTCCCAGGCATTATAAACGTGTTTTATGAGAGCAACACCCGCATCAGTAGTGGATCTACCTTTAGTAAATCCGTATTGATCTTTGTGAAGCAGACTATTAAAATTAAAGTGTCTTAGTAGTTGCTTTAATAAAATCTTTTTCAAATATTTTACTAAATGCCGGCAATATAGAGATGGGCCTAAAATTATTTATGTCATTTTTACTGCCAGATTTGAATAAAGGTATGATTTTACTTAACTTCATCAATTCCGGAAATACGCCTAGGCCAAAACATTGGTTAAAAATTATAGAGAGGTAAGGCGCAACAGTCTCAACTATAGTACTTAAAATTTTAACTGAAATGCCCCAAAAGTCGCCGGTATTTTTAAAAGATAGTAATTAATGAATACGCTAAATACTGTTGTGATAATTTAAAAGACATAACATTGTCTGCTCAGAATTGTAATAACTGTGATTTGTTTACGTGTAAAATACATTTATCTCGCATTGATAACTTGTACGATGATGTTGTGCGTATATTGCAATGTGGTGCTATTAGGTTTGCTAGTTCGCGTCGCGTTGTGCGGAGAACTCAGGTTACCGGCTAGAATTACCATGTAAAAGAGAGTCACCGGGTTGCCAGGTTACATTTCCGGAATTGGGTAACAGCAGGTAAGCCTTCGTCCGGTTATATTTTTGAACAAATGACACAAAGTAAAAAGGTATTTAAGAACAAACTGAGATGGTGCCAGAACAACCAAGACACTATAAAAATGAATATACTAGCTGCTCATGAAAAAAATAAGAACTTTAAAAAGTTTTGGGAGGCTACAAAAAGGTTACAAAATAATCCAAGTACGTCTCTTAGTGTAGATAATGAACAGGACCCGTACACAATTGCAGATCTTTTTGCGCGTCATTTCAAGGTAAAACCCTTAGATGGTAGGCCGGCCCAGGCACTTCAATGTGACGGCGGCTTCACCTGTGAGACATACACTTACTCATCTCAGGATATTCAGAATGTAGTGCAACGAATGACCAGGGGGAAGTCTCCGGGCATTGATGGCCTGAGCATTGAGCATATTATTTATGCGGGTCATGAGATATATCGTGTGCTTGCCGGTTTGTTTAATTGGTGTTTGAATTTTGGATATCGGCCTAGCAACCTGATGAAGACCGTGGTGGTACCTGTACCTAAGAATAAAAAGGGGGACCTTTCTAGTAGTAAGAACTACCGACCAATATCTTTAGGCACTATGATTGGTAAAATACTTGAAAAATTAATACACCCCCTTCTTATTCAGAATATTAAAATTGAGGACGCCCAGTTTGGTTTCCGGCCCAGTCTCTCAACGGATTCGGCAATATTTACTTTAAAAAGCACAGTTAATTACTATGTTAACCGTCAGACATCAGTATATGCGTGTTTCCTCGACCTCAAAAGCGCGTTCGACTTGGTAAATTACCAGCTACTCTGGGAAAAGTTGTTGAGGTCAGGTATACCAAGAAAGATTGTGGATCTGTTGAGGTACTGGTATGGAAACCAAACTAAGACTGTCAGATGGAATGATGCTCTGTCTAGTGAATACCGACTAGAGTGCGGTGTGAGGCAGGGAGGGCTAACCTCTCCGGATCTCTTCAACCTATATGTTAACGACTTGATCGAGGAACTGAGAAGAACCAGAGTGGGCTGTCACATTGGTGACACGTGTATCAATAACCTAAGTTACTGTGATGACATGGTTCTGCTTAGCCCTTCGATTACTGGAATGCGGAAATTAATAAGCATATGCGAGCAGTTCGCGAAAGACCATGGTCTTAGATATAACGTTGACAAAACAAAATTACTGGTTTTCAAGTATCGCAAAGGTCCGGAGAATGTCCCATCCGTGCTGTTACACGGCACACCCGTCACCAGAGTAGGTGAGTTTAAGTACTTAGGTCATATTTTAACCGATACTCCAAAGGATAATGATGACATAGAACGTGAGCGCAGGGTTTTGCTGTTAGGTGTAACATGCTTGCGCGTAGATTTGCGCGATGCAGTGAGGAAGTCAAAATTACGTTATTTAGGGCATATTTCCAAAATTTTTATACATGCCAGCTTTGGACTAACTTCACTAGGAAAGCGTAGTACGATAAGAATACAATATAATGACGCTTTTCGTATACTAGTGAGATTACCACGATACTGCAGCGCGTCGGGCATGTTCGCCTCGGCTGGAGTCCCTGATTTCTTTGCAATAATGAGAACCCGGGCAGCATCTTTCTGGGATCGGATACGCTCATCACAGAACTCAATTCTTGGTACGATGTCTGAGTACTGGGATAATCCTATTCTAAGGTACTGGTTATCTGTGCATCGCGACGCAAACAAGAAATAAAACTTCCAAACTGTGATGTGAAATGAATTATAAGCCGCGAATTTTTATGACATAATAAGATAATGTTTAGGATTTTTTTTGTTTGTAATAACAATGTTTAATTCTTTAGGTTTTTTATTAATGACAAATGTAATGCTTCGAATGTCTTTAGTGATTTTAAATGTATTTATTTAGTAATGTGTTTTTATTGCGAATTATTGTATCATTTATTGTATTATGTTTCTATGATATTTTAATGTGTCCATAAGATTAATTGTTGTAATTGTGTTATGAGTGAATGCTTGAAATAAATGATTTTATTATTATTATTATTATAATAGTAATTGAATTAAATGCGATCAATATATCTTTCGGGGTGACGTGCTTGAATTTAAACATTCAGGTACACTGCTAAGCAACAAATTTCCAGCGTATAAAGACGATGATTGTAAGGAACTAGTAGTTGTTATTGGTATGCTTGCAAAGAAACTATTGAACATATGCGCAACTTGAGATTTATCTGTGACTAATAAATTGCTATCTTTGATTTCATATTGGTTTTCTCGTTGTCGTGCTCTTCCGATTTCATTATTTATAATTCTCCACGTTTCTTTAATTATATTTGTCGATTGCTTAATTTTACCACTAATAAATTTTGATTTTGCCATAATACAAACTTGTTTAAAAAATGTTGAGTAGGTTTTTACATAATTAAGAAACGGTGTGTCAAATCTATGTTGTTCCAAACCATATAATTCAAACAACTTGGCTTTACTTCTGTATATACCTTTAGTGGCCCACTGGTTAAAAGATCCGGTAGAACCCTTTAGTGTTACAGTTTTATTCTTAAAAGTATTTTGAAACTCATTAATAATTAGTCCAAAAAGTGAATTATAAATTGTATTTGGATTTTCTGAGTTCAATATTGAAGGATTTAGATTTGTGATAATATTGTTTTTAAAACGTATAAGACGGTTGGTAGTTTGAGGCCTACATTCTACTGTAAGTGATTTATTATATGCTAAACAAGAAAAACTAGCTATCTGTCCACCGTGATCAGAAGGAAGAGAACTAATAACTACTGGGTTTTTAGCAACACAAGAACTAAATATATTATCCAAACAAGTAGAAGAAGTTGCAGAGACTCTAGTAGGTTCACAGAATAAGTTAATTAAATTAAATGACTTAAAAAAGAAATCTAGTACACTGTGAAGAATTCTCTAAAATATAAATATTAAAATCACCACAAACTACAATATTCTTACTGCTACATTTAATTTTATTAATAGCATCTTCCATAACAATCTCAAATAGATTACAATCACCAGAAAGGGGTCGATATACACAAATTACAAAATATAAATCTAGTTCCACACAGGACAACTCAATAGTGCGCTCAATAGATAAGTTCACAACATCTTTACGTTCTTTGCATTTTAATAAATTTGAAGTCATTATGAGAGAACCGTTTGTAATAGCCTGCTTTTTTATATACGCGCTCTGCATTGTGTAATATTGATAAATGACAATAATCTTATGATTCTTTAACCAGTGTTCAGTTAAACACAAAACTTCAACATCATATTTCTCTAGAAATAAATTTAATTCTAATTCTTTGCCAGATAGGCTCTGCGTTTTGGTGTACTATATTCAAATACTGCAGCCTAACTGTTGTCCTATCTTGGAGTTTAAATCACAAAATGTGTCAATAAAAACGTTGTTAGTACATGTACTAACCCTATCAAATAAATTGTAAACACAAGGCTCTTTGCCTTGCTGTAAATTGTATGCTAATAGTTTATCTATCTGTCGCTTAATATAAAATGGCAGATACATTGTATCTTTTCTTAAAGTACATTTACTAATAAATTTATTTGTGTCAAAAAAGAATATTGCGTCACTATGACGACAAGTTATATTATTATACAATAACATATTTCATGTGTGTTTGTGCATGTTTTCTGTATGTGTTAAGTTATTTGAGTATGGCAAAGCACATAAAATAAATTTACACCCAAATTTAGAATTAAGTTCTAATATCACTTCAACACATTGTAGGTATGATATCCTGTCTCTTAACAGCCATATCTGTTCATACTATAAATACTATTATAACGATACGATACATGCACTTATATTCACAAGTTAATGTCTGCAAAGCTTTAAGTACGACTGAGTTTATGTTCCTCATTATTATCATGGTTTAAACTTGAAACATAATATGGCACAAAGAAGGCTGAAAGCAATATAGATCTGTAGTTTCAGATCGCAATTTTCCAGCATTAGGCTGAATAGATTACCTATTAAAAAACATTGAAAATCTAATCAACGAGACTAATTAACAATATTCTAAAAAAATATCGATTAACCCAATAATATACATTGCCTACTAATTAAAACATAATCTTTATTTTAATAATTACTCAGAGACATTTTCCTTCAAAAACTAACTTTTATGTTTCAATACGTGGTTATCAGAGCCGTATTTTTATTTTTATTTATATAGACTCACGCCTGTATCCCCGAAGGGGTAGGCAGAGGTGTAATATTACACCCACATTTCGCCATGAATTTTTAGGTCCCACGTAATAGGCGTCGGGACGTGACGACCCCACCGCCCACTGGGGGAGTTACTCTGACGAGTAGATACTCGTCATAATATCTCCCCCAGCGCAAGCAGTCAACCGAAAGATGGCGGTCAAACCATCCGAACCTGGCGGAAGGAAATCCCGAGATGCTAGATGGGCAGCAGCGTCCAGCACTAAGAACTTCCGCCACTGCGATCGCCAATACGCCTGCCAAGCGTGGCGATTATGGCATATCCCCCCAATTATGAATCACACCATTAAAAACCAGCCCCTAGTCCCCGGCAGCCCCGCTAGTCCTGGTTATGGTAGCGGCCATGGTAACGGCGGGGCAAGGGGTGCGAAGAATCTCCGGAAGAGATCGGGCTACCACCACCAACGACAATTGGCCCTGGCAACACTGAACACGCGCACACTGCGGACCGACGAGAAGATTGTCGAGCTGGAAGAAGAATTGAGCAAGTTGCGATGGGATATCATAGGCCTATCTGAAGTCCGAAGACAGGGGGAGGACTCGATAGATATATATATAGATCGAGATGATATATAGATAGATCGAGGACTCGATATCAATTCCGGTAACTTGCTCTTCTACCGGGAGGGCGACCAACAGTCCCAAGGTGGTGTCGGGTTCATCGTCCACAAATCTCTCGTGACCAACGTGGTAAATATCGGGAGTGTGTCGAGCAGGGTAGCGTACCTTATACTCAGAATATCCAAGCGGTATTCGCTGAAGGTCATACAGGTATACGCTCCGACCTCGTCGCACCCCGATGAGGAGGTGGAAGCCATGTACGAGGACATATCTCGGGCTATACATGGCTACAAAACCCATTACACCGTGGTCATGGGAGATTTTAACGCGAAACTGGGCAAACGCGACGGTGATGAGCTGAGAGTGGGGCCATTTGGTTATGGGCATCGGAATTCCCGGGGTCACTTTCTGGCTAGCTTTATGGAGAAGGAAGGACTCTATATGATGAATTCCTTCTTCAAGAAGCGAAAATGCCGCAAGTGGACCTGGGTAAGTCCAGACGATGCAACCAAAAATGAGATCGACTTTATCATGTCGACGAAGAGGCAGATATTCAATGATGTCTCCGTGATCAATTCACTTAAAGTGGGGAGCGATCACCGAATGGTAAGAGGCACATTGAATATCTGTACAAGCCTCGAACGGTCGAGGTTGATAAAGTCCACGCTCCGACCGGCACCGGTTCATATCCAAAACCCCGAGAGCTTTCAGCTCGAACTCAAGAACCGTTTCGAATGCCTGGGTGAATGCGTAGATGTGGACGTGTACAGTAACGGGTTCGTGGATGCTGTCCATACAACAGGGGCTAAATTTTTTAAGTCCCAGAAAAGCCAGAGAACCAAAAAGATCTCGAATCCGACCCTCAAGCTGTTAGAGGAAAGGCGCAAGATGGTTCTGCTATCCTCCGACGACATGCCGAAATATCGGCACCTCAACAGACAGATCTCTAAGTGTCTGACTCGCGATCTCCGCCAATACAACACAAAATGTGTTCGTGAGGCGATCGAGCGGAATAAGGGATCCAAAGTGTTCCAAAGGGATCTGTCTGTTGGGCAGAGTCAGCTGACAAAGCTGAAGACGGAGGATGGCAGAATCGTATCGTCCAAGCCTGAGCTCTTGGAGGAAATCGAAAGGTTCTATGGACAGCTATACACGACAACGCAACAACCCGCAAGCACTCCAGCGTCAGACCCTAGAGCTGGATTGACCCGACACTATACCGAAGATATCCCGGACGTCAGCATGCACGAGATTAGTGTGGCTCTCAAACAGCTTAAAAACAACAAGGCGCCGGGTGATGACGGAATTACGAGTGAGCTTCTGAAGGCCGGCGGTGCACCCGCTAGAGAAGCCCTCCGGAAGCTATTTAATTCCGTCATTCTCGAGGGTAAAACGCCACAGGCGTGGCACAGAGGTGTGGTGGTGCTTTTCTTTAAGAAAGGGGATAAAACCCTCTTGAAGAACTACAGACCCATCACACTTCTGAGCCACGTCTACAAGCTGTTTTTGAGGGTCATCACGAATCGTCTCGAGAGCAAGCTAGACGACTTCCAGCCTCCCGAACAAGCCGGTTTCCGTAAAGGCTATAGTACCATAGACCACATACATACGCTGCGGCAGGTTATACAGAAGTCCGAGGAGTATAACCAGCCCCTATGCTTGGCGTTTGTGGACTATGAGAAAGCCTTCGATTCGATCGAAACCTGGGCGGTGCTACAGTCTCTCCAACGGTGCCGGATTGACTACCGATATATCGAAGTGCTGAAGTGTTTGTATGAAAACGCCACTATGTCAGTCCGCCTCCAGGACCAGAGTTCGAAACCTATTCAACTCCAGCGAGGGGTGAGACAGGGGGATGTCATATCCCCGAAACTGTTTACCACTGCGCTGGAGGATGTTTTCAAGCTTCTGGACTGGAATGGACTCGGCATCAACATCAACGGCGAGTACATCACTCACCTTTGATTCGCAGACGATATCGTAGTCATGGCTGAGACCATGGAAGACCTAGACACAATGCTCGATGGCCTCTGTAGAGTCTCCCAACAAGTAGGTCTTAAGATGAACATGGACAAGACGAAAATCATGTCGAACGTCCATGTTGTACCTGCTCCTATTCAGGTTGGGAACTCTACGCTCGAAGTTGTCGACAAGTATATCTACCTGGGACAAGTAGTCCAATTAGGTAGGTCCAACTTCGAGAAGGAGGTCAATCGTCGAATCCAACTCGGTTGGGCAGCGTTCGGGAAGCTACGACATATCTTCTCGTCCGATATCCCGCAGTGTCTCAAGACGAAAGTCTTTGACCAGTGTGTGTTGCCAGTGATGACTTACGGATCAGAGACGTGGTCGCTCACTATGGGCCTTATCAGAAGGCTCAAGGTCACTCAGAGGGCGATGGAGAGAGCTATGCTTGGAGTTTCCCTGCGAGATCGAATCAGAAATGAGGAGATCCGCAGTAGAACCAAAGTCGCCGACATAGCTCTCCGGATAGCCAAGCTGAAGTGGCAGTGGGCAGGGCACATAGCTCGAAGAACCGATGGCCGTTGGGGCAGAAAGGTTCTGGAGTGGCGGCCACGTACCGGACGACGCAGCAGAGGTAGGCCCCCCGCAAGGTGGACCGACGATCTTGTCAAGATCGCGGGAGGAGGTTGGATGCGGGCGGCTCAAGACCGGTCTGTGTGGAGAACCTTGGGGGAGGCCTATGTCCAGCAGTGGACGTCGTTTGGCTGATATGATGACGTAATAGGAGGCGAGCCTATTGCCGTACCGGGCACATTACCAGACTCCGTGCTGCTACTGAGAATTTCCTAACGGAAAAACTCAATAACACTTTGCCCGACCCGGGAATCGAACCCGAGACCTCCCAATCCCACGCGCACATTTATGCCGCAAGACCAACGAGGCAGTCGGACCAACGAGGCAGAGAGCATTTTTACTCTGACTGAATTAACTACCACCCTAGTGAGAGATTCATGGTACAGAAATTAGTTCGCTAAGTAATTTATAAAGTTGAGGTCAACTATGTTTTATGGGGCCGAAGTTGAATGGTGAGGAAAGGTTTGAAAATATTAGGGCAGAAAATGTGTTGTTTTCAGCGAAAAATATTTTGGTAGGATTTATGAAGAGTTTGACTTAATGTAATATGGATTATGAAGTTTAAAAGTTCACTGTCACTAGAAGATAAAGAAAGGAAAATTTTACTATAAATTTTTGTAAGCGTTTTGAATTATTAATTATCGCTTGCCCCGTGCCTCGGAGAGCACGTCAAGCCGTCGGTCTCGGCTGTCATAGAGATCTTTGAGAGTTATTATAGGGAGTCAGTTCCTCTAAATAAACTGACACTAGCCTAGACCATGGCATATCGCTTTCCTTATGGGTTGCGGAGGTCAGACAGGAAGTCGTTCCGTAGAAAAACTAATATTCGGCTTGATCGAAGTCTCACGTGACTAGCGTACTGGTTTATTCTTTGCCCAAAGAATCAGCATTGCTAATCAGCGTGGCAATGCTGACAGCCTTCTGGGCACATTACCAGATTACAGTGATCCGGACCAATACTACGACGGCTAAACGCCCCCTACCTTGTAAGTACATATATATTAAATATTTTAGTTGTAGGTTTGTATGTATAGTTTTAGTTGAAAATAATTTCAGACCAATTATAATGTCGTCCAACAAAAAGATATGTTATCTAAATAAATTTTCAAACTTATATTAAAATATATTCAGCCAAATCCGGTTAGCGTACTCCGCGTTGCAACTGGTATATCGCTAGGAGCATGATGATTCATAATAATTTTCATGTTTAATTTAAATCTCTTATCTATGCTAAGAACATTGGCCAGATCTTAAAATATTATGCTTTACGTTTTCGTTGTTTTCAATAAAATGTTATGAAATACGAACGTATCGTAGCAAAATGGCAGCCATGTTAATTTATTGGTTTCCACTTTAGCCACCATATAAATATTGACACTCATCTGCGCGCTAGAAAACACAATGTTTTACATCATTGGAAATGAACACAGCTACGAAACTCCAACATATTTAAACGAAAAATTCAAACATGAACGCACGGAAAATTTGCAGAATTAAATCGATTCTATACCAGTAATTACAATTCCCACAAAGTAACGTGGCAGTCGCAATCACATTCGTAAGGCCACAACATGAGAAAATCTCCATTACGTGAATGAACGAGTGAACACAACTTTGACATCGCTCGTGACGTGTTCCGAATAGGGTTGGCTCTCTATGAGCGACGCATCTACATAATTAAATTGAATTAACATCAAGACTATTCACAGTGGTACACCCCTACCTACTGATATAGAGAACAATTAGTACCCTTTAACGTAATCTCCTGAATTACCTGAGTCCTTGAAATTGGGGGATTGAATTCGGAGGTGGAATTTTCTTTGAAGATTCAAGTTAAGTGAAAGTTTTATAAGCGTAAATTAGGGCCATGCTTCTATTTGAATTAAATAAAAATTGCATTTTTTTTAACTAGTACACATACTAAAGTTTTTAAAATGGTCTCAGTAGCGTTGTTAAATAAAAAGAAAATGATGTTCTCTGTTTTCTTAAGGTTTTAACTTAGTTGACACTAACCGCAAATAAGGGATACCTTCCTTCTCTTTTATTTTCATGTAGTTATTACAATTGGGATTCATTACGTAAATAGCCAATGTCTTCAATTGTGTTAAAGCGATTCAAGGAGCATTGCTGACAAGGAACATTGCTGCAGTCTATTAAACCTACTATTTACATTGTGATGCGAGTCGTACTGTTAGCCAATGCGCCAAACGTGTAGTCAAAGATGTGATAAAATATTGGACCACTTTGTCCTAACATGACGTGTATAGAATTATCCAAGATAATCAATAACTCAGTACAAACGTTTATTTTTTATAATTACGTTAATAAAATCTTCTAATATATAATATATTTAAGTAGTAGACAATTAGGATTCTTGATGGATGATTTATATATCTTAGTCTTAAAACAAATAGCACTTTAAAATACAATAAATGTTAAAAAAAGTAAAAGCAAATTGTTGGAAAACCGCTATGACCGGAGTCAGATGAAGTTTGTCTTATGTATGCAATATTAACAAATTAATCAGGACAATTTGCTTTACCTGTTGATATGTTATGATTTAACAATACGGGATAATAGGCATCAGTGAAGAAATGATCAATGAAAATTACCCATGAATCCGTATCTTCGACGAATCCTATATTCCCTATACCTACTCTTATCAAGACATCCCGAATACAAATACTTAGAAAATAAACGAGTTTTAGTTCCCATCCAAATAAAATCTTTACAAACAATATGGTTCTAAAGATTTTGTCTGACGCCAAAGTTACAATATCTTTATTGTACGCAAAATGTTCTGCTTCCCAGTTCCATTTTGATACTCTATCGCGGCAGACAGATACTTGCATTCCGACCGAGTATGCTGTCAAAACTAATAGATCTACTTTGTAGTCGAGAACATTTTCGGCGCGAGCGAAATGCTATGTACACTTTATAGGCACAACTGCATCTCTGCAAATCTGTACTATTTCGTTCTTATTGGTGTTCAGAAGAGGTTTAAATAAAGTCTTGATCGTTACGAGTTTTAGTTGTCGCTTTGCCATTTAGAACAGCGCTGAATGTAGTGTGTTCGATCCCCACACGAGAAAACACTTGTGTTATATTGTATCTAGCCGTAATTTGTTGACTGGATGTTCAAAAAGTTCCCTAGATACAGGATTCACACAAGAGCGTCTTTAACACTAGAGTTCTAGAGTATTTTGTCAAAGTCAAAGTCATAATCCTTTATTCATTTAAATCACAAAGTGACACTTATGAACGCCAAATTTAAAAAAATAATTACTTAAACTTCGCAAAGCAAGGGTGTAGAACCATGAGAAAGAACGGGCAATAAAACTCACGGACACTCTTTTTCATCGCCAGGTTTTGTTTAATATATTACAATTTCAATTTTGTAAGGTGCTGCAACTGTAACACCTTCTTTGTCACTTGTATATATTTACTCTACTTAATACTCAAGCATAATCTAGTAAAATTTTGATGTTCATTTAATTAGCCTCCTGAAAATAGACATGGTGAAACAGGAGCATCCACTTACATTAAGTATCTAATAATGCAGGCAATCTGCGCAAATGTTTAGAACCATAATGGAAATGATGCAGTTAAATATTAAAAATGTAATACCAACCCGTAAGACCGACATCGACCAGTCATCGCAAGTAGCACCCGTTCACAAGTATGACGCATGGGCCAGCCATCAGGGACAGGGATGACCCGACACACAACGCCACCACAAAAAATGACATTTTGGTGAGCATGACGTTGTCGTCATTCCGACGACAACGTCACCGTTCCGTACACGAACCGGCATTAATTCATAATCTGTTGGTATACTGACCATGAACGCGAACCTCAATTTTCCAGATCGTTAATATTATCATAAATTTGTGGAACGCGTGTAAAATGCAAATGTAGTACCTATATTTGATTGACATGATACCTTTTGAAATACAACCACCGATCGAACTCATTGACTACACGATTATAGCACATTAAATAAAATAAAAATCTTTAAAAAAAGAAAATTTGTTGTACGACGCATTGATTGAGTAAGTAAAATTGTGCGTTGCGCGACTCATTGCGTAAATTACATCGTGTTGGTTCCTGGTATTTGTTATTGAAACACAAGGAACTAGATATACACTGCCGAGTTGAATTTGAAATATTTATAATAAGTCATAATAAACGTATAAAAATAATAAAAATCACTTACTGACATCGCATCGCTGAGCCTGATTCTAAATTAATTAGTTAACTGAATCTAGAAACACGAAATTTAGGCGGCACCCAATATGGAATGATTTGTTAATATTCCATCCCTAAAAGGATAGAAAAAGGGATGAAAGTTTATTTTAAGATCCGCAGATTTTGAAACGAGCGCTATCAAAATTCGGGGAATAGCTTAAATTTGTCACCCAGGTGCAAGCTTATTTTTTAATTGAGTAGAGGATGTCTGAAATTATGTCCGGACATTATACTTTAATTTCAGATTTTCTTTTCTTTCCCGACTCCAAGTGAATTTAGGGAAATTCAAGATACAATCAAACAAGTCGGTGATGGACCAGTTTGAAAAATAATCCCTTGACTCACTCATAGAGTCCAGGCACACTAGAAACTGGTTTTGTATACGAGTGTCAATATGTGTGTAAAGTGGCACTGGAAGCGTCGATGTCTTGCTGAGCGATTCTCGCCTCGACTGTTCATAGATGCCAAAAGTTTCAGTTTCTTAGTCCCAGTAGTTCCTACTGTGTTTTAATGTCTGTCGGTCAGCCAGTAACAACAGTATTTTATATACATACTACTCCGTCAAGAAAGTACCGGTAAAAGATCAATAATTACACAGACTGTTTGTTATTCGTCCACATTAATATTATAACCTTCAAATCTTCCATCATTTTTTGACCGCTTTTGAACGCTTTGTACCACTCATAAGCTCGAGTTTTTGATGAAATCGATGCACCGTAAGCCTTCTGTAACATTTCAGTGACTCCGAGCACGAAATTCCGTTTGCGATGCAAAATTTAAGACAAACTCTTTGTTCGATGTTTTTGTCCATAGTGAAATTTGCAATACACACTAGATTTGATATAACTGAAAACAGCACTGTATTTAATATAAATAACAGTTGCAATCAAACGCCGTGCAAAATGGAAAACAGTTGTGGCAATCTAACAACAACATAAAAAAAAAAAAATTGATTTTGGAACCATAAACGAACAATCCATTCCCGATATGTTTTGACTGAACGTATATCGATGATTGGCAAATGCTCTTATCTAGTGTCCTTGAACAGCTAACTAGGTTCCACTTATAGCCCGCAGGTCGTGGTTACATCGCGATGCGGTCGCCGTTATTCCGAGAAATACAATCCAATTTTAGTTCAGGCATGTGTTCTGTTTAATAAATGGAGTATGTCTATTACTTCACTACAATTTACACAGGTCGATAAAGCTGATTTAACTTATTTAAATTCTGTAAAGCAGGTATGTCTTCTAAACGTTATATAGGTAAATTGTTCGCCGTGGCATGATTTATGATCAATCAATCAGCCTATTGCAGTCCACTGCTGGACATAAGCCTCTCCCAACATGCGCCACAATGACCTATCTTCTGCCTTTTACATCCAGCCTGCCCCAACCATCTTTTTTAGGTCGTCGGACCACCTAGTCGAGGGATTATTTATGATCATTGTAGAATACTAGAGGACGCCAGCTGCTACGCCTGCATTTTTTTTGATTTACTCGTTCTGGCCGATCCCGTCGGAATTTCGAGAAATTCCTTCATAGTGCACCCCTACGGTCCCCAAGGAACATACATGCCAAATTTCAGCTTCCTGCGCCCAATAGTTTCAGCTGTAGCGTGTCTGTCAGTCAGTCAGTAACGCAAGGATTTTATATATTAAGATTATGAATGTTTTATGCTATTTTCTAGTGTACCGTTCCCATTGAAATGGAAGCGCATAGGTAGTAATTTTACATATTATAATGTTGGATTAAGAAGCGAACTAGAGGAACTACTAGAGTCATTGAGTAATAATATCTGGGATCTCAATATTCAAAAGAAAACCAAATTCAAAATAATAATAAAACCATTTATTCTCAGATAAAAAACCCATAGATACATACCTTATAGTCTAACATAAATACAAAAAAATATAATTATTAAACGAAATGCGTGTTGTTGTTTACACTGTTTTCATGTTGGGCTGCGTGTTATTTCGTAGCCTTCCATGAAAACGCCGATATACAACACCCTTCGGCCAAAACTCTTCCTTTAAGAAAGTCTCAAGTTGTTGAGTCGGCACCCGAACCACGTACGGCTTGAAGTTCGTATTATGGCGAGACTCCAATCTCTCGACTCTCAAGGTCCAGTTGGTCTTCGTGCGTAGGTACTCCACCACCTCCTCGTCCTTGGTAGAGTGATGCAGCCGGGACACGTACATCAGTGTGGTTGGTACTGCGGGACGCAGCAGCATTTTAGGTCCTGCTTATCCGGTACCACAAAGATTTCGACAAGTAGGCTTCTTCTTCTTCTTCCTCTCAACCTTGATGAAGCCGTCCTTGGCGCACGTTTCCTTTTCGGGGACTCTCAGTTCCACGACCTTGTGATGGGGAAGTTCACGACGCTCCTGTTTACCCCCTTTATTCGCCTGCCGATTTTGCCTCGTTTTGCATTCGGCAGTAACATCGGCATAGGCACGTTTGGTGTTTGACGTAACCACATTCGTCATTACCTTGACAGGTGTCGACGACCCGAGGTCAGCAACAGTACACGAGGCGCGTGCATTACCGCCGGCAGGCGATACAAGCAAATTCGCTGACTCAAAACTGCCGATCGATGCATTTTGAGCCCCGCGTTGTGTGTTGACGTTATCGTTGGGTGAGCTATTTATAGAAATAGCGTTACGTAATAACACTACCTCTGCACGTAGCTCACTTATGGTGCTGTCCGACTTCTCTAACGTTCACCATTAATTATCTCCCCCTTTTCTCATATTTCCTTGTTAAGACCAGTAAAATCTAGTTTTTACAATAGTATTCGTAATAAAATTACACGAACAACGACTGCGTACTGAAGTAGTCGTTATTCGTGTAATTTTTAGAATACAGTACAGTATACCTCGCGTGATCCAAATAGCCAACTAGATTAATCCCAACAAAAGAGTAGAAACATAGCCCTAAATATTCATAAAGCCAATTTCAAAATTATAAAAATCTTACATAAATTACAAGAGCACGTTCACGAAATATTTCAAAGTGGTCTAGTTAATGCGCACATTAAATTGCAAACCTAGACTATTATTACTGAACTCGTATTGCTTTACTAAAACACAAATTGAACACTGAAAATTCCTGTTAAACGAATAGCATTGAGAACTTAAACCTACAGCCGAAAACTTATTATTCGTGCGCGAAATTAATACCCCCATAGTTTTTACCCGCGAGTAATTTACGCGGTGTTACCATACAAGGATACATTTTGTCAAGGTAGTAGAGCCTTGCTGATTTCAGAACGAATGGGCCGGCTCGACCGGGGAAGTACTACGCTCTCACAGAAAATCGACGTAAAATAACAGTACCTAAACTGTTGCGTTTCGTTCGGTGAGTGAGAGTGCCGGAGGCCCTATCCCCTATTTCTTCTCCCTCATCCCACTCCTCATCCTATTCCTTTTCCCAACCCCTAGAGGCGGTAACGCACTTGTGACTCCTGTGGTGTTGCTTGTGTCCATGGGCGGCGGTAATTGCTTACCATCAGGCAATCCGTCTGCTCGTTTGCCGCCTATTAACATAAAAAAATACACCAACAAAGACTGCAGTACTACAACTGGCTTTTAATGAGGTCGCTCGCCAAGTATCAGACGTAAAATGTACCCACACTTGTGTAATGTATATATCTGTCGTTACCAATGAAGTGAAGACGAACGACGTAGGAGCTGAAAGCATTTTACTTGAAGATCACGATTTAAAAAGTTATAAATCTAAGGCCTTAATATATTTGTAAGGTAGGGCCTGTAGCTGCTGGCGAAGGGGTAGACAGAAGTGTAATATTACACCCACATTTCGCCATGAGTTTTTAGGTCCCATGGAATAGGGAATATATTTACAAAATAAACTTAACCTAAATATATGTAGAAAATAAGATTTACAAAGAGTGGTAGCTTAAACTACGATATAAATCGCGATAGCCAATCAGGGCAAGGTACCAAATTGTGTTGTTATTTGGGACAGCGCCTGCACGTAGAGCATGAGCGGCCCGCTCTATGAATGTTAGCGGCGTACAACTAGCGGCCGCGGCCGGCGACTCGAAGACGACGTATTTTATACTCGGCATTCGGCGGTTCGGCTCCGTTGCGCTCGGACGTGCATGATGTTTATGTATTGCAGCTACATATTTATAAGTAACCTTAGTACTTATTTATTGCAGAAATTTTAATAAAACCGAATCTTGCGTTGCATTTAATGCTTTAAGCAGAAGTCTTATGATTTAGTGGCTATTGGTTCAGGTATTATAGACTTTATAAATTATTCTTGTACGAATGTGCAATATTTTTAAATGGAAACTAAGTTAAAACAAATGTACAATATTTCACTAGACCTATTTCTACACTAGTTTGGTTTACAATAAAGATTGATTTTTTGAATAGCTTGATCTCAAATAATATTTTACCACTAAGCTCTACTAGACATATTACCTAATAAGTTGGTTATCTGTAATACAAAGTAAACTCCTAATATACTTTTTCAAACAGTAATCAAACTTAAGGTAGCCAAACCTCATAACATGCGCACTCGATGAACATCTAAGAATTGTCACTCTGCAGATAAATAGACTGTGAAACCACCGTTGCAGCACGATGCGACAAGCGATGATTAACGATCCAGTAAAGGTCTGCGCACACTTTGGGCACCGGCGACACTTGAGCGTTACCCCGGGGTAATATGACGCGACCCCGTCTCCACATATTATTAATACAAACCATAACAAGCAACGCCATTGAACTATCATATACTGGAGCAGACACGGCACACAAAGTGTAAGTAATATGCAAATTTTATCGTCAAAAAAAAGTTAACATGACATCAAAATGTCCTGAGGATGAATGGTGGCAAGTAATGACGGTTTTTTGTAAAATACAACATTTGGTTCGAAGCGACGAAGAGTACCATATTGCAAAATACAGCCAGCCCTCCACATATTCAGTCAATGTTCCTTGTTACTATCATTAATTTTTAGATCTATTCTAATAGGACTTAAATATTATACAGAACGTTTATATATATATGTTTATATTATAGTCTAAACCTAAAGTAAACCTAGCGTAATCTGGGATAAACATAAATTCTCAATGCCACCATATATTTTTAGTGACGAACAAGTCAAACAGACAATGTTTTATAATTCCTGAAAAATACGTCCAGCACTATACACAATAATTCCACGGACGCCCCTAAAATTCCTTTTTGCCAATATTTGAGTCAGTTAAAAAATTCCATTCCGGTTCTGAAGAGAATTCAGAGGCCTTCAGTGGCTCAAAACCTAGCACAATGCATAGGCCTTGTCATCCGTGAGAATTCTATTACGGCTTGGGAACAGCTACTCACCTTTCCTTATAGGATTCTACATGCTCAAGAAGACAGGCTTACAAAAAAAACTTTGATAACAAAAATTAAAGAAAATTGCAATATTTCGCCATCAAAATTAAATTACCATCCTGCAAAAGCACACCACAATAGCACAATCTACCACCATGTAGAGTCTAAACTAAGGGAAGGTGATATCAGGGGAGCGTCCAGGCTTTTGTTCAGTAGCGATGTGGTGGCGCCTTGCTCTGCCGACACACTCACGAGTCTGCAGAGCAAGCATCCAACGCCAGGGGATAACCTCTCCATTCCTGATCTACCTAGCACTGACTCGGGTTTTCTCAGCATTACAGCCAAAGACGTGGTTGTTGCTGTTGGCTCCTTCCAGAACGGGTCTGCTGGTGGTCTCGACGGTTTGACACAACAACATTTGAAAGATCTTGTGTGTTCAAGCGCTGGGGCGGCCGGCGATTCCTTTTGAGTGAGCTAACTTCATTAACTAATCCCATGCTCTCCGACAATGTGAACGATGCCATCGTCGACGTTTTGTATGGCGCTAATCTGTGCGCCTTACGAAAGAGGGATGATGGCATTCGTCCCATTGCAGTTGGGTGCTCGTACAGGCGTATGGCAGCCAAGATATGCTGTCGTCATTTTAACACCACCTTAACTTGTAAATATCAGCCACAACAGCTGGGATTTGGTTCCAAAGGAGGCTGCGAGGCTGCCGTACATGCCTTGTGAACGTACCTTGACTGTAATGGAGGTGAGGTTGTCTTGAAGGTTGACCTAAACAATGTCTTTAACTCAGTCAACAGGGATACCTTGTTGACACAAGTTAAATTGGAAACACCCCAAATTTACAATTTTCTTTGGCAATGTTACAGACACACTTCTAAATTAATATACAAGGAACATCTTTTAGAATCTGCCGTCGGTTGCCAACAAGGTGACCCTCTTGGACCACTAATTTTTAGTTTGGCCATCCACCCAGTTATAAACCAACTAAATTCATAATTAAACATCTGGTACCTAGATGATGGAACCCTAGGAGGTGACGTAGAGACTGTGTATCACGATCTGGCACTCCTGAAAAAAAAAAAATATCCATAGGCTTAGAACTATATATATACGATACAAGCAAATGCGAAATTTTTATTAATGACATACACATATATGCCTGTTTCCCCGAAGGGGTAGGCAAAGGCATATTAAACGCCCACTTTTTGCCAGTGTTTTGATCCCACGTAATAGGTGGCGATTCTATTGCCGCTTATCGGGATATTTTGTTTGCCAGAGCCTCGTCCGTTGGTCGGCAGGTGCACCACTTGCAGGTGAGGTTGGCTTGGGACCCTAAGTTCTTTGTGGGAACCCTATGCACCGTGAACATTAATGACAATTTAGATAAATGCTCTATTCTTTCAAAATTTCAATATTTGGCTCCCAATATCACCCAAGTTGAAAAAAGTTCTCTTCGCCTCCTGGGGTCCCCAATTTTAGACGACGGTTTTGATTTGGAGAGACTGTTGATAGCCTTGGTCACCATGGCCTGTCAAGCAGCAGGAGCGCGGGTCGTATTACACGACACGCCAACCTCAATGACATACTGCGCCATGCTCTTGCCACCGCTGGCGTTCCAGCCCAACTTGAATCTCAAGGCTTAGCACATGACGATGGCAAAAGACGAGACGGGATGTCGTTACTACCATGGAAGCTGGGTAGGCCTTTGGTATGGGACGCAACATGTGTCGATACCCTTGCGCCATCTCATCTTCCCAGCACAGCAGGTTGTGCGGGCGCTGCTGCTACTACAGCGGAGACACTCAAACGACGCAAATATGTAAATCTAATAGGTGATTATGTATTTGAGCCGTTTGGGGTCGAAACATTGTGGCCATGGGGTCCAAGTGCGAGGTCACTTTTTAGAGATCTCGCAAAGAGACTCATAGACGCCTCACGTGACCAGAGGGCTGGCACATATTTGGCTCAAAAGATAAGTATATACATATAACGAGGTAATGCTGCCAGTTTTCTGGGCACGCTTCCATTTGACTGCGATGGGGATGTAAAGTACCATAATTTTTAAGTTTTTTAATTTTTACTTCTTGTATATATTGATTAATTTTATTAAATTACTAGCTTTTGCCCGCGGCTTCGCTCGCGTTAAATTCGGGGTAACACAAATCTCCTTTATTTTTTGGGGAATAATGGGTATGCGGGGAATTAAGACATTTTCACCTGTTGACATCCCACTCATTATAATAGCTTTTATAATGTTTCGTCTTAGGTGTTTTACTTATAGCCGTTTGCAATTACATAGTTTTGGTGCGTTAAGATTCTACATTAACAGGGCTGGAACATCAGCTTTCAGTCTCAAGTTGTGTGAAGGCACTCCTGATAATTCTAAAGAGTTCAGATACTCTATAGGGTACGAAATAACTTGGTCAGTATCCATGACATTAATTATCTACCGAAAGGTACCTACCTACTCAACAACACTACCTTACATACAGTCAAATGTCAAAGCTATGTTCCAATATGACTCTGAACACACCTTCGCATTTATAAAATTAGTAGAAGTGAAATCGGTACCTACATACATACACACTTTGGCATTTATACCTAATATTGGTAGGGATTAGCCAAGGCAGTTACAATAATTATTAGTTTATATAAGCGAATGATGTAATGACAAAGCCAATTTAACAATGCGTGACAATGTATGATGAGACAGTACTGACAGATAGCATAGGCGCAGCACTCAGTTACTACAGCGCATGCGTTTTTACTGTCAATAGTTAGTAGGTTTGTCTCTACAAACTTGGACCCTCTCTTAAATCCCTCCCAGATTATTTTTTGCAACTTATGGTATCCTATGTGTTTTTCCTGATTATGAGCTACCTCCCCACCAATTTTCAGCCAAATCGGTTCAGCCGTTCTTGAGTTATAAATAGTGTAACTAACACGACTTTCTTTTGTATATATAGATTTTAAGACTTAATTTATATCTTAAACTATATCTATACACATTGTTATAAAATAAACTTTTTCAAATGATACGTACATAACTTCGAAATACATATCAACATGAAAATAGTTAGTATAGCTTTTTCACTACAAACGAGATACATTTATTATTTTAATAAAATAATGCTGAACTATTTTTATAATTCCTATAGTCATATTTATGATAATACAATTTATGATAAAGGAATAGAATGGAACGAAATAAATAATATTTTTATAAAACTGTTTCAATTAACTTCAATACAACAGTAAGGCCACAAAGAGCTCTTGTTCTGTATTCGTTGTAAAGTCAAGTCGCGTATCTCCAATAATGACTCGGTAAAGAATCGAATCGAAACACTACATATCCTCTCGCAGATCAAGAATCAATTCGACCGTCGTCGATAATAAGGAGTGGAACTAAAATGGCGCACACGAAGTCAGTCCTTTCTGTAAATCAAGTTACCTGTTGCCATTTCAATAATTTCTTATTCTGAATTCAGTCGTCAGCTGTGAATTTATGTGATTGAATTATACAGAGGCCCGTCCGAGGATTCTACGACTTCTTTTGAAAGGTTTTGTAACGATTTTTTTGGAACAAAAGATGTCGTTTATAATTTATTCAGTACGAAAATAACGCATTAGCTGAGGTGGTAATTTTGTATTCCGATTTTGCTTAGATTTGGTTTGTAGGTGGGTCGTGCCCGCGCCAACTCCGGGACTGTTTAGTCTCGGGAGGGCTCTCCGCGCGCGGTAGCGAATGGATGACCCGTCGGCGGAACTTCAACAACTCGTGACGTGTGAACAGAGTTGATTGTTGATTATCTAAGTGTTACGCAGAATATGGCAGCTGGGAATTATTTAAATACACTATATAGTCTGGTATTTTCTTGGGTTTACGTGCACACACATTGAAATATAACCATTGTGTACGACTTTAATCGCAATATAATGGTTCTACTGTGATTTGATGGTTATGAACATGTACAACAAGCAATCAACCATTACCTGAGATTTGATCAACCAAAGGTACTCGCAAAAGAACACCGTTTTCTTCCAGGGATTATCAAAAAGGATATTAAAATTAAAAAACATACTAATTGCAAAAGGAAAGATGGTACGAATGTTCCTTTAGTTTGGGATCCAGTCATCAGTCTTATGAAACCCAAGAAGAGCAGACACTAGAAGATAACAGGACACTGTGAGCTCATTCTGCGAAGATAGTAACACCAGTAGTTAAACAATGTTCGGGTACTTTGAAATAACTTCTACATTCAAGACTAGAATAAATGTCATCTCAGTCTTCCGTGACCACTCTTACTGTGAAGTAGCTGAACCATCGGATTATAATCAATAATATAGGTTCTAGATCATTCATTTTTTTCTCATTTATTTCGTTTATGAACATGCATGCAACAGAAAGAGAGAATGTTTGTATGAATGAAATTGTTGTAGAAATGTAACCTCAGTAAAATAAAAATAAATATCGTTTTCATTTCAATCGTAAACATAGATTACTTTTACAATAGTCTAGAGTTCATCATCATTACTGTTATGATGCTGGTTTATAGCTTATATTTTTAGATATATGCTCCAGAACTATTTACTTACAAATAACAAGCCTACGTAGAACATCTAAATCGACATCGACAGCCTTAAGAATACCTTAAGCTCTGTCCCTCGAGGTTAGGAAATATTATCATTATTGGGTATGACAATAAAAACGTCTAGGTTCTGATAAAAAGATTGAACCAATTTTTTTATGTTATATTGTGAAGGTCCATATTAAAACATCCTTTCTGTAGACATTAAATTCTTCCGCTACTGACTGATAGATAACAGCCAAAACTACTGGGCACAAGAAGTTGCAATCTGGCATCTATTGAGTGTTCCTTGAAAACCGGTGGGTGGACCGAGGGTGCACTGAGAAGGGAGAGAAGGTAGGGGAAGAAACGATTCAATTACTAATAATTGCTTTTCGACTTACAATCCTATTGACAACTAATGTACATACATACACTTTCTTAACATTCCTCTCCTCTTTGAAATTCGACTCTACAATCTAAAAGGATAGCGTAATTGCATGGCTAACGGAATTCAATATTTCATCTATAGATAGATCTGTAGATTTTAGATTCGTTTTTGACATAAGCTCCATACAAAATATGTCAAACACAAATCTCGAATCTCAAAATCCATGTATGGATCGAATATTGAAAATGGCCGTACGACAATTGTCTATATATTTGAGGTTACTGACTCCCCCATTATGACTGATAAAATCTCCGTGTTAGCCGCGACCGACACAATCCTTTACTTTATCGATAATAAATTCAAGACAGTTTAATTTAGCTAAAACATATTCTATTCGTACAAACCAGCCACTGAGGGATCACAAAATAACCACCGGATAAGCGAAATAAAGATTGAAATTAATCGTGCCGCACACAGCGCCCGATCCAGGAACCCTGCAACCTGTATTTCAAACGTTAATGGACTTAGTTTACAACTTACATGTTCCTATGTTAGGGATCCTATACGTCTAAAATGAAACTTGGTCAGATAGAATCTAGGAACCCCTTTTGAATTTTACCTAAACTGAATACTTGGTTACTACTACATATACTGTAGGTTTAATTTTTCGGCTCAATGTAACAAGTTGTATTGGTAATCGCATGCGTGGCATTTATATCATTGTGCTACGCTATCAAAGGTACGTTAAGCCACCGGTTCGTGTCTCAGGAGAATCAATAACAATCGTTAAGCCATGTCGGAGACCTATGACACCAAAACTGGCCAAACTCTTGTGGAGTATTGCATAGGTGTGCCCATGACGACATGTGCAGGTTCCATTTGTGTGTGTTACGTATGTGTGGCGTAGTTAGAATAAAACGTAATACTCGTACGTCCGTGTGGTGACGGATTAAGAATACGAATTGTCGCCACCCCATATCATCCCATGGGTGTCGTAAGAGCCGACAGAGGGAGCATACTATGCAGAGAACAGCACTGTAAGAGAAGGAAAACTTGATTCAAACCCTATACCAACCCGTTTGGCCAGCGTGGTATAGTAGGCCAATTCCTCTTTTCAAAGAAGAGGCCTAGTCCAGCAGTGGACTGTTAAAGGCTGATAATGATGATGTAATAAACATTAAGCATCTAAAATCCATGCGTTTCACTTGTCTCCAAGTCACTCACCTGCCCGTGTGGTCTACACACTGAGACACCAACACCCGAAATTAATTTTATATTAGGGTGTGTACTAAAAGAAGTCTCTAGAGATTTGTGTCATCGATATTTCGGCACTGTTGCAAGTGCCGTGATTCCTAATATTTAAATGACGACATCTATGTAATAAGTTTTTGACTAATTATATTGAATAACCACATATTGTAGTAGGGGTGATTATGAAGACTTCTTCTTGGCCGTTCTCAACCGTGTTGGTGTAGGTCACTTTCAGATGGCACAATTTAACATGGAGTTAAATTGTGCCATCAGCCTCACGATGTCTTAATAATCAATTATTAATCTATTGATTATATTTATGCCTTTTAAAGGCCCTAAGCTAGACCTCTCAGAAACATTTTCTAGAATCATTTACGCACTTCATTCATGCACACGATGAATACATCCGCTAGCAAAGGAGTATTTATTGATAAGTCCAATGTCGCTGCAGCATTCTCAATCGATCGTAAAAACTACATTTTAATTAACTCACATACTTTTATACTTTTGTTGTACACCAAACGTTACTCGATGACAATAAGTCATTATGTGCTGATTTTTCAAATTTCTGTTTTTAGAGAAAAACACAGTTTAAAAGTTTGTTTTGTTTACAAAAAAATAGTCATAGATTACCTTTACACGGAAAGAAATACGCTGTTTTTGGCAGTCCTAACCAGCTAAGATTTTTATTCAACCTACAACACATAATCATATTATCGGACTTGTTAGAATATCAATTTAAAGACTGCAGCGTAAATGCCATCATTCCCGAAGGGATATAAAGATATTCTAAGTGAAGAGTGTATCTGAATATAAATATAAAATGCCGCGGGTGTCAGCATCGTAAGTCAGATGGGAGACGATCGAACGAATTATGAATTTTAATTTATTATCGTCAGCGTTTTTCTTAAGTAAGTACAACTTTGCATAAAATATTTCTTATGGGTTTTTAGTAGGTTTAGGTAAGTACTTAAAGAAACCGTTGTTAAAGTTGTAAAACGAAAAATAGCTTGATATTCCAGACATCTTATACGTTCTTGTTTCATAACTTTACATTATAAAATCTGTCAAAAATTTAAATAAATTTAAATTATGTCTAGCATGTCCTTCAAACATTTTTTTTGACATTTTGTATCAGTTACAGTGAATTCTTTAGCACATGATTTATGTTAACATTTTTATTCCCCTTAGCTTATTTCGTTCCAATGTGTTGTCTTGATACTTCGATCACTACGAACGCTTCAGAATCAGAAATACTATTGACAGACACCACTGTAGTTCGAAGCACAACCTTATCAAATGGCAGTCATAGGTAAGTTACCTATTAAGAGTTTTGCTTTTATTACCCAAAGATTATTCATACGATTTTACTGTAGAATTCTTTAAATCTCTGAGCATGAATTTGTCTACATATTTGGCATACGGGCGTAAAAGATGCAATGATAGCTGAACTAAACCATCGAGCTAGCCTATTAGTGTCGAATCTAGCGTGGTTCTACTAATCAGCACAGAAACACCCCTCAGTAAATCGTCTCGTATTATAAACAGACACTACCATAGCTTCTTGTACATAGATATCTTATCTTGAAAGACATCCTTACCGTAGCGCAAGGATTTAATTTTGTATTTCAAAGCGGCTAACGCCCGTTCGTTCCGGTTCACCTTTAGTCAAGGAAATCTTTAGACGAGGACTTCCACTTTCCTAAGGAAACGGTCGACCATTTCCTTAAGTAGTTAAGAGAAATTATATGATTGTATTTCCTTCTGTACGTAAGCTCTATGCAGTAAAGCCACCACACCCAGAGCATTGAGCATAGTTTATATTAGTATGTTTCACGTTTTATATTTTGTGCATATCATTTTTGTAGAAAACGTACAAAAATATACAACTAGGTTGCAGCGACGAAAGTCGGTTTTGAAATCTTATACTAATATATAAAGGTGAAGAGTTTGTTTGTTTGTTTATTTGTTTGGTTGAACGCGCTAATCTCAGGAACTACTGGTCCGATTTGAAAAAATCGTTCAGTATTAGATAGCCCATTTATCAAGGAAGGCTATAGGCTATATAACATTACGCTGTGAGCGACGGGAGCGAAGCAATAGCCTTAAATAACGCGGGTGAAACCGCGGGCATCCTCTAGTGAGAGATATAAATGTTTAATATAAAGCGGCTCATTTTGTTAATAACTAGCCTTCAAACTAATATACTCGTAAGAATTTTATGATGTAAGTACTTATTTTAAAACTCACATTGAAGTGTTAGCTGTTTTAGAATATCGCTATCCCTAGCTCGAGTTATGGCGGTCAGACAGGCAGTCTGTGAGAAAGCTTAGGTATATTGAGTCAAATCCAGTTTGAATAGTAAATGGAGCCCTGGCTGCCATTGGGATAACGGTAGGAGAATGACCGAGTTGTAAGCAGTTTTATTAAAATATAATACATACACAGGATGTGTAAATAATAGTGTACCTACCTCCAAAAATAGGTATATAATCACTGAACTATGAATATTGCTCACATGCACTAGTTTGACGAAAATATTTTTTGAACTAGTAGGTACCAAATACAGCAAAATTTAATTGTAAAAAATTAAAATTTCAGCATAAATTCTGCTTAATTAATGAAATTACTATGTCAGGCAAGAAAACCTCCAGCAAATCACGAATGACCAAAACTCGAACAGCCGTCCCGACTCTCCACAACCACTGCGCAGACAAGAAAATTACAATGTGAAATGGCATCCAAACCAAAACATTAAGAAGGTTACTGAACAAACACAAGGATATCCGTACAACTATGAGGCGTTACGAGAAACAACGCCCACCCCTCCGACCCCTTTCGACCCAAATGAGATGCCAGGACCTGAAGGTGGACCGCCCCGGGATGAGGGCTACGACCCATCACGAGGATATGAGCCCTACTGGCTGAATGGGCAATGGGTGTTCAAGGCTGTGACACCAAACTACCCTTCGAATACATGCGGCCGTCACTGCCTACCTATATATAACGAGTTAGTATGTTTATTAATATCTTCTATCTATTCATAAAAATAAAATTGGAGGTTGATGATTTGGACACGTGAAGCGAATGAGTAAAGAAAGATTGACTAATCAAATATATATGGCAGAGGCGTGTGGGCAAGCCGGTTGCGGCAGACCTCGTAAGACGTTCGTCGACCAAATTGGGGACGTCTTGAAAAACGGAAAAGTCCGAAGCACCCATAACCGGCGAGCATGTATCAAAAGAGTAATGAATGTAGAGGAAGCGCGTGAGGTTTGCAAGGAGAGAAGCAAGTGGCGTTCTGTTGTCTCTGCCTACCCCGACGGGAAAAAGGCGTGAACATATGTATGTATGTACCTATGTAAAATTGGAGTGACTGTCTGTGATTTCAAACGATGTCTTTCAAGAGTATGGAGTTAAGTTACTAGATACCAGTGGCGGCTCTGCTAGATACCAAGTCATAAACAACCGTTTCTGAATATGCTGGACTTTCGCTGGAAGATCGAGGATTTTGTTATTTGAATCTGTAGGTGGCATTATGTTGAGATACCGAATACATATAAATCGTGTGAAACCGCAAGGAAAAGCTTCTTGATCCATATTGATATTAGAGGTCTATGTGGAGAGCATTAGGAAAGGTGACATACATAATTGAAAATAGTTCAGTAGTGGACGTGTATCGACTGAGGTGATGATAGAAATTATATGTATTTTTTGCTTAATGAAGCACTCATGGACAGACGAATGTTAACCCAGTTAATATGTCTTTTCACGAAACCCTGAAATTGTAATTGGTTAACTTTAGGATTGTTTCGCGTAAACCTAAGAAAATACTAGGACTATTCTTTAGAAGGCCGTATTGGTAGATAGTTTGAAAACTTGCTTCTATGCATCCTGGTTCATGAAATGCTAATTATTTCAGGTACGGCAAAATTTGCGCTCGAAACAAAATCTACCGATATAGAACATTCGACGACTACTGCGAACTGCAGGCTGACGACTGTACTGGATTTAAAGGTATAATAAGATTAACTAAATTTATCCATGTCATCTTGTTCTACTATGCACAACTAACGCCAACTTTCACATAATGGCGTAGACACAAACACTGGCGCCATCTAACGGCCACCTATGCGGCTAGCACGAAGAATAACGATTTAAAATTCGAATCGCGGTACTGGAAGTTACACTTGGTTGCTATAATGTTGTACAAGGTACTATCATCAAAGACCTAATCAATCTCGATCGAAAAGCCTCCAGGCACTCTCTCCGAATCTGTTTTCAAATAAAGGGGATGGCGAAAGATGGGTGAAATTTTAGGCATATAATCTTTACGATTATTGCAAGACAATTAATATCTCAAAATTTAGCTGAGTTTAAGCGCTATTGAGATAAACATAAACAATCCTCCCACTGTTGGGCACGGGCCTTTTCGCACTACGACAAGGCTTACACAGTGCACCACGCTGTCATGAAAGATTACTAAATTAAAGGCCATAGGTGCTAGCTATGGGTTTGAATACAGGCCCCTTCACGTTGCAGTTTGATAGTCCCTACACAAGGCTCATTGTTGCATTAAAATACCCAATAATGATTTGTAGACAAGATAATTATTTAATGCTGATGCTAATGTTTTTTTGGCGGAGTGGCACGTAGTACATACTGGCGAATGCAATCCACATGGTGTAACCAGACCCTGGGGTCTGTTTATCTCGAGACCCCCGTGGCCGGACTTTATGGGCAACTTTACTAGTCACTGGGACATGGTTTACCCAGGAGATTACTCGTATTAATGTTTTTGTGAAGCTGATGTATCCATGATAATCTATTGTACTTGCATAATTGAATGAATTATAATTAAAAGAAATTCGCCAGGGTTGTAGCAAATGCTGAGTGCAAGTGGCATTATTATTTTATAATTTGTTAAATAAAACTGACAATACAATAATAATCATTTAACGGATCTATATCGCATAATTGTTTGAACATATAGGTAAAATATTTTATACGCTGGAGGACATCAGTCATCTCGTGATCACGGCTGGTAAAACGTCGATGAAAATATGAGGTGTTTCATCTATATCTTCAAATATAATTACGCGACATAGACCCGTTAAATATTAATATGTGCACAAGTTGCTAAAATTTTAAAGTATTCATGGCAATTCAAAACAATAAAATAAAGATTTTATATATTGCTTTTCTTTATTATTTTCGATATGAACAGTATGATTTACAATCACAGTACAGGGCCAATATGAAACAGCCATAAGAAAAATCTCTCACTTAAATGAAACTCGAAACTAATGTAAAACCTAATTCATACAAATTTAGTCGTATTGGGTTGTATTTACTTTCAAACCACCGATAGCTTAACCTCCGACATAAAAAGACCTACTTTAAAAAAATAAACAGCATCATGTCAGCTGCCATAGTCCATTGCTGCATATAGGCCTCTCAAATGGCACGCCATTAAGCCTGATTTTCGGCTCTTCGTGTCTAGCCGCTGTCAGCCAGTTTGCGTATATCTTCACTCCACCTAGCTGAAGAGCGTCCTACACTGAAAAACATAAATATCAGATTTTCTTTTAGATTTTTTATTTGGTAAGTATATTGGCGGCTCCTTGGAAAATTAACACGGCCTGTCTGCCCTCTATCTTCCTTTCAAAATCTTCTTAACATGTTTACCCAGCTACGAACTTGGCGATACTTGCCATACACCCAAACTTTGTTGTAGTTTTAAAAATTTAAACGCCGCCTTACTTTCATACTGGGTTAACGTGAACAGTTTAGAACGGCACTGTTAACGACGAAAGTTTCTGAACATTTTAGTGGTGTTGAATTGTTTTATCTTGAATTATAATTAGAAATACTATTATAGGATCGTTACAAGAATATCTTAGAACATAATTCCTTTATGACTTGGTTTTTAAGCCCAGACGCAAAAGAGGGGATAGGCAGACAGGTCAAACTTATATCTATCTGTGGCACCGTGGTTCCTGAATGAATGAACTAATTTAAGTGCCTTTTTCTCTGCTTTTTCTTAATCGGAAGCCTTGTAAATCAACCATTGTATATCAAGCTTCGACCTCGTATTTTACGGTTTATATTTATGGTGTAGATTGTTGTGTTGATTTTGACATTTTTGTGAGAAGATCTTCATGCCTATGATAAATCAGTTGGTTTCTGTAAAATAGCTCAAAGAATGCTGCATAGTTAGAATGAACATGTCAAGTGAACTGAATGTACTTCTTACTACAAATATAAATGTGATAGGTAGTGTGGTTAGCTGGACGTGTATAACTCTTCACGCAAAAACTACTAAACCTATTTTTTATGAAAATTTGCTGTAAAATAATTATTGTATATATCTGAAAAGCATAATTATGGCAGTTACTTTTATCTCCTTAACCGACTGCTACGCCGCGAGCGAAACTATTACTAGCAGAAGCTAGTTCATAATAATGCTAATTCCAACAGCCTCCATAAAAAACCATGTCTAGTCTAGTACTAATATAACTCAACGCCTATATCAGACTGTATGAGCCACAGATACTTATATAGCAGATTAAATATTAAGCCTCATTCCCAAGACAGGTGTTACTGAGTTTATTATATGCAGAGTGAGTTGCTGAGTCGCCTAACATTTTACAAGCCTAGCTTATAAAGGAGATTGATACTGTGTGAGGCTTGCTTCACACGTACCACAACATATGGGCGGGCGCTAACTGTTTAAAGATCAAAAGGTTAATTCACATGGACCAAATTCTGCTGTCATTTACGACCATGTATAAGATACCTACTGCAGCTATGTCGCAACCACCAGCTACACGCACTATCGTTCTAGCGTTATCCCGACTGCATCCAAGACAAGAGAATATTTCCTTCGCGAACTAGTGACACTATTCACAGGTCTATCACTATTCAATCTTTGTCGTGACGGTGTGATGCTATTGTGGTAATTGTAGCGCACATAGCATAGGTAGGTTTGCTGTTGGAAATAGGTTGGCTATCTTAGATGGGTTTCCGCATGTGGCAATTATATCAGAGTGCTACCGGGCCTCGGAGGATACGTAAAGCTGGTCCCGGTTCTAGTCTCAGGGCAACAATTGTTAGGCCATATTGGCTTTTGGGCAATCTGAAAGCTCTAACACCAGAGTTTGCCACACACTCAAACGAAACAAAAAAAAGAAAGTTATGGTACGTGTGAAACAATCTTAATTCATCGCGTGATATGTCGCGGTTGCTTGTAGGTGTCATGCCAATAAATTAGCCAGAACACAGAGCTAATTAATCGAAGCTTAGTTATCTAAGAGATTGATAAGATAAAAGCCAGCCATCTGTTTACGTGTAAGCTTGTAAAGTTGAAGAATACGTTACGTAGGAAATTTATGGGCAAAACGTTACAGCATTGTATTGCAACTTTATTGACAACAAATAATGATAAAATTGGGTAAAATTAGATAACATAAAAGGAAATGGAATTGTGTTAGAGACCAAAGGCCACTTACACTACTGTCTTATAGGTTTTATGGCAGTAATCGACTATATAATAACATAACGTAATTTACGTACTAATTTTGAATTTATGTGAATGATAATGTCTATCCAGAGGTTATGTTACTGGCTCTAAGCTTTATTTCAACGTGTATGAAGAGATATAAAATTATAATATTCTACCACATTCACACATCACCATCTAGTCCCAAACTAAGCAGAGCTTGTACTTATGGTTACTAGATACAAATATAATACTTTTTTTGTAAATACACACATATTATATATAAAAACACCAATACTAAGACAAACATCTATGGCCATGCACAATTTTTTTTGACTTGAGCGGGAATCGAACCTGCAACCTTCGGCGTAGCATTCCCTTATACCTACATCCGCTGCGTCAACCGGTCGTCATATACCTTTAAATAAAACATTTCATATTATCTTACTATCAATATTCCAACGGTTTAGTAAATAAGTGAAATATTTTCTTCTTGGCACAAGCCTTTAAATATTTTAAACTTGGCAAATAAATAAAATACGAAAAGCCTATACCTTCCCACAAGCCCGTCAACATAAATTAAAGTTAGAAATAAAGGTTTAATTACATTTTTATTTATTGTTCCTATAACGCAGGTGGCATATTTGAAATAGCTTCAAGGGAATATCAGTCATTTTTGTAAAGTTTCATTAAAATGTTCGCTAACATTCAGGTCAGATACTTAACGTTACAAACTTGATTAAATTCACAACCGCAGAGGCGCGGAGTCGGTGTATTTTGATTTAGCCAAGGCTTGCTTAAAACATTCATTTTAATTTTGTTCTTGGCCAGTGCCCTTTTGTTTGATACATAGCATATTATTTTAAAAATATTTGCTTACTTTGAACCATTCCTAAATCGGTATACATAAAATCCTTGCGTTACTAAGTATTTCAATTGTTCTTCGAAATGTCCACCATTGTCAATACACAGCACGTATTATTAAATTGATTTTTAACGTTATCCCGATAAGAGGCAATAGGCTCGCCACCTATTACGTGGGATCGAAACACTGGCGAAAAGTGGGCGTTTAATATGCCTCTGCCTACCCCTTCGGGGAAACAGGCGTGAGTCTATGTATGTATGTATGTTTGTTATTTAACGTGAGAAGTACGCTTCTCTGACTTTTCATTGCGTCAAAAGCGTCCAATATGCACTGTTTAAATAGTTAGACACTAACCGACTCACTTTTGTACACAGTGGTGAGCATGGAGGCCAAGCTACAGGCCCGCCTCGACCGATCCACTGGCTTCCAAACACTTCCCTGTACAAACGCACAGCTGCACTCGCGTGATAGATAGATAGATAGATAATTGCTTTATTTTGCAAATGTTGGTACAAATTCGGTGTAAGTAAATAACTTAATTAATGATAAGCCATCTCGTCAGGCAAACGTAAACAAACAATAATTGTTGGCGCGAAAAAAGGGATCCGCTCGCTACCACCGTCAATTTAGCACTGCGGCGCGGGCGCAGAGGGACAGGAGGTGGCGAGCTTCGAGTTTGCACAAATTTATCAATGGAGCAGTGCCGCGTAAAATTACTACGACAACATAGTATTTAGTTACGCATTGAACAATCATTACGTATTTTTGTGGACAATTTAGGGACAGTTTTAGAACTAAGTATTTTTATGTTTTACATACATAAATATGATTAGTTAAAGATGCTTAGAGCCCCATTAATTTTTTTGTACTAATTAAAAAATAGTGGTGTAAAAGCATGTTTCTTATTCTTTAATCATCATCATCATAAATTCTTATTGAATCGCTACTTAAGTTGACTGCTTGTTTGAAGTAATAGGTTATGTTATTTAGAACTTCACCTACACCCAGTGTTGTGGGCTGGATCTCCACACGAGACAGTAGGTACTTTGTGCCACAAATTGCTGATTCGAGTCTGGGTGTCTTTGTGTCCGTTGATTGATTGTTTGTGAAGACTTTGGTGACTTGAGAAAGGACATATAACTAGATATATTTAAGTAAACTAATCAAAATAAGAACTACAAGAGTGCTAGTAATAATGTTAGAAATGGATACTCATAAAATTGGCAATAGCAACAAAATTAAAGTTATAATACTTATTCAGTTTCATGAAGTATTACCGTTCACACATAAAATCACTTTCAATGTGCAACGTATCACATCAAACAACACAAGAGCGATATTGAAACTGTAAGTAACTGTAATCACAAAACTGTTCCAATGCCTCTCAATATCACTGCATTTTTCTCCCATCTCCCAGTGAACGATGTTACTAAAATAACGCAGTTAGGTTGGCACAGCGCTGCTGCGTAAGTAAAATAGATTTTTGCAGTAAAGTATGTGAGACAAAGTAAAAAAATCGAATCTGATAGTGGTGTTGCTAAAATAACTTCACAGTGTACTTAGATTTCTGAATCTTTTTAAGTCATTTAAGTAATTTATTCTGTGAACCTACTAGAGTCTCTGCAACATCTTCTACTTGTTTGGATAACATATTTAGTTCTTGTGTTGCTAAAAACCCAGTAGTTATTAGTCCTCTTCCTTCTGATCACCGTGGACAGATAGCTAGTTTTTCCTGTTCAACATATGATAAATCACATACAGTAAAATGTAGGCCTCAAACTACCAATCGTCTTATACGTTTTAAAAACAATATTATCGCTAAACTCAATCCCTCAATATTGAATTCAAAAAATCCAAATACGATTTATAATTCACTTTTTGGAATAGTAAATAATGAGTTTCGAAATACTTTCAAGAGTACAACTGTCACATTAAAGGGTACTACCGGATCTTTTAACCAGTGGGCCACTATAGGTATATACAGAAGTAAAGCCAAATTATTTGAATTATATGGTATGAAACAACATAGATTTGACACACCTTTTCTAAATTATGTAAAAAACTACTCAAAAATTGTTAACAAGTTTGTGTTGTGGCAAAATCAAAATTTATCAGTGGTAAAATTAAGCAATCAACAAATATAATTAAAGAAACGTGGAGAATTATAAAAAATGAAACCGGTAGAGCACGACAATGGGAGAACCAAATTGAAATCCATGATAACAATTTTTTAATCACAGACTTATCTCAAGTAGCGCATATATTCAATAGTTTCTTTGCGAGCATACCTATAACAGCTACTAGCTCTTTACAATCATCGTCTTTAGTCGCTGGAAATTTATTGCTTAGCAGTGTACCTGAATGCAAGAGCGTGATTAGATTCGAGCACATTACCCCGCGAGATATATTGATCGCATATAATTCAATTAATATTAAAAATACCGGCGAATTTTGGGGCATTTCAACAAAAATTTTAGGTACTATAGTTGAGACTGTTGCGCCTTACCTCTCTATAATTTTTAACCAATGTTTTGACTTAGGCGTATTTCCGGATTTCATGAAATTAAGTAAAATCATACCTTTATTCAAGAATGGCAAAATCAGTGTCGCTTATTTATGAAAGCGAGCATGAATGAATTTATATACATTTTATAGAATGTTAGCTGTAGTTTATTTTATTAGTTATTATTTTTTTTTTATTTAATGGGATAAAACAAATATCTAATAAAGAAATATTTTGTTACACCTGAAATGCACATAGCAATAACTAAACGTCAAAAGCGAGATTTTATAAGAATCATTAAATCCTCTTTTATGAAATCGAACCTTACAAAAAAACTACGAATGGCGTGAATTTCTTGTCATCTGTCATTGATACAGTTGTCACAGATCTTATGAATGAATGTCTGTATTTTATTTAAATTACGCATTTTCGCATTGTTTTGTTAACTTTTCTTAGCTTAGCTTTCGTTTCTGCTTTCAGTTAAACTTTTGCATCCTGAGAGTTGAATAACTACTTATGGTGTTACACAATTATGTTGCTGTGATACTGGACATACGTTTGAGAATGCGTTTGAGACAAATATCTAATACGTATTGTTATTTTGAACAGAATTTTTTATTGTGTAGTATGGGATTTGATTATTATACATTATGTGCATTGTATGATATCTGGGATATATTCGTCGTCAAGCTATTATTCCGTCACCAGCTCAGTTTCTCGAAGAAGTCGGAGGCATTATATAATGGTTCAAATGTAAATAAATGCTTTGTTACCAAACATATTTTATTTTCAGTTAATTACTATTTTATGATACATAGGGCTGATGAAACGCCAAATCAGTAAAGTACGCCTAAATGCTAAATAGCGCGAGAGTTTGCAAAGTATAATTAGGTAGTGTAAGTTTGCTGGATAGAGTATAGAGCAACATAATTACAGCGAAGTGTGATATTTCTACCTATATAATTATAAGGAAAATCGTAGAAGTAAGTGATGGAAAAGGTACTCTCAGATGATTTAACATTCCAATCACAGTTCTGTTATGCTCATGATACCTACGTATTAGCAAAGAGCTCAAATATTTACTTATGTAGCTCCTTGAAACGTCACCTGACGTTAGTCATTAGCGTTCTGCGCAATGCACGTTTATTCATTGCACTGCACATACGTGAACTTATCACTGTGACAGCTGTGACATTAGTGACCACAGATGATATACTATAACCATATTAGTGACTAACTTCAGACCTGCCCACACTAAATGCGCGAGGTGTAACTTACAACTCTTTAACTTCGTTTTCTATTAAAATCCCATAACATTAAAATATTCTGTAATTACATTTTACTTAATAGGCCTTAGATCTATCTTTTTAAAGTATTTGTACTAATGCTCGCGAAAACTTAATGCGACACTGATAATGTACGGTGGTTTGCCATTGTTCTTTGGCAGTAAAAATGACGTAAATAATTTTAGGCCCATCTCTTTCTTGCCGGCATTTAGTAAAATATTTGAAAAGATTTTATTAAAGCAGCTACTAAGACACTTTAATTTAAATAGTCTGCTTCATAAAGATCAATACGGATTTACTAAAGGTAGACCCACTACTGATGCAGGTGTTGCTCTCATAAACACGTTGATAATGCTTGGGAGTCATCTAAAAATGCTATTGGAGTATTCTGTGACCTCTCAAAAGCATTTGATTGAGTTCATCACGACACACTATTGCGTAAGCTTCGCCACTACGGCGTAGAGGAAACCGCACTTTGTGTTGTCGAGTCGTACCTGTGGCAGAGATTTCAGTGTACATTCTCTAAATTACCTATACAGTTAGGCGTTCCACAAGGTTCTATTTTAGGTCCTTTTTTATTTCTTGTATATATTAATGACTTACCTTTTTATTTAAAAAACATCTGTGATGTCGTACTTTTTGCAGATGATACGTCACTTATTTTTAAGTGGATAGGAATAGGAATCAATTTGATGACGTAAATAATGCACTTACACAGGTTACACAATGGATTACAGCAAACAACCTAGTACTTAATTCTAAAAAGACTAAATGCATTTCATTTGCTTTACCTAACGTTAGACAACTGGGACCTAATATAAGGCTAGATAGGGAGGAACTTGACACAGTTGACTTGACAGTGTTTCTAGGCATTACACTAGATAATAAGTTACAATGGGGTGCACATATAGCATGTCTTGCAGGTAAGCTCAGCTCTGCTGCGTATGCTGTCAAAAAAGTTGGACAACTTACTGATGTCGACACAGCTCGTCTAGTTTATTTTAGCTATTTTCATAGTGTCTCATGTCCTACGGCAATTTGTTATGGGGCAAAGCTGCGGATATTCAGAATATCTTCGTTCTACAGAAACGAGCGGTACGAGCAATATACATGTTAGGTGCAAAAGATACTCTTAGGGAACGCTTTAAGTCTATAGGGATTCTTACAGTAGCCTCGCAATTTTTATTTGCTAATATATTGTATATTAGGCAAAATATAGGTTTATTTACTACAAAAAGTGATATACATAACACAAATTCTCGAAACAGGCATAAGTTATATGCCCCTTATCTTCGTTTACATAAAGTTAACACGTTGACTGCGGCAAGTAAAATCATAAACCTTCATCTGGTGCGGCGGCAGGTCGAAATGTGCCCCCAACAATTTTTCCGCCAGTGCGTGGCAGGTCTTTCTCGACCTACCAGCACTAGGGTAGCTTAAAATGCTACAACTTTGCGAAAAAATGATCTATAATTTATTTTTATTCTGTTAGAATAACCTTGAACCTAGCTTCCTTAGGTTTGATTCGCCCCGGAATCTACCAAAGAGGAAATAAGATATAAACCAGGAAAAGCGACAGGCCGATATCGACCTGAACCGCTCTAGAAGGTATTTTTAGCAGTGATGGGACATACCAAAATAAAGGAATATCGAAAATAAAACAGAATTATTGTACATAAAAGAAATGAAGATTTTTATTTAATTGTGGCTGTTTTGAAAACATGACACGCAAAGAGTCATGTTGCATTGCCTGCAATATTTTTTTATTGTTTCACTATTTTTTTTGCTTCGTCGCTACTAAAGGTTCTCCGCAGGCTCTCGTAGCACCCTGCACAATTTCACGCGATTGAAAAGAAACAAAATTATTTAAAAACGGGACTTTATACATAATTAATATGTTTTTATAACATAGTAAATTCCATAAAAATGTTATAAAAGCTGAAAGTATGATACTTCATCTATTAAATACCTATTTTCATCATAATCATCAGCATCGTGAACATTTGAAATAGGTACGTCACACTGCTAGCGTGGTCGTGAAGAGGCTGAAAGTAGGTAAGCTGTGCTAAAAATTGTAATTAAGTACAGTTTGATTGGTGCCGTTTTTCGAGCTGCGATCGTGCATCTATTGTATATTTGATCAAAGCTTTTAAATCCTCTTTCTAGCAAAAAAAAACTAGATCAAAATCGTTTTAGCACCGCTCTGTTTGCGTCCGGGGTTAAAAAGCGCATATGACTGCACTTTCGCAGGTAACCGTACAATTCCATATATTATAAATAAGTACTACTATAAATATACGTGTAGGTAGTAAGCAAAACTTACCGCTTTTACTTGGTTCTCCATGATTTGTTCCAAAATACTTTTTATTTTTCTTAATTGGAAATATTTCATCACTACTGTCTCTATCAGTTATAATTGCAGGGCGAATCACTCTATCTTCCAAAATTTTATTTTTCTTCTATTGTTTGTCATCGTCAATTTTATCGACAGGACATAAGTCATATAAGCTAGATAGCACAACACTAACAGGCGGCGCGAGCGCTCTGTGCGGTACCGGGTCGCTGGCAGCCTGTTGGGTTGGCGGGCCGAAATAAACCCACTGCCGCACTGAGCGGATATATTTCACCGCTAGTGCGTGGTAGGCCGAAAAAGGCCTGCAACGATGTTTTTATGGGGAATACCTACAATTTTGACTACAAGCCGAAATATATATTATTTGTCTCTGTCAAAACCTTAAAAACACCTAAAATAATCGTTCCGCACCACACCATCGAGAGGGACAACGTTTTCTTCGTCCACACCAGCTGTACGTACAGCGGCAGGCCAAAATCGGCCTGTTCCGCAGTGAAGGTGTTAATAATTCTTTTGTAGGGCTAGGTAGGGCTAGGGCAGTAGGGTTAAGTCTTTTAGAATTACCATTAAGTACGTTTAAAAGTAAAATAAAATCTTGCCTTATTAGGAAAGGTTATTATACCATTAATGATTATTTCAGCGATAAGAATAGATGGTCACTTACACTAGCCAACTCTTGATTATTTGGAATTTATATAGATACCTTGCATTTCATTTTTTTTTAAATATAATATCTCTAGTTCTATTAATTTAATATTCATGTCTTATTAGGTCATTCAACTTACATTTGCATTGTTGTTCCACTAATTTTATTAAAATTTGCTACAGTGTTAGATGAAGATAACTCGTTATCATGGGCTGGATACTAACATTTTTGTAATTTTCGTGTATTCATATACCGTCACTTTAAGTAACATACTTTTCCACCATAGTTCTGAACATGATCGCGAGTTGCCTACATTATAAGGCGTAAGTGGATGCTCCTATTACACAAGATTCTCACTGGAAGGCTACTACAGCACTCAATTTAGTAACTGCATATTTGTTTAAGTATTATGTATGTTCTTATTTACTATTAACAAGTAATTATTTACAATGTGAAACAGTTGTAGCTCTTACAAAAACAAAATATGTACCATAACACTGGCGATTAAAAAGAGTGGCCACGAGTTTTATTCCCCGTTCTTTCTCGTGGTTTTACCTATTGCTTTGCGAACGAGGCAGTAAATGTAAATGTAGAAGCATTAAGTAATTTACTTTAAAAAATTGACGTTCATAAGCGTCACATTGTGACTTAGATGAATAAATGATTTTTTACTTTGACTTTGACTTTGACTATCGGTTAAGTAAGTAACACTTTTGACACTGTAACTCAGTTTCACTTTGATAAAATTATCGCGATTTTTTAGTCCGGCTACTCGCGACTACGACCAAAGTAAGCTGGTCCATACTTTGCATAAAGATGTATACTGGGGCATAAAGCCGTATCTGTACCTCAAATTTATTCACTTACGTTATAAATACCCGTTGAATATACTTATACATGTCTAATAACTAAATATTAACCAATTCGCTGTCCGGCGCGAGACACAATAGAAAATCAATTGTTATGAATCATATATGATACACGGGACAGGGAAACTGTTATGCAATTGAATTTTTAATATCGCTTGCCCCGTGCCTCGGAGAGCACGTTAAGCCGTCCGTCCCGGCTGTCATGATGATCTTTGGCAGTGTTGTTATAGGGAGTCAGTACCTATGAAAAAACATTTATAAAGTAATAATAATAATAAAACTTTATTTATAAAACAGATTGATATTATGTACATGTGACATTTGTATTACCTATAAAAAAACATAAATGTTCAATGTGGGTAGGTACATATTCAATCAGGTGGGTGAAGCGCTGTTCTCCTAGATAGGCTAGAATATAGCCTGTATTAAGGAGTGACAGTCCCGAACCCCTCTAACATTATCCAATCTCTTTGATTATGTTGTACATAATCAAAGAGATTGGATAATATACATAGAGGTAGTCCTAGTACTCCCAAATTGAACACAGTCAACTGACGTGTAAGCGAGCGTTCACACTACGCCGGACCGGCTAATTAGCCGGTACGGCTTAATGCCCGGACCGGCGAATAACGAGCCAGTGGCAGAACAATTTGTATGAAGCTATTCACACTAAGCTGGATCCGGTCAATAGACCGGATCCGGGCATTAAGACGGACTCGTAGAGCTCAGCTAAGAGTAAGTGTTAGAATATACCGATCGTTATGGCAACGATCATATGCTATATTAGGTATAGATAGTTATACGTCAATTGTTTGACTATCTAAATTTCATAACGAGTATAACCACCATGAAATGCGGCGCGCGGTCAGACTTTACCTATGTAGTTATATTTTAACGTAGCGTTTTTTGACAGCAGAATGGCTGGCCGGTGACCATTTAGATAGACATTTTGTAATATTCCAAGGCTTATTTATTTCTTCTTATTGTATTCTTTTTTGATATATTTATTGTTGAGTTTCCTTTACTCTTTGATAAATAATTTTACGATTTGATATATTTTTACCATTTTTATACACGTTTTGGATTTATGTAATTTTTTAAACTTTTTATGTTACATAGTACAGATAAAAATACGTATTACGTAACGGTATTACTTTTTCTATTTTTTTTTCACTTTTGTGCTCAATTTTATTACATTTAGCTTTTTGTTATTATAAGCACCTTTTTTGTTTAATTTAACTTTATATTTTAATTTCATTTTGATATCTTTGTATACTTTTTGTACATGTATTTTTTTAATTTCATTTTGTTAATTATTTTTATTCCTTGAACTTTTAACTCATTTTGGCGTATTTTTGTTGTTTTGTTACAGTTTATTTGTTCAATTTTAACGTTTTGTAATGTTTGTGAACTTTTAAAGGAAACAGCTTTTGGTGATACCATTAGATTTTTTTCTTTTTGTTTTTTTGGCGTATTCTTCACATATTGTTTAATTTTATTTCAAATTTGCATTATATTTAAATTTCTTTAATCTTGCCACATTTGTTATTTGTTTAGATTTTTCTTTTTCACAATATTTTTTGTTGATTAACCTTTTGTTATTTTTGCCGTAGTTTTTGCCATCTCAATACATTTCATTATAGGTCTCGATAACAATCTTAGCATTCCTAATGGTTTTTTAAAACGAGCCTTACCAAACCACTTGCTGTTATCATTCTAGTTATGCATTAGACATAACTACGAGTAAATACTTCTTCAAATTAGGTGATCGAACGATATAGATAGTTATGACAACGTGCACAGACCCATGCCTAGTGCCGGTGACATAGTGTTACCAACAGTTGAACTAAGCTCTCCACCAGAAACCACAAATAAAATTTCCCTAGACACATGACACCCACTTAAATTATCATTATAATATTTATTTCACTTCGGAAAACAATTGGTATACAAAAATAATAATTCGTTCTATTAGGCAACATGTAAAGAAAAATGCAAATTAAATGTTAAATCAACACATCAAGTAATATAATAATAATAGATTGAACAATGTACAAATTATTTTAAAACGAACGTTGTTTTCAATTAGGCAAATGTTGAAACCCCCAGTTTTAGTGCTAATTCTACTAAGTTGGTAACACTGATCGGAGCTGGCCTTAGAATAAGGAAAATACTATAGAGACCGCATTACAATAGCAGTCTTGTCCAATATACATAGTTACTTCATTTTGAATTATGATTTTTTTAGCGTAGAGTAAGATAGATGTCTATAAATGATTATATTATTTGATTTAGACGTGGCTTTAACATAGCCCGGCGCATGCAAAAATAATTTTCAAACCAATATAAAAAACGCCTGGCAATGTAATAAAGCCCCGACTAAATCATCTGACTTATGTTTGTTTGTATTATATATACATTAAACTATTAAATTTAAAAATTGCATGTTACCTCCAATACATCTTTGTTCGTTTTTTTATAATTTTCTATAGCTTCGCTGCTCGCCAGCCAGGTCTGCAATCATGCCTCAAATACCTACCCAAAATTGATGCCAGCTCTCCTAATAGGTATAAAGTAAATATCGATGAAACATAAATATAGATTAATAAATTTTAACGTAGGAACAGACACTTGTGATTTCATTTACAAAACCTGTTCAAACTTGTTGCCACCAGGCACCGTGTACTTAATTTAAATGGCAATAAAATTCAAATTCAAACCCATGTCTCTGAGTTTTGGAACTTATGTGCATTTATTAGGTAAGTATCGCTTGCTATGATCTAGGAAAAAATCGCGACTAAACATGCATAGCTTAGTAGTTGTTTGCCGAAAATGGTTTTATATATAAACTGTTATTATGAACGCGAAAGTTTTTAAGGATGTATTTGTTTCTCTTTCATACAAAAACATTTTAAATAAAAGTATCGATAAAATTTCAACGTCCCTACAAATATCAGTACAATCTTTATACGCATAAGTCAAAATGTCTATGAATGAAGTTTCTAAGTTTCACATAAAGTTCTATTTAATTTTGACTAAAAGAATCTGACATTGGTGACCATGGCCACCCATGGTCACCAATGTCAGATTATTTTAGTGATGATCTTGTGATGCAATAATAATAATAATATGATAATATTCTACCACATAAACACATCACCATCTACTCCCAAACTAAGCAGAGCTTGTACTATGGATACTAGACAATGGATAAACATACATATATACTTTTTTTTTGTAAATAAATACATATTATACATAGAAACACCCAGACCAAGACAAACATCCATGTTCATGCACACAAATGTTTGACTTGAGCGGGAATCGAACCCGCGACCATCGGCGTAGCAGTCGCTTACACTCCCGCTGCGCCAACTGGTCGTCAATACTTCCTAGATGGTAAAAGTGTGAGTGGAAAGTAAATTTAATCTAGAGAGCCGGCCGTCCTCCGGCTAATTAACCGGTCTGGCGCAGTGTGAACGCACGCTAAGATACAATTTAGACAATTTATGCCATCAAATTATATAACCCTAGTGATTTTTCTTTTATAACAGTTCTATCATGATTTTGAATTTAGCCGTATAATATTTATATCGACTTTTCAAGTGTTGTAAAAAATCTTATCGATATGTCTATCCACCGTATATTTTTACCTCGTTATTTTTTAGATTCTATGTGCACGTGATAAAGATTTATAAAATAAGTGGATTGCTGCAGTATGTCGTGGAGAAAATTGGGTGCCTAGAAAGCCCCATAGAATTTGTTCCAAGCATTTTACTGCGGATTTTTTTTATAGTAATGACAGATGGCTCCTCCTTTCTAAACATATCAGTGTGAGTGTTTAAATAATTACTTGCTAATAATTATTAAACTATCAGCAACAGTAGTGAATTCCGAAGCTTGTTAGAATCCATCATATTACAAACAAAATTAATGCACTTATAGAAAAAATCTGATCTTTCTTTACAAAAACAGTAATATTTAAAGGACAGTAATTTGAAGGTTTGATAAGAACTGTCTGCTTTCATAGCCACGACTACTGAGTGGTTATGCATAAAAATAAGGGAATCTTCATTTGAAAGAAATTTTGTTAAATATCATCTACCCAGAGACCAAAACTTGGTTGTTCTTATTTGACTAGTGGACTAATAATGTGCCGATCCCAAGATAAAATCGAAGGGCTAGTCTAGCCACAATATTTTTCTCTCTTAATATTCTTTGTGTCACATGTATGATCGAAAAATGGCCGATCCCGCACATACATTTTTTACACATAGATTTGTATTACCTACACTATGTAATGAGAAAATGTCAATAAAAAGTGATTATTGTTAATAACAAACTTTTGGGGACTATTGAAGATTTTCACTAAATTATTTATTTTAACTAAAATTTTATGTGTTTTGATACAATAATCCATGTCAACCATGCCTTTTCTTGTAATGTGTGGAGTTGGATAATATATGACATTTACAGTTATCATAATGCCTGAGCATGCGTTTTGCCTTATTCTTAATTGTTTACTTTCTCTAGCAAAAATGTGTAATTTGGCCAAATTACACATTTTCTAAATATTCTGTGTGTCACATGTATGATCGAAAAGTGTCCGATCCCGCACATACATTTTTTACACATACATTTGTATTACCTACACTATGTAATGAGAAAATTTCAATAAAGTGATTATTGTTAATAACAAACCTTTGGGCACTATTCAAGGTTTTGTCTGATTTATCTATTTTAAGTTATTTTTTATGTTTTTTGCTTGATAAAATCCATGTCGACTATGTCCTATTCTTGTAAAGAATTAATTTGGATATGCCATTCTCAGTTATCATAATGCTTAAGCTATGAGTTTTGCTTTTTTCTTAATTATTTGCTTTCTCTAATAACAATATGTTATTTGGGGGTGATGATTTATTTATTTAATATTTATTAATACCACTTACAGCTATCATTATAGCTGAGAAACTAACTATAAATAAGTATAAATAAACATTTATGCCGAGGGTGTCGTATGAGGCGACTAAGAGAAACACAAGAGAAGGAAATCTCGAAATAAATTTCCTCGAAATAAAACCCTATACGAATACGTCTGGCTAGTGTGCCAAACCTCCACCACAGAAGGTTTAAGACCAGCAGTGGACTGGAAAAGGCTGTTGATGCGTAAAGAAAAATACCATGAAAATTAGAAAATAATGCCTCGAAAGATTATGTGCTACTGAGTACCCATTTGAAACAAAAATATATAAGTTCAGTTTAAAAATGCAAGTTTGTGTAATAATTATTTAAAGACTGTCCATCAACTAGCGTTCTGACTGCTGTGGACACAAAGTTACGGAATTTAAAATGTATAACATATAAATAATATACTTTACAAGTCCGTTTGATTATGAACCTATATTGAAACTTTAATCGATATCGGTGGCGGATTTGCTCAGTCACTATTAAATTAAAAAGTTGATTCGAGTCGATATTTCTGTTCAAATTGTCTTTAGCCCTAACTGACAAACATAGTGCCATCTTCTTCTGGCAACTCTAATTTATCATATGAGTGAAGAGTGTAGCTATATTCAATTTGTTCTTAAAAATATCGTTCCTTCCATGCTTCAGTTATTCTTCTGTGTACATAATCCAAATAGAGAAAATATGCAAGCTATAATTTATACAAGTACTAAACTAAACTACACTATTTTAATATAAATCAAAGTACTTAAAAACAAAATAACTAATAATTATTAAAAATAGACAATAAAATGAGATTGAAAGAAAATAACAAACAAAGATGTATTTGGAAATGTGTGTAAATGTATATGTGTGTGTGCGTGTAAGTGTGTACGGAGCGTGCTGTGCGGCGGGCGAGCTTTCCGATCTGTCCGCCGCGCCGCCACACCGCGCCGCCGGTGTGTGTGTGTGTGTGTGTGTACCTATGCATACGCATGATGTATGCGTGGTGTAAAGTGAATGGACTGTGTGTCGTGTAGTACAAGGTATAGGCTTATCATTGATTAACTTAAAAATATTTCCGTTTTGTCGTAATTATGATGTATTTTGAAGAAAGGAGTGGAGAGCTTTTTTGCAATTATGGTAGGATATATTATATATTGGAATGTTTTTGTTTATTTTGTTATAGCGGGATGGTCCCAAGAAATAAAAAAACCGTTTTGTAAAAGTTAGCCGTGTTTGTGGAGGAGTACGTATTTTATCTTTACGGCGTTTCTGGATTTCTTTATACGGAGTTATACGATGTTGCAACAAAATCGTTTGCAGAATAAAATGTTGCCGCACGTTAAGGACGTTATAATCTTTGTACAGTTGGTTCGTTGGAAACATAATCGGTCGAAAGGTAGCAACTTTCAGAATGGCTCAGTGTGCAATTTCCAATGGTCTAATAATTATTTTTGCAGCACCACCCCAACAAGAAATACAGTAAGTAACAATTGATTGGCACAAAGCAAAATAGACACTGACAATACTTCTTAAAAGTCTTCTCAAAGTATAGAATATATGTAGCTATCTTTCAATGGACCTCTGAGGCAGTCATTATAAATACGTTCCTATACTAAAAAGGTTTACACGAAATAAATAGTAATTTCATTATACATACTTAATCCTGATCCTTCAGCGGCCGGCGTGTTACGTCACAACTGTTCCCGTGTCGCCCCCTGTGACAAATGAGTGTCGGCGAGCTAATTACGAACAGATCATCGTTAACGCATCAAGGTTATGCGTGCTCGTTAGCTGCTGTGCTAATCTGTACTGAGGCTAAGTGCTTTGGCACTTGCCTGTATGAACGCAGCTGATATTAAAGCTGATGACGTAATTCAAATATAATATAATTAGATTCGATTATACACACTACACCATCTTATCCCAAAGTAAGCAGAGCTTGTATTATGATGGGTACTATACAATGGATAAACAGACACATACTTTTTGGCAAAAAGAGTTACTGAGTTTTTCGAATCCTCAGTGCTGCTTGCCCCTATTACGTGGCACCAAAAATTCATAAGGTGAAATTTGCGTGTAATATTACATCTCTGCCTATCCCTTCGGGGATACAGGCGTGAAGATATAAAAATACAATGCACCCAGACCAAGACAAACATCTATGTTCACGCACACAAATGTTCGATTTAAGCGGGATTCGAACTCGCTACTTTCGGCGTGGCCACCGTATACACTCCTGCCACGCCACCGGGTCGTCAATTTCTGATGGATGACGGAGACGTGGCATTTATTTCTATTCAAATGAGGTATTATGCTGTACTTTAGCGTTCACAGCGAGACTTCGCTTGCCTGGCTTGGTCAGTATAAAGATTCTGACAACAGATGGCCTATCGATTTTTATCCTGGGACCGGGATCGACAGTTTTAAGTTCCCTTTGAATCGCAGCAGTGCACTAATGTAAACGCCACACGCAGTCACCCATCCAAGTAGCGACCTGTGCAAGTCTTGCTTTACTTCGCCAATATTTTACAAACGGGAAGTCAAGTCACGCTATGAGCGCTACACACATTGGTTATAACCACTACACTTCACTAGCAAGCATCAAACCCTCGCTTCCTTCCTACAAGATCTTACTGTCAACCAACTACATCCCATTAATAAAGTTAAGTTATAAAATTAAGTTGCGAACAATAATGTAAACGAACGCGTTACTCAATAAGCCACTGGAAGTTGTAACTTTATTATCTGCAGTACAGTTACCACCGCAACTTTGTAAGACTAGTGCTGTAAACACATTTTTGCTAAGGGAAAGTGAATGAGTATTCATTTACGTTAATATTCAAGTAAAAGAGTTATTTTGTTTGCTATCTGTAGATATAAAAATCATCCCTTACTTTACGATTACACTTAGCACATTGATAGCTCTGTTTTTTTTAGTGAGTTGTTGGCTAACTCTGAAGTTGGAATTCACTGACAGACAACGCATAGCCAGAACTACTGGGCGCGAGAAGCTGAAATTTGGCTTGTATTTTCTTGGAGAGTGTAGAGGTGCACTAAGAAAAATTTCCCGTAATTCCTTCGGAATCGGGCAGACTGATGAATTAAAAAAATATTCATATGTAGCTGCTCTAGTTAATTATAAACAAAAAGTTGTTGCACTGAATTTCCATCTTTCTATATACATATTATTATATGGATATTTAGTACAGGTTAAATTCTTGCAGCACGACTTATTAAGGTGCCACAATAAATTTGACTACAGTAGATATGTAGATATCCTAGATAAAATAAAACATGCATTTATTTTCTTGGCATCATTTTAGCAATTATCTAAAATTTCTGCAAACTTTAAAGAATATAGAAATGCCATCCTCGTTATTTCAAGACAGTAGTCAAACCACCTCAATGACTGTCTTGCGATAGCTAGGCAGTAATGATGGTTTGGTTATTTTCGTAAATTCAGAAAGTTTTTAATTTATAAAAATGTACTACCTATATTTATACCGTGGGGCAGGTCTATTTATACTAATAATAATAAGCCATACATTTATAAATGCCAAAAACATCAACGTCATCGCCAACCTTGTAGGTAATTAACCAATCCACTGCTGCATTTTGATAAGATTAAGGTCTTAATCCAACAACATGCCTGATAATAAATTGTTGAAGTAGACTGTGAAGAATTACAACGTACAACAGTTTATCTGCTAACAGTACAGCATCCATTTCTGAACCTTTAAAAAGTTCCTAAGCATAAAAATTAAAAAGGCCTCATTGAATCTGCAGACAATCTCTTTCTATGTGACCACACCTACCAGTTATCCTCCTAATATAATGATACCCAACAAATCTAATTGATTGTTCAAATTAATTACAATGTAAACAGGATATAACATGATTCGAATCTCAATTATCCGACTACATTTCACACACATAAATAAATATACAAACATTATATAACAGGAAATTCTAAATTCATCCGTAGCGTCAGCAAAACTAAGGGCGAACACTTTCAATGGTGCAAAATTTGCTCGCTACCAACATTTACTAATTAAATTTTCATATCGTCGCGCAAAATTCAATTTTATCTCTTAAAACAAGCATTGTTAGTGTCGCGTGTTCGAAACTGCGAGGCGCCCAAATTTACTGACATAACGTGTCGATTAATAGAAAAGCCGATTTGGGTACCGTCGGCAACAAAACCCCTCGATATGATATAAACTTTAGACTTTAATATTTTAATTGCTTGATTTGCTTGCACGGATTTTCTAGCATTTTATTCTTTGCTGGTATTTTTTTTTTTTGAGAAACATTATCTTTGTTATACCGTAAACAAAGTTTTGGTGTCGACAGGAGTTATTTGCTAATTACCACATACTCGGCGCTACCCGGCCTGATTGACTCGTACCGAGCTCTTTGACGACATGAACTTGAATTTCGTCAATCAGTGCTTCGAAAACCTGTCGAATCGAGACTAGATAGTCTTACTAAGTCCCAAATGTAGGTTTTTGAACATGATGCTTGATTCTGATTATTGAAAAGAGTAGAATTCATTGCGATGTGTCACGTCTTTCTTTTACAAAACGCGATACAAACGCAATCAATAGATAAAATGCAATATTATAACTCTGTAACTTAACTAACTAATAATTTCACCTCAAAACGGCAGATTTATTCGCTCAATACAATAATAACATACAGAGTCAGAGTGCAATATTTGACGTATATAACACGTTTCGGACGGAATGACGTTATCACTGGTACCCTGGGAGTACTCTCTTCGATAAATACATTCGTATGATAAACATATACGCATTTTTTTATTTCAATTCGCCTAAGAGTTTTTGCTTATTGGCGGTATTGTGTTTATTATTTTCGATATTTTATGCAGAGCATTAAATTAATGGATAGTATTTGTGTGTGTAAAAGAGAACGATGGAAAACGCAATAATAAAATAGCGTCTGTTTCAACCTGCTTGCATTTTAGAATACTGCTTTTTAGGGTACCGTAGCCAAAAAACAGAACCCTTATAGATTTGCCATGTCTGTCTGCCTGTCTGTCTGTAAAGTAAGTCACAGCTATTTTATTATTGCTAACAAAAGACAGACGAACCAGTGGGCCACTTGATGGTAAGTGGTAACCCCAGCTCTTAGACATGGCCGTGTGCTAAAATAGAGCCATGTAGTTGCCTAATGCGAGGATGAGAACAGGAATTGGAGGAGGAGCGGCATGAGGAGAAGGAAAAGGGGACGGGGCCTTCAGCACTCACACCGAACAAAACGCAACAGTTAAATTCTCGTATACTGTTACTGTACAACAATTTTCTGTGAGAGGTTATTTTGCCCCAGTCGGGCTTCCACTACGTATAAAACCAGACATATACAAAAATATACAGTGTCTAGAACAAATCTGCACTTTGCATATCCTCTGCGCGATAGACAAATACAAAAATATAGTTTATGTTTTAGTTAAGGATAGAAAAAAATATGAAGTAATCATAACAAAAATGCAGTTGAACTCAATGATCATCTTTCAATCGATTTTAGGATAAAGGAGGTAAGGCGCTGACTTTAAGCCGATAAGTAGATAGCACATACGAATAATATAATATTTCATCTACACTAATATTATAAAGAGGAAAAATTTGTACTTTTGTTTGTAATGGATAAACTCAAAAACTACTCAACCGATTTTAAAAAATCTTTCACCATTAGAAAGCTACATAATCTGCGAGTAACATAGGCTATATTTTATTTTAGAAAAAATAGGGGTCTGTAACATATTTGTGTTTTTCGGGTACGCGAAGTAGTTCTCTCAGGACGCGGGTGAAACCGCGGGAAACGACTAGTTCAAATATATAGTATAGTTATTTTCTGTTTTTATATGTTTTAGCACATTTTGTCTGATCACAAACATAACAGAATTTTCTTAATGTTATATTCTCTAACACCACGATACAATCAATAAAAGCAATAAAAATTATAAAAAGTAAAACATAGAAAGGGCTGTATTACTTGATTTATCAATGCCAATGGAGAGTCCATTGTTGTTGAAAAAGCATCGAATGAATGATATATCATTGTTACTGAAGACTCTACTATACACAGTGTTTACCCTAAACACTCTTTCGATGACAAACAGCTGACAGCATTCAATTCTTTACTTCTCCAATAGCAGATTATCAATTCACTGGAAGCTTTCACTAAGAAAAACAAGGAAGCTGTACGTAAATAAGAGGGAAAATATTTTCTTAACAATATATCAGAGCTTGACTCAACGTGTTTATTAGGCGATGTCGAAACAACACATTTAAAACGACGCAAAGTCGCTGTAATAACATGGCACGCAAACAAACATCCTTATTGAGTTGATTCTAGTTGCACCGGGACGGGGACGGGACGAGGATCATAGAAATGATTTCTCATATATATTCACAAGAATTAAGAATGTCAGAAGGTAAGGTGAACTCCTGGTGACGAGGACACTATAGTGTATCAATAGCTCATGAAAAACTCTTTCAGTTACTTACTTTAATTATTATACACGTTCTACGATTTGTATCGTATCCGTCACGGATATAACAATTCTCCCACCACCCCAGTGCCACCAAGCGTCTGATAAAAGCATAACAAATAAATATTTTTCCACCACTCCACCGACTGGTTCTTTGCATAAATTTCAGTTTATGCGAAGACATTTGTCAATGGATAATGCGGTCGGTAGCAATTTTCATGGTAGGAGAGACCATATATCGTCGCGTGCATACTCTCGCGGAGAATTTGCCGAATGTTCAATAAATATGATTTAAGGGTACTCTTAGGCTATTTTAATTTCAGCAGCCGTTAAAAATGACGGCTACAACCGATCGTGATGGATCTTGATGGGATAATTTATATATGATGAATGTTCTGTGGCCTACTTTGTTGTTGTATGTTATCAGAGGTTCACTTCAGATAAATAGGGCAGTGAACCACTATCAAAATAAGGAATCGTTTTATTTAAATATCCTGTAATAGACTGTAATTTTAACTGGCCTCAGTAATAAATAGTCAGAATACACAATTAAAAACGTATAAAGGTTGCTACACACAGTGCCGGCGGCACAGGCCGCCGGCTTTGGCCGTGCGGCACGTGCCCCCGTCTTTTGGTGGGCGTCGGTGCCGCCGCCATCTGCCGCAGAAAACCACCGGGCATCATTCCATTTGTTTAGAACAACCACACGCAAGTCGCAAGTTGCAACCCGCGCGGCCCGCTAGCCTACCCAGGCGGCCATGCCGGCGGCTCCGTCGTGCGACAAAGCGGGCGGCTTTGTATGCCGCCGGTTTCACGTGACTAGCCATGCCACCGGCACTGTGTGTAGAAGCCTTTACCATTTAAAAATTTAGAATAAATATAATTTTGGTAAGTAATACCTATCCAAAACGATTCAAATATAAACTCATAAATTGATCGAGAAAAAGGCCATCATTCCTCACACACTTAAAATCCACAAAAACTGCTCTTAAATACTAAGATAAAATAATTCAGTAAGGTTTACATAGTACGCTAAGCCGTAATCACTTTGAAGTAGCTATTTCCCTAAAGACTGGGATATCTAAAAATAACGAGGACTGATACCGGTTAAACTAAATGTATAAGATTTGGGCAACAAATGTCTTTTTGATTTTCATCACGTTTTTTAAGCTTTAGTAAGACTGACAAGGAGTAGATAAATCAATTTGATCGTGCCCGGTGGATCGTAGCCTGATAATTATTGTCGAAAACTTGTATGTATAGGAATGGTGTGTGACTTTAATAGCGCGTTTCAAGATCTTCAATCATGTTATCGTATTTCCATTGGTGTCCCCTAGATACCACTAGTGTTCGTCTCATCGTCATTGTATGAGGGATCACACTAGTTTTATGTAGCTACCGCTTCACCCTCAACTCATCAACAAACAATTCTATTCATAAATCGTTTCAAGTTTTCTTTTAACAAAATTTAAAAACTCTGTCAAAATGTTACCAGTACAATACAGTTGCCTATTAAGACGGGGTGCAGCGCCTTAATTCCCGAAAGACGTTAGCTGCCTTTGCTGGCTTGGTAAAGACTCCCATTCACGCCTCGATTAGACAAGGACTATTCATATATGTATTTGTCAGTGTCACATAGTTGCAAGCACGGTTTATGTCAATATTAAAATTAGGTAATAAACGATTTTGTTTACCTTATGACATATATTATGTGTGCTCTTTTTTACTAGGTATAGATATCTTCGGTCGTATCCCTGAGTCGTACAAATCTTTATGTGTCATTTATTCGACAAAGGGAAATGAAGACTGTGTCTTTTTCGTTCAATTGCAACGTAACTATTTTTATTAAATTTATTAAAAACATAGCAATAAGTAGGCCTTATTTTATGACACAATCGCCAATATGTTATGACGATTACTTCTTTAAACGATAAAAAACAACAGTAAAGAAACCTTTATGTAACCACCCACATTTAAAACCACCAACAAAAATAACGTTTCATTACTTTCGATATGACAACCAAATTTTAACTACCCTGAAGTTCCGTCCACAGTCGTATTGTTTCAACAAACTTTAGCGACATGTCGCACTAGACAAGTCGCGCGTCCGCAGTTAGTTTTAGCGTGTATGTTTGTAGAAAACTGTACCAATTAGCTGCCGACCAGGGCCACAGGCCTGTAGCGGAGAAATCGTAGCTCTCGAACAAAAGTGACGTACACCGCACGATGTAACTAATTCACGATATTAATTATTGTGAAACATTCAACAATATAGAGACTAATAAGGAACTTGGATTGATTAAATAGTAATACATGACGCAATTAATAATTGGCTACAGATATATTGGTTAAACTACATGACACATTATCACCATAAGCGTGCATATTCTTTTTAAAAGGTCACAGTTTACAGGTGTCTATGGGCGGCGATGATCACTTACCATCAGGTTACCCGCTTGCTCGTTTGTCTTCCTTTGTAATAAAAAAACCAACAATAAGGGAAGTCGGGGATACCGCAGTGGTTTTAAGAGTAAGCCTAATTGTCTTCAAGGAAGTCTCACATACTCTCCATCAATCCCAAATTCAAACGGCGATTACTGTAGGAAAACAACGGGATTTCCACTTGCTTTATATATCACTATAACATCTGAAGCCTTAACCTATCTCGAGCAATATTTGTTCTAGAGAATTCTATTTTGCTCCCCACAAGCCCAGAAGCTCGACCGATCACAAGATAGGCATAGATGAGATGCACGTGTTTCACAGTAATGGGTGTGATACGCAATATCCGGTGTGATTCGCTTCACCGTGAAAAGGACAGTATGTGCCTGTGCAATATCTAGACTAACTATGTTCGGGAACACCAGGTATATATGGCGCCCGCAGGGAAGTACGTAGTAGAAGCTTTTGTTTAACTTCATCATCATCCGCTTAGCTTTATGCCAGTTCCAATCCGGGATCCTTTTCCACAGAGCGACTGCCTGCTTTACATACGCAAACCAGAGCGATAGCGATATTCTATAGTTTACACTAGTGTCAGTTTATTCAGAGGTTTCACTCTATGAAACGACTATCAAAGACGTTTATGATAGCCGGGACCGACTGCACAACGTGCTTTTCGAGACACGAAGCGCTTGCTTCGTGCCTTAATTGATAATTCAAACGCACATAACCCTGAAATGTGGTGCGCGCTGTGGATTCAGACCTAATACCTTCTGCATAACAGTCGGCTGGTATCTTCACTAAGCTAGTAAAACACTAAGTAAATATGGTCATTTATTTGTAGAAACATAATTATGTCTATACTCATTTACGGATAATAACAAGACGGAAAATCAGATATTTATTGCTACTTCGTATAGTAAAAAGTTCATTCTCCTTGTAACCTCATTAGAACAATCATACAAGTATATTATTAATCTATGCGGAACAGATATCAACATACATTACGTCAACAGAATATGAGGATCTCGACAGTTATTTCTGAAGCCATATACATACTATATTCGAAGAATAAATCAAAGATATATCAGAATATCATAGTAAATTTTGAGGCATGTATTGGTTAATTTGATAGACCCTAGGAATGCACTAAGAAGGATTTACCTTACGTTCTCACGGGATCGGAAAGAGATGATAAATTCTCACGGGATCGGGAAGAAACGACAAATTAAAATTAAATGTGCGAGAGAAGCTCCGCTTGAATTAAAATAAAATTCAATAAAAATACCAAGTCTGCGCAGATGATATCACCGCTGCATATATACTTGGTGCACCAGTACGTTGTGTCACGCTAGCTATGTACTAGGAGCTCGGCGAGGGGAGAACGTTCGCCCATTGATATTTGCCAATGCACTGTGAACACATGTATGTACATGTCGACGGCGGAAAGCGAAAACGTCGTAGTCCACAAATTAAGTTTTTTTTTTTTGCCCTGTTCGAATCAGAAAAAAAACTGCATCTGTTTGAAATAGAAATATTATTTGTGATAGGTCAAGTCGATTATATCGATTTAGTAACGTTTAGTTTAGTCTATTGCAAATTTTGACTATGGTCACACTGAACTGTCATTTTTTTTTCTGAAAATTTTTCTTGCGCTCACGCAGTCTTGAATTGTTGCGTTTTTGAATTGAAATAAATTGATCGCCTTTTGGAAAGCTCGTCCTAGTAGCTTCGCGAATTGTTTGTGTTTTGTGATAAAAGATAAACATTTGTAACATATCTAATATTGTAAAACTTGTGTGAATCCGTGCACGTGGTTGGTGCCCGACGACTTCGTTGAAGAAAACCCTGATAAATGAACTGGACCCTGTGGTATTTATAACGATTTGCTTGTTATTTTGGCCAAAATTATGAGTCTAATCTTATAGGTCCACTCAAGAACATCAATGAAAATTTGGTAAGTAACTTGCATGTTCTTCAAACTCATCACTGTGCAACGCAGTGCATAGGTGTTTAGATCTTTGCCTTATCGTGGTCAGGTAGATGTAATACAACTTCCACTGCGCACTCTGAACAATTTCCTACCTGCTTACGGTAATTCTAGACATAATTTTTGGTGCAGAGCTGTAGTTGAAATTTAGCCGCTGTTGATTGTATCTAAACTCAGATTGGTATTGTATAAGCTTGTATCTGAGCTATATATCTCATTTGTTAACAGTGTTGTGGTGCTCTCAGGTCAGTATTGTCTAAAATACATAATATTTATTTGTATAAGTTGACCTAGATAATTTGAAACACATGTCATACATAACCTCAATCAGTAATTGTTTAAATTGTTGAAATCTAGCATCGATTTGTTGTTGTTAGTATTAATAAGTCACTTTGATTGGATACATAACATTTACATGTATCAATTAATGAAGTTAATGGTTAATTGCTTATATTGAGTTTAAAACATTATAACAACCAAACTTGACCTTGCATCTTGGGCGGGTCACATTAATAAACCTTTGTTTGGTTATAATATATAGATAGTATTATTAGGTAACACATATTCTGTGTTTACTTACTATTATATGTCACAAATAACACAGTGAGCCTGTATGTTGCAAATAATTAATTAATTGATTTAAAGTTCAACTTTAATTTGCTGTAAGTTATTAACCTTTTGATAACTTTGTCCCTGTGTCAATATATTGAAACAAGCAGATTTTGAGCTGTTATATAATTTTGTTGGGCAGTAAATACCTGTCACTTGCTCACCAGCAGTAAACAGGCTAACACTTTGTTGGTCTCAAAGAATGAACAAATATTAAGTTTTGATTGATAATATTATTTAACACTTGTCCGAGCTCTTTTGAAACTTGATTATGTCAGCTATCAAGGACTTGCGTGCGGCTGCTGGTGCTATTGCATCAGATTTGCGCTGGTTTGCCTCAGCCAGTGCCTTGGTGAACCGGCCTGATCACCAGCAGGCCTTACTACAAAGGTATGAGCGGATCGATGATCGCCTGGCAAGTGTGGAACAGCAATTACGCACTTTCAGCGCTTGCTGTCTCGAAGTGTCAGTTAATGATTTCCCTGCTGACCAGCGAAATTGAGTCAGCGAGGATTATGCCCAGGTTTTAGACCTTTATGATGCTGTCTTCAACTGTGCAAGACAGTTAATTGCCGAGAGGGACGGGCAACCCGCCTTGAAGCAGGAGCTTCCTAGGACAGCACCGGGACTGGGACTGGTGAGTAGGCTTCCCACTTAAGACCTACCAGAAGGCATTTCGATGGTTGCCTAGGAAGCTACCTGGGCTTCGTTAGTTTGTTTGACAGCCTGGTCGATGACAGGGCTGACTTGCGGCCGGCACAAAAATTGGCATATTTAATGTCGGTTCTGGATGGAGAGGCCAAGGGTCTCATCCAGCATCTGCCCGTGTCTGACGAGGCGTACCAGACGGCTCGGGACTTAATTACCCGTAGGTACCATAACAAGCGTGGCCTCGCCGACACGCATATTGAACAGATTTTGGGTTTGCCAACGCTCACCCGGGTCTTTGGGTTGTGCACCCAACTTTTGAACCCGCTTTTGGTGGCAATCAAAGCACTTAAGTGCTTGGACCTGCCCGTGGACCAATGGTCCTACCTATTGGTGCACATTGTGCTGAAAAGGCTGCCTGCCGACCTGAGGTCGCATTTTGAACAGCGCTTTGGTGGGGATAGCGCGACCCATCTGCTCCCCTTTGCTGACTTGGAGAGGTTTCTCGAGGATGAGTGCCGGGTCCTGGACAACTCCGGTGGTGACACGCTGGCATAGTCGCAGCCGCCCAAGGTCAAGGAGCAGGCTCGCGTTTACACCCGAGCCAATGTTGACCAGCGCCCTCCTCGCTTTGCAGTCACGCAGACCCCAGTGGAGTGCTCTTACTGCAAGGTCACGGGGCACAGAACGGCCAGTTGTAGGGCATTCTTGGACCTACATGTCGCCTCTCTTGCTTCTCTTGCTTGGGGTCTCACTACCAGCGAGACTGCCCAAACACTCGCCCCTGTCCTCACTGTGGAGGACAGCATTTGGACATTCTCTGCATGAATACCAGAGAGGTAGGCCGCTTGTCTAACCAGCCGATGCCGCGCACGGGCGGGTGTTTTGAAGGTGGCAGCCGAGGCTCACCGGCGCGTAGCCGAGAGTCGCCTTGCTCAATTGATCGCCGCTCACCCCGCTTGGAGAACCGTAGCGTGCGCACGCCTCCTCTCTCTCGCGCACCAGAATGTGCCACCGCTCAACGTCACCAGCACCATGAATGCTGCCCCAGGTATTCCCTTCCTTTGGCGGAGCGTCCCCGCCTTGACTCGCGCCCACCTCGTTATGGGCGGGTGCGTCATTATGACCCCCCACAGATGGCGCGCGGATCGAGCCATCGCGCCTTTGAGGACTTCAAAGCCGCACCCTCGTTTTGATTTGCCTGGTCCTTGCCAACGGTCGCCGTCCAGGCAACAATAGGTCATTGACTCCTGCCCTATAACGCCAACCTCCCCCATTGAGACCGTTATCCTACCAACGGTTGCTGTTAGAGTCTGGGGACCCACGGGGACCTCTGTTGTTGTCCGTGCTATATTGGACACAGGTTCACAAGGTTGCATTGATTCCACTTATTTGGTATGGCAGGTTAAATTAAATATGGGCTCTTTTCCACATTGTATACGGGGAATAGGTGACGTAGCCTCTAATGTTGAAGGGCAAGTTAAGGTTTTGTTTGCCCCTGTTGAATCTTCATACCCGAGGATTAAAACCTCGGCTATTGTGCTGAAGAATATTTTAGGTATGCATCCACAGAAACAGCTACCCGCTGATGTGGTGAATTTGACATCGGGATTGGAACTGGCAGATCCCAAATTTGACACACCGGGACAAATCGATTTGTTGATTGGCTCTGAGGTGCTCGGTGGAATTTTGATTGGTGGGAAACGGGTTTTGGTGCCAAATAAGGTTTGACTGCCATCCCGACCATATTTGGATTTGCTTTGATGGGACCTGTACCTAGGGAACCCTCTCCACCTGAACTTGATAATTTGTTGGCGGTAGGCTCCGCTCTCTCTGAAGCGGTTTAGAGGTTTTGGGAAGTAGAGGAGCTCCCTTAAGCTGCTCGTTTGAATCCAGAACATGAGGAGTGCGAGCTGTTCTTCCAGAACAACACTGGTCGACTCCGTTCTGGTCGACTTATTACGAAGTTACCTTTTCTGTCTGTTCGGCCTCCGCTTGGTGAGTCACGACCTTTAGCCGAAAAGAGATTGTTGTCTATGGAGTGTCGCATGGGTCGTGATCCGGAGCTCAGACAGAAGTATATTGAGTGCACGAGAGAATATGAACAATTGGGACACATGTATGTGTCAAATTTGGATTGGCGTTCGTTGGAGCATTACTATCTCCCGCATCATGCGGTATTGAAGCCATCGACTGGCAAGCTGCGCACAGTGTTTGATGGTTCTGCGCAGACTTCTACGGGCGTATCCTTGTTTCCCTCTTTGTTTCCCACGAGCCTTCGCCATCTTGAAAAACGATATTTACGTGGATGACATTTGTTCAGGCGCCTCCACAGCGGACGAGGCGATCCTCCTGCGGGACGAATTGATAGGTATTTTGGCCTCCGCTGGTTATGAGTTGCGCAAATGGATTTCCAACTCACCAGCGCTTTTGGAGAGCTTACCCGAGGATCATCAGCAAGATCCACATCTATTTGAAATTGTTGACAACCCCGCCATGATGGCTGTTCTCGGCGTCCAGTACAGACCAGTCCAAGACATCTTTGACGACCGGTTGGCGCCGCGGGAGTGTAAGCTACTGCTATGCCGAAGGTCGCGGGTTCGATTCCCGCTCAAGTCAAACATTTGTGTGCATGAACCATGGATGTTTGTCTTGGTCTGGGTGTTTCTATGTATAATATGTATGTATTTACAAAAAAAAGTATATATATGTATGTTTATCGATTATCTAGTACCCATAGTACAAGCTTCTGCTTAGTTTGGGACTAGATGGTGTTGTGTGAATGTCGTAGAATATTATATTATTATATTATATTATATTATTATCTTTACGTATAACGTAGACTTGAAATTGCCTTGTTCTTGGACTTAACGTCTCGTATTGTCTACTGTCGCCATAACCTTTGATCCGAACGGTTGGATCTGTCCAGTTATATTTTGGGCAAAATGCTTCTTGCAGAAGCTTTGGACAGCAGGATTGACCTGGGACGAAACTCTACGCGGTACTCTTGTTGAGGAATGGACCTCTTTTGTATCTCACTTCCTGCCGTCAACGAGATCTCCTTGCCTCGTCCCATCCTTCCTCCCGGGAAGTACACGGAAACCCTTCACTGGTTTTGTGATGCCTCGGAACGTGGTCACGCGGCCGTGGTGTACTTGCGCACAATTGGTGCCTCAGGTCAGATGAGGGTTTCCCTGATCATGGCGAAAAGCAAGGTTGCACCCCTTCGGACATCTTTGACCATCCCGAAATTGGAGCTCTCGGGAGCAGCCCTACTTGTACGCTTATTGAACCACGTGTCTAGTACTTTGGGTAAAACCATTTGTATTCATGGGACCTACGCCTGGACAGACAGCCAAATTGTTCTTTGTTGGTTGAAGGCTTTGTCCACACCTTGGAGGTATTTGTCGCTAATTGCGTTTTCCAAATACGGAAATCTGAAGTCAAGCTTGTTTGAAGACACGTGCCAGGTGATCTCAACCCCGCTGATTGTGCCTCGCGCGGTTGCTTGACGCCTAGTTTGATAGGTCATTCACTGTGGCCCCACAACAGAACCCCCTCCGAAATGGTTGAGTCGACCAGAAATTGGTTGGCCTCGAACGCCAGTTTTGAATACTTCCAATTTTGCCGGGTCTACGAACACTCGCTCTTGAGAAGGTGGAATGCGCGGGTCCACCCCGATTTCTTGTTGAATCGTTACGGCTCCCTCGACAAGTTGTTAGGTGTTACTGCTTGGATAAAGCATTTCGTTATTCATTTTAGGCACCCACAACAGAAACGTCTGACACCGTTTCTTTCACCACAAGAACGACAGGAGTCCCTCACCTTTTAGATTCGTTCTGTGCAATTGGCGCATTTTGAGACGGAAATTGCTATCCTTAAGTCAGGGAGAACGAAATTGTCAGGAGTTGTATCTAAATTGAACCCCTTTTTGGACCATACGGGTCTCTTGCTAGTTGGAGGGCATCTCAAGAACGCCAACCTCCCTTACAGAGCACGTCACCCCCTTTTGTTACCCAAGGACGACCATTTTGTACGTTTGTTGGTAAATGACCGCCACCTTAAAAATTCGCATGCTGGTTGTAATGCTCTGTTGGCCATTTTGCAACGCGAGTTCTGGATTTTGTCTGCCCGAAGTATAATTTGGAGTGTAGTCTTTCGCTGCATCCCTTGTTATAAGCTCAAGGCTTCTACCATGCAGCCCTTGATGGGAGACTTACCGGCAGATCGCGTAACAGAGAGCAGGACGTTTGACGATGTTGGCATGGACTTCGCTGGTCCCTTTTTGGTGAAAACATCGACACTTCAAAACAGCAAGACTGTTAAGGCCTACTTGTGTGTTTTTGTTTGTCTCTCCACAAAGGCCGTACATTTAGAACTGGTCTCCTCGCTTACGACCGAGGCGTTTGTAGCCATATTTGACAGATTTGTATCCCGCAGAGGGCTGCCTTCCTTGATCCGTTCTGATTGCGGCACTAACTTCAAGGGCACTTATAATTATTTGAATGATGTTGTTAATTTCCTTGAAACCAACAAGGCTGATATAGGCAATAGGCTTGCCCGACGTGGGATAAATTGGTTGTTTTCCCCACAAAATTGTATACACTGGGGTGGTATTTTTGAGGCCGCTGTAAAATCGGCCAAAACACACTTGCGCAGGACAATCGGTGAATCTGTCCATTTGAGGAACTCGCAACTGTGTTTTGTCAGATTGAGGCCGTTTTGAACTCTAGGCCATTTTGCCCGATCTCTTCAGATCCGAATGATTTGGAGGCCCTTACGCCGGGCCATTTTTTGATTGGTCGCCCACTTGTCGCCTTGCCTGAGTACCCCTATATTGATACGAGACCTGGTCGTCTCTCGCGTTTTGAATTGGTACGCCAGATTACTCAGAGCTTTCGGAAATGCTGGAATTTGGAATATTTGCACATACTCCAGCAACGCGTTAAGTGGACCGACAAGACCGATCTACCCAAGATTGGTGACCTCGTTTTGATCAAGGAGGCTAACTTTCCGCCACTCAGATGGCGCAGGGGGTGCATTCTTCGTTTGGTAACTGGGGCTGATGGAGTTCTCCGATTTGCTGAGGTCTTGGTGGACGGTTCGATTCTGAGGAGAGCGGTTGCAACGTTGTCACGTCTATCAACTGATTAGCGGACCGGTAGGCCGGTCCGGGGCGGGTGGATGTTTGAAATAGAAATATTATTTGTGATAGGTCAAGTCGATTATATCGATTTAGTAACGTTTAGTTTAGTCTATTGCAAATTTTGACTATGGTCACACTGAACTGTCATTTTTTTCTGAAAATTTTTCTTGCGCTCACATAGTCTTGAATTGTTGCGTTTTTGAATTGAAATAAATTGATCGCCTTTTGGAAAGCTCGTCCTAGTAGCTTCGCGAATTGTTTGTGTTTTGTGATAAAAGATAAACATTTGTAACATATTGAACATTGTAAAACTTGTATTTTTGGAATATCTGTAAGTCATTTTCTTTGCTGTACTAGAAATTCGAATGTCCTGTTTTGCGAAATTCCGCTCAATAGATTTTTAAGTGAAAAGAAGTTAAATTATGAGCTTAGATTAGATTAGATTAGAAAATTTTCACATGTAATGTACATAGACATAGAGTTTTCCTTTAGAGTTCCATATCGCAGACTATTACCCCGCTTTATTTGTCAAATCTTACACAAAGAAATATTGCGAAAAGACTACTATTTTAAAATTATTGATTTCCAATTAGCAAAGCAAAAAAATAGGCGCATTCTTGTCGAACAAGCTACCCAAACAAATGATAGTTTAATAGAAATAACCGAACCGTTACCGCATGAGTCTACACAAAATGAGTCTCACAAAACATTAAATAATAATCTTTTTCGTTAATAAACATATAAATATCATTCATCAAAATATTAATGGGCTTATCAACAAACTTGACCTACTTTCACTTAATCTTAATACCCTTTCACAGAAAAACATAAATGTCGATATTATTTGTATTACTGAGCATAATATGCTACAGCAGGATACTTCGTTATTGTGCTTAGAGTCGTTTATCTTAGGTTCGGCGTGTACGAGAAAAAATAGAAATGGAGGCTCATGTATACTTGTACATCAAAGTCATCAATTTAAAAGGATTGAGGTAGTTAAGAAATATGAGATACCCAATATATTAGAATGCAGTGCTGTAGAACTTGTCGAGCATAAACTCTTAATAATATGTATATACAGACCACCAAGCAATAAGTCAAATGATATTGACAGGTTTTTTTGGAAATTTAACGAGTTACTAGATCATTTTTGCCATAATAACAAAAAAATAATTATTTGTGGTGATCTTAATTTTAATATACTAAAAATTAATAAAACAACAACATACTACAAGCATCTGCTAGCACAATACAATTTTAAATTAGCCATAGATTTGCCAACACGCCTATCTACCCAATCTTGTATAGATCATCTGATCCACAATATTAAAGGATCTAAAGCCGATATTCTCGACCTTGGTCTATCAGATCATACGGCCCAATTGTTGATTTGCCCAGTAAAAGCTTTTTGCACAATGAAGTATTGGAAAATAGAAAAGAGAGACTATAATAACGACAATATTAATAAATTTAAAAAATGCCTTACCTCCCTTTCATTCATCGATGTATATAATAATAATCACCCTGAATCGGCATTTAACATTTTTCACGACACATTTGTTTTATTTTATAAAATGTGTTTTCCAGTTAAGATATACAGAAGGTACATAAACAAAAAACAAAGCTGGATATGTAAAGGTATTAAACTCTGTTCTAGGAGGAAACGGAGTTTACTTTTAACATAATATAGAAGGACAAAAAATAACAATGACAGAATAAATCTTAAAACATATGCCAGTAAACTTAACAAAATTATAAGACTTACAAAGAAATCACAAAATGAACATTACATTGCAAATAGTCAAAATAAGAACAAGGTAAGCTGGAATATAATTAATAAAAGTAAATATAATTTACCAAACAATTATATCACATGCATAAATGTAAATGGGGATACAATTACAAATGCAAAAAGAATTGCCCAATGCTTCAATAATTTTTATATTGACGAAATTGAAACATTAATTCTAAATAGTAAATTGAAATCCAATAATCACTTGACATTAAATAATAACTCTACGCTGACATGTAATAGTACAATGACACCTAATAATAATAATTCTTCACTGACATGTAATCGTAAAATGACATTTAATAATAATTCCGCAATTACTCGTAATAGCAACATGACATTTAATTATAATTCTACATTGACATATCATAATAAAAAGACTTCATTTAATAACATTACCTCGTTAAATTGCTGTAATTCCATATTTATCAGCCCTGTTACACCACAAGACGTACAAAGAGTAATACAATCACTTAGAAATACAAATAGCACAGGTTACGATGAAATATCAACCAAGGTATTAAAAAGTGTTAGTCAAATTATATCACCAATTCTTTGTTATATTTTTAACTTGTGCATATCTAATGGTATATTTCCAACAAGAATGAAACGTACTATAATAAAACCACTTTTAAAAAAGAAGACTGAAAATATGTCTTGTTATGGACCCATAGCTCTTATTCCTGTATTATCAAAAGTGCTAGAAAAAATTATACATGAAAGCTTGAATAATTTTCTAGAAAAATTTAATATAATTTCGACAGCGCAAGCAGGATTTAGGAAGAACGTAACGATAAGCAAAGCTATACACGCATTTCTCTCAGAAGTCATGACTAAAGTAGATTGTAACATACCGGTGTGTGCTTTATTTATGGACCTGAAAAAAGCTTTTGACTGTGTGGAACATGAAATTCTAGAAAAAAAGTTAAATGCTTGCGGTATACGAGGTAATGCACTAGACCTACTTATGTCATATCTGAGAAACCGTCAGCAAGCCACTGCTATATCTAGAGTATGTAAAATAAAAAAGAAAGAAGTTACATTTCTATCTGAGTTTAGACATGTAAAATATGGTGTCCCCCAGGGAAGCGTTTTGGGACCTTTATTATTTCTTATTTATATAAACGACTTTCCAAAAGCCGTTAACTCACCAATGTTTCTTTTCGCAGACGATAGCACTGTGGTATTCTCTAACAAAAATCATGATGTCCTAAAAAGAACTATAGACGAAACCCTTACAAATATAGTCAATTGGTTAACTAACAATAACTTAATAATTAATCTGGAAAAAACAAGTCTTATGTTGTTTAGAAATAGAAATAGACCTCACATTGATTGCGAGACGGAGTTCTTAGGTACTAAAATAAAAGAAGTCGACACTACTAGATTTCTTGGTTTGAATATAGACTGCAATGTTAATTGGAAATCACATATTGAATACATAACCTCTAAACTTAGTAGAAGTTCTTACGCTTTGTACATGCTTTCTAAAACAGTCAATACACCGACGGTTGTAACAGCATATCATGCACATGCGGAATCAATACTGCGTCATGGCATAATCTTCTGGGGAAACTCCACCGACTGGGAGAATGTTTTCAGAGCACAAAAGCAATGTGTTAGGGCAATTTATAGGTTAAAAAGAACCGACAGTTGCAAACCAATATTTAAGGAACTTAAATTACTAACTCTTCCAAGTATTTATATTTTAGAAGTTGCTATATTTGTAAAAAAGAATATGCATCTCTTTACTAAGTTCCACGGCAGCCGCCATCAATACAAAATAAAAAATATACCAAATAAAACCACATATTTAAATAAAAGCATATTTTGTATGGCATCAAGAATTTTTAATAAACTCCCAGAGAATCTTTGTCAGGATAACATATTAGACTTCAAAATAAAATTAAAAAATATATTACTAGAAAAGGTTTATTACAGCGTGAAGGAATACTTGGAAGATAAATGTATAATTAATTAATTGTCATATTTTATATATTAAGTTTTATTATTATTTAATTTTTTGACATCTTTGAGTTATATTATTATTTTTTTGACATTAATTTATATTGATTATTTTAAATTCTAATGGACATTTTTTTAATTATATAAATTTTGCATGCCTTAACGGTAGATTATGGAGAAACATAAGATTTTATTTTTTTATAATACCAATACTGTACCCATTTTCGCAAAATAAATGATTGATTGATTGATTGAGTGAATCCGTGTACGTGGTTGGTGCCCGACGACTTCGTTGAAGAAAACCCTGATCATTGAACTGGACCCAGTGGTATTTATAACGATTTGCTTGTTATTTTGGCCAAAATTATGAGTCTAATCTTATAGGTCCACTGAAGAACATCACTGAAAATTTGGTAAGTAACTTGCATATTCTTTGAACTCATCACTGTGCAACGCAGTGCATAGATGTTTAGATCTTTGCCTTATCGTGGTCAGGTAGATGTAATACAACTTCCCCTGCGCACTCTGAACAATTTCCTACTTGCCTGCGGTAATTCTAGACAGCATCGAATGGTCCGGGTCTCGTAATTTTACGATGAATAGTCATAAAATTAACATTTTGAAAAAATGGGTTTTAACATAAATGCCTGCATTAAAAAAGGCCGTAAGTTACAGAAAAATTTTGTTATAAGTTATACTATATCGATTACAACAAATTCGTTTTCCGTAAAAAAAGATGCACGTTGTCAGAAATGCTGGCTCCCCTGCGGACTACTACGTTTTTGCCGCTAAAGCTACGATTGAAAATCTGAAGAAGACATGAATATACTAAAAAAACATCAAGGGGAAAAAGAAGAATCATATAAGAGATTTAGTTTAGTTAGTTTACAATTACAGTATATAGTTGGGCAGGCTTGTTTTAAATATAAACGCACATAAACTTTAACGCACACCTTAATGATTTTGTTAATTCGGTATATTTATAAGTGAATATATATTCTTAAGTGTTATTTATAACAACATGTGTCAATATTTTTTCAGAAACTTGTTATTTTCCTAGAAAATCCAAAAAAATTAGTGGCCAATATACTGACCACTGACCGTTCTGCATCAAATCAAAATATTAACTATCCCCATCTAATCAGTGGCCTGTAAACTGGACACTCATAAAAATCTATTATTTTGATGAAAATAACTCAGTAAAATAAAATAATTGTGTAGGAAATACACCAGTCTTTAATCAGCCTCAACAACATAACATAACAAGCATAATATTTTTAACAAAATTAAATTATTTCTCTTTCTTAGCCTAAAAAAACACACATACATACATATCGTCACGCCTTTAACCCCGAAGGGGTAGGCAGAGGTGTATTTCTACACCCACTTTTCGCCTTGTATACTTTAGTCGCACGTAATAAGGGGCGAGCCTATTGCCGTACCGGGCACATTTCCAGACTCCTTCGTGACAGAAAAACCCAATAACACTGCCCGACCCAGGAATCGAACCCGGGACCTCCCGATCCCACGCGCACATTTATGCCGCGAGACCAACGAGGCAGTCGTATAGGGTTTGATGTCGAGTTTTCCGTCTCTACGCAAAGATGGTATTTGCATCGTGTTATCCCTTAGTCGCCTCTTACGACACCCACGGGAAGATAGGGGGTGGTGACACTTGTATTCTATGCCGTCAACCATACGGCAAAAAAACACAAAAATAAAAATGTCATCTTCTCTGAATTATAACTGAAAATAAAAAATGAAGCAATTGTGGTATTAATAAGTATAGAAAAAGATTATATATTTAGCATAGCTATAGCTATAGGCGGCGAAATCACAGGCGGTAGTGAATGCGGCGGAGCTGTTGTGAGTGGCGGTGAAAGCTGAAATCGAGGTGCTGGTGGAGGAATTTGGGGTGACAAAGATCCGTGTGGGGGGAGCTGAAGCAAATTATCCTGGTTGACTGCAACTACGGGTGCTCAGGCTGTTGGTATTTGAGACAACGTCGTCAAGACAGTCATCAGCGTCGGATTCACCACCAATATCAGAATGAATGGCCTGGTCATCAGTAATGGCCATAATTTCTGTCCATTCGTCTTCAGACATCATTTCTAGATCTTGGTATCGAAAGTTATTTCTAAAACAATGAAAAAAACGAGAATGAAAACTCAATATACTCAAAATTATTACAGGAACCTACAAATCGACATAATTCACCATGAAAAATACCTAAACAATTACGATATTCGGTTATAACTACCGAACCCGTATATTTGTACTAATTATGATAAGACATCCGAGAAATAGACTATATACTTCGTGTAAAATGATATAAATTAAATGTATTAATCAAAATAATTATATACTTATGAGACAACCTCTAACTCATATGTGTCATTTCTAGGTGAGGTTTTTACAACGCACCGGTCTGTTTTTGATTGCTAAAATAAGTGCTTTATTTTACTATATTCGGTTATATTTGCACACAATAATAAAGTATATACTATAATACAATCGTTTTACTCACTTTTGGTACGACGACGTGTTTCTTCTTTGCATTGCACTTATAAATATGTAACGTTTGCTTGCAATGGCAGCAAATACTAGCGCGGATATGCACAAGGGCCAGTTAACAGGCCACTGTAAAAATTGGCGCGAAACCAATTTTACCGAACCAAATTTTACCGCACGCGAGGTTTCAATACGCTGGTTAGATAAAAAGCACACCTGCTTCATTGGGAATCGTATATGATCAGAAGATTCAACATTGTTATAAAAATCTTTGAATTATCGAACTTAAAGTGACTGTCCAGTTTACTGGCCACTTTGTATGGGCCGTCCTATAAAGGGTTAAGCCCAGCTCCATACAATTCGATAGTGCAATTACAGCGTTTTTACGTTCTGTAAAAATAGTTTCAAATGTGGTAGTCAACAAAATATTGGTAAATAATAGTAAAAATTAAGTTTGAGGGATAGAACTATATAGTTAGAAAAAAATAACAAGTATAATAAATACAAAAAAAATCATAAGCCTAAGTAAAAAAACACGCTAATTATGATTTTTTGAAAAAAAGTGTAAAAGATTTTTTGCTCTGGTGAATATTTTCGTTTTTGTGGATGACTACGTTTTCGCTTTCCGCCGTCGATGTGCACCTATAACAATACTTTTTACTGTTTCTACGGGATATATACCACGTACCTCTGTTTTTGTTTTGAGTAACCGATATTTCGGCACTGTTGCAAGCGCCATGTTCACGGATGTACTGAAGTATTGCGGGTGGATGAATGTAATAAACAAGTGAACCGGTCTTCCCGCTTTCTTACTCGTTTATTGCGTGCACAACCACTACCACCGTTTTCACTCTCGCACTGTACTCGATCGCGACACACTGTACTCACTACATCGGCTGGTGATTTAAGTTTTTGCGGTTCACGGGTTTTACATAGACGTAGCACTGGATGCCAGGTGTTCGACAGTTGAAACCCATCTTCTCTATTGAAATTTTTGTACTTTTTAATTTCAATAGCTTCTTTAACCATTCTAGGTAGGTATATAATGGCGTTCTGTCGAAAGCACCTGAGGGTTATGTAACTCAATCCAATGGTTCGTACCCGAGTCTAGGAGATGTTGAGCTATTGCCGACTTGTGTGGTTAATTGTTTTTGACTGCCTTGATGTGTTCCTTGATGCGGCAGGAAATGGTGCGTTTTGTTTGTCCTATATAAGAACTCCCACAGCTGCAGTAAATTTTGTAAACACCCGGCTTTTCCAGGGGCAAACTGTCCTTTGGCGTTCTTATGTATTGTGACAGTTTCTTCAAAGGAATTAAGATAGTTTTAACAGATACCTTCTCAAGGATATTAGAGACCTTATGTCACTCCTTTGACGTGTACGCTGGTTGTCGTTCTACCTTGTAGTCGAGGTGTTTTTGAGTGTGTCTAGGTGGTCTGACACGTCCGCTGTACCCGTTCTTTCGTAAAACGTCACTTATGTGTGCTAGTTCTTCATTTAAATGTTCTTCGTCACACAAGCTGTATGCCCGGTTGGTAAGTGACGTTATAACCGAGTTAAGTTGACGTGGGTGGTGATGCGAGTCGGCGTGTAGATAGCGGTCTGTATGCGTTGTTTTTCTATGTACAGAGTGGCTAAGCGAACCGTCAGATCTTACACCAACTATAACGTCAAGAAACGCCATTCTTCTGTCCTTTTCAATTTCATAAGTGAAGCACATTTTAGCGTGGATACTATTTAAATGCGCCAAATACTGTTGTACTACCTCTTAATCGCCTTCCAATATACAAAAAATGTCGTCCACGTACTGTTTCCAAACCTTCACACTAGATGGGGCAGTAGCAATGGCTTGATTTTCAAAGTGGTCCATCTATAGGTTGGCTACCACTGGAGCTACCGGGCTTCCCATTGCTACCCCATCGATTTGTAGGTAGTATTCACCTCTGTATATGAAATAATTTGTGGTCAGGCAATGATGTACAAGGTCGGCATACACCATAGCAACACGATCTTCACCGATCCTACGTCGAATAACTTGCATGCAGTCTGCTATCGGCACGTTTGTAAAGAGTGATTCTACGTCAAAACTGACCATCACATCTTCATCACTTACGGTACTCTGACGTAAGATCTCTATGAAATGGCGGGAGTCTTTTAGATGCGATGTTGTTCCACCTACTAAAGGTTGCAAGACTTTCGCAACGTGTTTAGCCAGTTCGTAAGTTGGAGAACCCACTTGATTAACTATAGACCGTAATGGAATGTTGCACTTGTGAATTTTTGGCAATCCATATAGTTTGGGGGGTGTGACATTTCTGGGTCGTAATAAATGTGTCACCGTATCTTCACCTATCGCGTGTTGGCACTCGTTGATCATTTTCCGGGTACTGCGATTCAGCCTAGCGGTCGGGTTGTAATTTACTTTTCTGTAAGTGATAGTGTCACTTAACAAATGACGCATTTTTTCGTCATACTCCGTGACGTCCATGACGATCGTCGCGTTTAATTTGTCAGCCTTTAGGATGAGCAGGCTGTCATCCTCGCGAAGTTCACGTAAAGCGACACGTTTAGCCATGTTTATATTTGATTTAGGTAGTTTTGCTCGACGTAAACAGACTGCGACATCTTGTCGTAATGCTTCCGCCTCTTCTGAGGGTATTTTGTTTCGCCGAATAAAGACATAAAAACATATTTATTTCTGCATTTTGGTTGTTTACAACACTTATACATGTCAAAACCCTATTCTAGATGATGCCGGCTTTTCCTAGCTAAATGACTTCTTGAGAAGAAAGGCCGAAACAAACTCAGAGTCATTGTTTTTTTTGTCACTTCAATTTCTTTGGTATTTTCTTCATCTTTTAAAGTCCAGACAAAAAAAGGGTATGCAAGTACAATGCAGGAAATTATCTGACGCTTTTGACTGACTCGGCCCGCATTCAACAGCAATCGTACGGCTCAACCTTGATTGAGGGAGCCAGCACGATCTGTATCACTATGCCTCCACGCCATCAGGTGTAATAACCTCCTCAACCGTGCCAATCACTTTTTCATATTGAATGTGACTTGGCGTGGGAGCAAAGTTTAACACTCTTTCTAAGATGTTGAGTGCAGCTTCGGTCAACGTTTTACCAGATAAGTTTATGACAGTTCGTTGATGAGTTGAGTTTTCATGGTAGGGGGTAGTTACTTTTTGTTTACTTATCAACAATTCAGACTTACGTTCATGTTTCAAGGCACTCAGTTCTCGCGAACGTTGTGCCTGTAGATAGGTGATTCGATCACAGTTATCAAAGTCGACTTTGGTAAACGTTCCACTGCACTTCAGATGTAGTTTATACAACTGCGTCTGTTTTGTCGAGTTGATATCGGGCGTTTCCGATCATCTTACGCAACAATTTCACACTCGCGTTTCGTAGAATGCCCGCGGAACCGTGAATATCATTTCGGGGTTTTATTTTAGCACAAACGGGAATGATGTCCGCGTCCCGACACTTTACTAAAAACACCAATGATTCTCGTAAACATTCACACCGTTTCCGCGAGCGTTCAAGATGTTTGATCAATTTAGCACTTTCCGGCCCGTACCGGTGCACAATATAGGAATTTAAACTTTCGTGGTCACTATCAATACTTTTTACTATTTCTACGGGATATATACCACGTACCTTTGTTTTTGTTTAAATTCCTATATTGCACCTATAACATCAACAACTTATTCATACAAACTGTTGTCTATATACAGGATAACGCAAAAGTAATGACCCTACAGAAATTCCTTATATTTTTTTATGTCATCTCCTGTCATTCTGATATTGAAAATTTGTAGCAATCAAATGAAAAAACTCACTAAAAATAATCATGGACCGCTTTACTCCCCAAGAACGTGGAATAATCGTGTCAATGTTTTTACGGAATAATTCATCGGTTGCTGGAGTATGTGCAAATATTCCAAATTCCAGCGTTTCCAAAAGCTCTGAGTAATCTGGCGTACCAATTCAAAACGCGAGAGACGACCAGGTCTCGTATCAATATAGCGGTACTCAGGCAAGGCGACAAGTGGGCGACCAATAAAAAAATGGCCCGGCGTAAGGGCCTCCAAATCATTCGGATCTGAGGAGGTCGGGCACAATGGCCGAGAGTTCAAAACGGCCTCAATCTTACAAAACACAGTTGCGAGTTCCTCAAATGTAAGGACAGATTCACCGATTGTCCTGCGCAAGTGTGTTTTGGCCGATTTCACAGCGGCCTCAAAAATACCACCCAAGTGTGGACAATTTGGTGGGGAAAACAACCAACTTATCCCACGTCGGGCAAGCCTATCACCTATGTCAGCCTTGTTGGTTTCAAGGAAATTAACAACATCATTCAAATAATTATAGGTGCCCTTGAGGTTAGTGCCGCAATCAGAACGGATCAAGGAAGGCAGCCGGGATACAAATCTGTCAAATGTGGCTACAAACGCCTCGGTCGTAAGCGAGGAGACCAGTTCCAAATGTACGGCCTTTGTGGAGAGATAAACAAAAACACACAAGTAGGCCTTAACAGTCTTGCTGTTTCAAAGTGTCGACGTTTTCACCAAAAAGGGACCAGCGAAGTCCGTGCCAACACCTTCAAACGTCCTGCTCTCAGTTACGCGATCTGCCGGTAAGTCTCCCATCAAGAGCTGCATGGTAGAAACCTTGATTTTATAACAAGGGATGCAGCGAAAGACTACACTCCGGATAATTCTTCGGGCAGACAAAATCCAAAACTCACGTTGTGAAATGGCCAACAGCGCATTACAACCAGCATGCGAATTTTTAAGGTGACGGTCAGTTACCAACAAGCGTACCAAATGACCGTCCTTAGGTAACAAAAGGGGGTGACGTGCTCCGTAAGGGAGGTCGGTGTTCTTGAGACGCCCTTCAACGCGCAAGAGACCCGTATCGTCCAAAAAGGGGTTCAATTTAGAGAGAGCTCCCGACCATTTCGATCTCCCTGATTTAAGGATAGCAATCTCCTTCTCAAAATGCGCCAATTGCACAGAACGAACCCAAAAGGTGAGGGACTCCTGTCGTTCCTGTGGTGAAAGAAACGGTGTCAGATGTTTCTGTTGTGGGTGCCTAAAGTTAAAAACAAAACGCTTTATCCAAGCAGTAACACCTAACAACTTGTCAAGGGAGCTGTAGCGATTCAGCAAGAAATCAGGGTCGAAGGCGCATTCTACCTTCTCAAGAGCGAGTGTTCGTAGACCCGGCAAATTAGAAGTATTCAAAACTGGCGTTCGAGGCCAATCAATTTCTGGTCGACTCAACCATTCCGGACCCCACCACAGCGAATGACCTATCAAACTAGGCGTCAAGCATCCGCGCGAGGCACAATCAGCGGAGTTGAGCTCACCTGGCACGTGTCTCCAAACAAGTTTGACTTCAGATTTTTGTATTTGGGAAACGCGATTAGCGACAAATACCTCCAAGATGTGGACGCGAAGCCTTCAACCAACAAAGAACAATTTGGCTGTCTGTCCAGGCGTAGGTCCCATTAATACAAATGCTTTTACCCAAAGTACTGGACACGTGGTTCAATAAGCGTACAAGTAGGGCTGCTCCCGAGAGCTCCAATTTTGGGATGGTTAGAGATGTCCGAATGGGTGCAACCTTGCTCTTTGCCATGATTAGGGAAACCCTCACCTGACCTGAGGCACTGACTGTGCGCAAGTACACCACGGCCGCGTGACCACGTTCCGAGGCATCACAAAACCCGTGAAGGGTGGCCTTGTACTTCCCGGGAGGAAGGATGGGACGAGGCAAGGAGATCTCGTTGACCGCAGGAAGTGAGGATACAAAAGAGGTCCATTCCTCAACAAGAGTACCGTGTAGAGGTTCGTCCCAGGTCAATCCTGCTGTCCAAAGCTTCTGCAAGAAGCATTTTGCCCAAAATATGACAGGACAAATCCAACCGTTAGGATCAAAGGTTCTGGCGACAGTAGACAACACGAGACGTTTAGTCCAAGCACAAGGCAATTTCAAGTCTACGTTATACGTAAAGATGTCTTGGACTGGTCTGTACTGGACGCCGAGAACAGCCATCATGGCGGGGTTGTCAACAATTTCAAATAGATGTGGATCTTGCTGATGATCCTCGGATAAGCCCTCTAAAAGCGCTGGTGAGTTGGAAATCCATTTGCGCAACTCATAACCGGCGGAGGCCAAAATACCTATCAATTCGTCCCGCAGGAAGATCGCCTCGTCCGCTGTGGAGGCGCCCGAGAAAATGTCATCGACGTAAATATCGTCCTTCAAGATGGCGGAGGCTCGTGGGAAACTTAAGCCTTCGCGGTCTGCGAGCTCCCAAAGAGAACGTATTGCCAAGTAGGGGCTCGACCTTAACCCGTACGTATTGGTATTGAGCTCGTAGACGACCATGGGATCGCAAGGATTCTCTCTCCAAAGGATCAGCTGGAAGCGACGGTCATCAGGGTGGATAATTGTCTGCCTGAACATCATTTTTATGTCGGCCACAAAGACAACCTGATGTCGTCGGAAGCTGGTGATGACGTCACAAAGGTCCTTGACCAACTTGGGACCAGAACGTAAGCACTGGTTCAAGGATACGCCTGTTGAAGTCTGCGCAGAATCATCAAACACTGTGCGCAGCTTGCCAGTCGATGGCTCCAATACCGCATGATGCGGGAGAAAGTAATGCTCCACCGAACGCCAATCCAAATTTCACACGGACATGTGTCCCAATTGTTCATATTCTCTCATGAACTCAATGTACATCTGTCTGAGCTCCGGATCACGACCCATGCGGCGCTCCATAGCCAACAATCTCTTTTCGGCTAAAGGTCGTGTCTCACCAAGCGGAGGCCGAACAGACAGAAAAGGAAGCTTCGTAATTAGCCGACCAGAACGGAGTCGATCAGTGTTGTTCTGGAAGAACAGCTCACACTCCTCACGTTCTGGATTCAAACGAGCAGCTTGAGGGGGCTCCTCTACCTCCCAAAACCTCTGAACCGCATCAGAGAGAGCAGAGCCTACCGCCAACAAATTATCAAGTTCGGGTGGAGGGGGGTCCCTAGGTACAGGTCCCATCAAAGCAAATCCAAATATGGTCGGGATGGCAGTCAAACCATTTGGCACCAAGACCCGTTTCCCACCAATCAAAATTCCACCGATCACATCAGAGCCAATCAACAAATCGATTTGTCCCGGTGTGTCAAATTTGGGGTCTGCCAGTTCCAATCCCGATGTCAAATTCACAACAGCAGCAGGTAGCTGTTTCTGTGGATGCATACCCAAAATATTCTTCAACACAATAGCCGAGATTTTAATCCTCGGGTGTGAAGATTCAACAGGGCCAAACAAAACCTTAACTTGTCCTTCAACATTAGAGGCTATGTCACCTATACCCCGTATACAATTCGGAAAAGAGCCCATATTTAATTTAACCTGCCCTACCAAATAAGTGGAATCAATGCAACCTTGTGAACCTGTGTCCAATATAGCACGGACAACAACAGAGGTCCCCGTGGGTCCCCAGACCCTAACCGCAACCGTTGGTAGGATAACGGTCTCAATGGGGGAGGTTGGCGTTATAGGGCAGGAGTTAATTACCTATTGTTGCCCGGGCGGCTACCGTTGGCCAGGACCAGGCAAATCAAAATGGGGGTGCGGCTTGAAGTCCTCAAAGGCGCGATGACTCGAACCGCGCGCCATCTGTGGGGGGTCATGGTGAGGCACCCGCCCAAAACGAGGTGGTCGCGAGTCAAGGTGGGGACGCTCCCGCCAAAGGAGGGGAATACCTGGGGCAGCAGTCATGGTGCTGGTGACGCTGAACAGTCGCACATTCAGGTGCGCGAGAGAGAGGAGGCGTGCGCACGCTACGGTTCTCCAAGCGGGGTGAGTGGCGATCAATTGAGTGAGGCGACTCTCTGCTACGCGCCGGTGAGCCTCGGCTGCCACCTTCAAAATACCCGCCCGTGCGCGGCGTCGGCTGGTTGGACAAGCGGCCTACCTCTCTGGCATTCATGCAGAGAATGTCCAAATGCTGTCCTCCACAGTAAGAACAGGGGCGAGAGTTTGGGCAGTCTCACTGGTAGTGGGACCCCAAGCAAGAGACGCAAAGGCGGCGGGCATTCGCGATGCGCCTACGAGAGGCGACATGAAGGTCCAAGAATGCCCTACTATTGGCCGTTCTGTGCCCCGTGACCTTGCAGTAAGAGCACTCCGCTGGGCTCTGCGTGACTGCAAAGCGAGGAGGGCGCCGGTCAACATTGGCTCGGGTGTGAACGCGAGCCTGCTCCTTGACCTTGGGCGGCTGCGACTTAGCCGGCGTGTCACCACCGGAGTTGTCCAAGACCCGGCACTCATCCTCGAGGAACCTCTCCAGGTCAGCAAAAGGGGGCAGATGGGTCGCGCTATCCCCACCAAAGCGCTTTTCAAAACGCGACCTCAGGTCGGCAGGCAGCTTCTTAAGTACAATGTGCACCAATAGATAGGACCATTGGTCCACGGGCAGGTCAAGGCACTTAAGTGCATTGATTGCCACCAAAAGCGGGTTCAAAAGTTGGGTGCGCAACCCAAAGACCCGGGTGAGCGTGGGCAAACTCAAAATTTGTTCAATATGCGTGTCGGTGAGGCCACGCTTGTTATGGTACCTACGGGTGATTAGGTCCCGAGCCGTCTGGTACGCCTCGTCAGACACGGGCAGATGCTGGATGAGGCCCTTGGCCTCCCCATCCAGGACCGACATCAAATAGGCCAATTTTTGTGCCGTCCGAAGGTCAGCCCTATCATTGACCAGGCTGTCAAACAAATTAACGAAGCCCAGGTAGCTTCCTAGGCAGCCATCAAAATGGGGGAGGTCTAAGGTAGGAAGTCTACTCACCAGCCCCGGTGCTGACCTAGGAAGCTCCTGCTTCAAGCCGGGTTGCCCTTCCCTATCGGCAACTAGTTGTCTCGCACTATTGGAGACATCATCATACAGGTCTAAGACCTGGGCAAAATCTTCGCTGACCTTATTTCGCTGGTCAGCGGTGAAATCATTAACTGACACTTCGAGACATCAAGCGTTGAAAATGCGAAATTGCTGTTCCACACTTGCCAGGCGATCATCAATCCGCTCATACCTTTGTAGTAAGGCCTGCTGGCGATCAGGCCGGTTCACCAAGGCACTGGCCGAGGCAAACCAGCGCAAATCTGATGCAATAGCACCAGCAGCCGCACGCAAGTCCTTGATAGCTGACATAATCAAATTTCAAAAGAGCCCGGACAAGCGTTAAATAATATTAACAATCAAAACTTAATATTTGTTAATTCTTTGAAACCAACAAAGTATTAGCCTGTTTACTGCAAGTGCAGGCAAGTGACAGGTATCTACTGTCCAACAAAATTAATAGTTGCAATTAAGTATATTTGTTTCGGCGTTACACCGAAACCGAATGTTCCTAGTCGATTTGGGAAAACTATTAATATGTGGACTGTAGGAATTTTGTTCTTATCGACTAGGAAGTGAGGAAGTGAAAAGGTGGAGTGGATAGGAGCCTCTTACCTTGCAAATGGCAGCCTCCTGGTGTCTTCAAGTATATTGAAGCTGCTTGAATCACTCTACTACACAAATCACTTTCACTCGCGAGCGGTTTTGTTGAGTTTTGTATAAGCGGTAATAATTATATATGGCGGTGCGGTTCAGTGCGGTACGGTGCGGCGGACATGAGTTCACGATCGTCTAGAATCTTCCATTCTTTTTTCGTCGCCGTTGAGCAGGGCGGCCAATAGCGAGGCGTTTTTGGGAGGGTATTCATTAAAGGATCGCTCGGATTAGCCGAGCAGCGACGAACCATTGACGTTGATATAATTAACTAGCAATGGAAAGGATAGATGGCGCTACCAATATTGACACAAAAACAAAGTTATCAAAAGTTGAAACTTCAAATAAGTTAATTAATTACTTACAACAGACAGACTGGCTGTGTTATTTGAGATATACAATAGTAAGTTAGCACAGAATATGTGTTACCTAGCAATATTATCTATATATTATAACAAAACAAAGGTTTATCAATGGTTATCAAAAGTTTGGTTGTTATAATGTTTCAACTCAATATATGCAATAAACTAAATTTAGTAAATTTATTGATACATACAGCTGTTATGTATCCAAACAAACTGCCTTATTAATGCTAACAACAACAATTATTGCTAGATTTCAACAATACAAGTCAAACAATTACTGATTGAGGTTATGTATGACAATGTGTTTCAAGTTATGTAGGTCAACTTATGCACATAAATATTATGTATTTTAGGCAAAAACTGACCTGACAAACACTACAATAGGCTAGTTGACTAAAAAAATTTTATAAGTACGTCCTTTAGATTATTCAAAAATAAGCGATACGTATTTTTTTATTTGTAAATCAAACCAAAAATGACCAAGATATAGCTCATTAAAGTTACGTATAACGTCACACCGTGCTGCATTTTTTCGCACTAGATGACATCACACGTAACTTTAATGGGCTATATCTTTGTTATTTTTTATTTAATCGAAAAAAGAAAATATACGTGTCCAATATTTTTTTATAATCTAAAATACGGACTAAATAAAATTTAATTATTTTGACCCTGGAAACTACCCTATACTGTTACAAGGTGATAAGATACAAGCTTATACCAATCTGAGTTTAGATACAATCAACGGCTAAGTTTCAACCACGCTCTGCTACAAAAACTTATGTCTAGAATTGCCGTAGGCAGGCAGGAATTGTTCAGAATGCACAGTGGAAGTTGTAATACATCTGCCTGACTACGACAAGACAAGGATCCAGACACAATGCACTGCGTTGCACAGTGATGAATTGAAATCCTAATTATATCTATCCATATTAATAAAATGTCTTACCAAAGGTCTCGGTGGTGGTGACGTTCTTGAGTGGACCTATAAGATTAAACTCATAATTTTGGCCAAAATAACAAGCAAATCGAATAAATACCACAGTGTCCAGTTCGGCGTCCTTCTTCAGACCAGGATGCACGTTGGCGTGGCGGTTCACAATTTTCGCAACTGTTCATTAAGATACAACTTATCTTTTATCACAAATAAACCGATGCCAGCTGATCAATTAGCGGCAATACACTACGGTTTTTGGTTTTACAACCAAATATAAGATCAAAAACGCGCTCACAAAAACGGAATCTTCCAGAGCGAACCAAAAGCTAGCTTTTTTCGCTGACCGCGGGAAACGAACAAACTATTCGCGAAGCTACCAGGATGTGCTTTTCAAAAGGTGATCAATTTATTTTAATTACAAACCACGCGAGAGAGACCAAACGGCGTCAGTGCATTTTCAGAAACGGAAATTGACAGTTCAGTGTGACCATAGTCAAATTTTACAATAGACTAAACTAAACGTTACTAAATCGATATAATCGACTTCACTTATCATAAAAACTATTTCTATTTCAAACACATATACAACGTGTAAATGAAATAATGCACATCCTCAGACACCCCAATTAGAATAACTTGTTACAATCATAAATATCATAATGCATGCATTGAATTTTGTTTTTTATTTGCGTAAATATTGTTTTTTGAAGAAAGTATAAACGCGATTAAAAGTAAAAAGCGTGGTCACTATAAATTTGCGCACGCATACAAACACACGAAACGGTTGCTATGGTAAACAGACGACAGCAATCTGATAGGAACGAAATACGATACGATATAAACAAAATGTTTCAAATTTAGTCTTTATACAACACTCTGATAGAGTGGGGTTTACAAGAATGATGTTTGAGTAATTTGTCAGCTACTGTTGATATTTCCAAAGATATGACTAGGTACCTATTTCTTTCCATCACACTTTTCGGCTTTGGAGTGGACAGTTGACTTTGTATAAAATTATTTATTGTTTGTTAATAACATGCACACTATCCATTGTTTCATAATATTGTAAATGAGTATTTAGTTATCTAGCATTATTGATAGATAAAGTAAAAGAATATCAATGAGAGAATAAAGCAAGATCTACGTATTTAAAGTTGTAAATTAATAGTTACATTAATAGAATAATCAAATAACTTACAGGATAAAATCACATTATTTTAGTCCACTTTCACTGTTCCCTCACGCATCACATCTTTTCACTGTTTCAAAAGCAGCTAATATGTATCAACTTAACTCCTAGGCACTTGTTGTCTCCTCACAATAAACTAGTGATTTAACATTTTCCCACAGTGAAAAAGTCCGGGGGCGACAAGTTAACGTCAAGATGATGCAGAACGTTCCACACCAGCACCGTCATGTTGATAATTACAATTTTATTCACACAAATAAAATATTTTTTCGCAACTCTCGCTGACAGATTCCCGATGGATGACTAGATACTTGTAATAACTTGTCAAAGCGCATCGCCAGCGCTTGTCATTGGCCAGCGCGGGCGACACATTACGTCTCGCTCTTGCCTGTTGATTATTACGTAAGCGAAAGATAGATGATAGATATTTTCGTGGTAAATTGTGTGTATTGTCTTTTGCCGCTATTGTGTTGTACGAATGTGTGCGTTCGTGTGACCGAACGTCGAACCATTAAACAAATGCATTTTAAAAGATGGCGTTCTGCTTTGACTTAAGGTTTATTTTCGTATATTTCAACCTTTGAAATAAATGAGTGACTATAATTTACGTTAGTTTTATTATTTTAGAACAAAAACTAAACAATATTAAAAATGACAGTAATGGATTCAGTAGCTGATTCTGAATAAAATACTTTCAGGAAGTGCATTTAAATTTGTTACATGTTGTATAGGGCTCAAATGTGCTTCAACTCTGGAGGTCAACATTTAACAGACATCATATTTAAATCATAATGCAACTAAATTTCATGGCACAAATATATATATTAAAAACATATTCTAGTTTTCTAATTTAGAAACGAAGTTGTAGCTGAACCAAAAAGGGGCATTACTTTTGCGCCGCTTATTTAATTATATAATTATGAACGTGAAAATGGTTCAATGAGAATCTAAACATCGCATTGTTCTTTGTAATGAAAGACTTAAAACTTGAAGTTTGCGGAAATAGCGGTTTTTTAAGTGGAGGTGAAACTGAGAAATTTGCTAGCAGTCAGTTTGCGACCACGGGGCGTGCAACCGTCTCGAAACGTCAAGCAAAATAAGGTATGTAAATACCTAATGCATATTCGCATTAATTCCCGTATACGTATATATATATAAACGACTGTTTGCGGACTTGGTTGATCACGAGGTATTGCCGTTCCAAACATATTCAATAAAATTTAGATGTATTCGTGATGAATTTGGCTGAAGTTCCGAACAAAACTGGATCCGTAACGGCCATATATCTTAGACCGACGTCAACTTTTTGGCTCCGAATTATATGCCATGCGTGCGTCCTTATTTGAATCCAGACGTGACAATTATAAATATGTGGTTCCAGGGACAAGTTACTTCAGTACTTGCTCCGTGTAATAATAATAGTATATGATATAACCATTTTATACATTCTTACCAGTACTATAATGATCCTATTTCTATTTGATAATTTAAATACTATTTAAGTCCGACATTTTCCATTTCTTGTATACTGTTTGGCTCCATTTATAGTGTATAATAATTATGCCAAATCATCACCATCCTCCGAGCATTATTCCAGTTGCATCCAGGCCTTCGCCTTGGAGCCCGGGCTCCGCTTTCTGTTCTAACCAGATTTAACAGAATATTAGCCATTCCGCAGAGCGACTGCCGTCTGACCTCCGCAACCCGAAGGGATAGCCATATTCTATGGTTAAGACCAGAGTCAGGATGTTCGCGGGTACTAATTCCTCGTAACGACTGTCAAGGATCTTTTTGATGTGAGCTGGGACCGACGGCTTAACGTGTCCTCCGAAGCACGGAGGATGTGACTTTTTGTGGCCGGTCACCCATCTATAAACCAGACGGTGACGAACCCGCTTAACCTTGCGAATCGATAGATTCGAGCGGTCGCCACTTTGCCACGGGCCGCTCACTTTATACGTCACATGTGCGTACTTATTTGAATCCAAAACTATATACTATATTAGACCTGCTGGTAAATATTATGTGGCTCCAGGATTATGTTAGTTGAGTATTTTTGTTTGAATATTTTAGTATACTATTTAACGCATAATTGGAGTGAAATCAAGTCTGTGTCCGTTTCGAAGTTAAAATTGCGCCGTACTAAAGCACTAAGGACCATAGTCTTCACTGCAAAGATATTAGATAAGACTTCGGTTTCATCGTTACCCGCATATCCATCTCTTCAAAAAGCACACAATAGAGTCACTAAGGTCTACAACAGGGCCAATATTACACGTGTCGCAGTATTAATGTGGATCATATTACGTTCTTTAGCCAAAATGAAAGAGAGCACGGCGTTGAACAATTCATATATTGCGTGTTACGAATTTTGACAGTACAATTATGATTAACATTGATAATATACTATTTTATTAATCCATTTATTGTCTGTATCTATTTATTATTCAATAGTTCTTGTGACATGCAAATTATATTAATGTTGAGATTCATACAGTGTGTATGTGATTAACAATAAGACTAATGTAATAGCAATAGCATAATAATTTGTAAGACAATAACGATAATTTAATGTAAAAGAAACATTTGTACGCCAGAATACTATGGATTAAAATAATTGTTAACATCTTGTATACAGTATTCCAACAAATAAACTATTATTATTATTATTAATTATCAATATGTCCGTTTCAAAGAAACAGAAACTTTCTCTAGTCTAACGAATTTCTTGTTACAGCCTAAGAATAATATTATTTAAGGAGTTTTACCTGTAAGGAAAGATAATATTGGATACGTCTTATGAAATCAAATTTCATACTTCATTATGTTACTAAGTGCACTGGCTAGCAGGCAAACTACAAAAACATTAACAAAACTGTGCCCTAAAAAGAAAACCCTAAAGAAAAAAAAACTGTCATCCACAAGCAATACTAGGTTTATCACAGAACACACTTCCTTACCTATTATTTTACAAATCTTCGTCTTTATAATCCTGGCTTTACGTCCAAGGTTTCTGCTGTGACGTCCGCCATGATTTATGCTCCAACCCATCTCTGTTCATTGTTTATTTTATATTTCCTTTAATTAAGTGGATTCTGTTCACAATTTATGTTTATTATAGTCGTTTTCAATTTACGCGCCGACACAGACATTATTACCGGTTATTCTCTGAAATATGCTTGTAACGAAAATCAAACAGGTCAACGGGTCTGGTCTGACGTAGTTTTCAGTTTTAATGCTTTTTTCGGCTAATAGCAAATGTATATTGTAGCACATCAATGTCTTTCTTTAAAACACATGAAAAATGGGTGTTAGAATAATTAAAGATATAGAATAATTTCACAGTGTAAAAATGCATGCTTGCATTATGCATAATTCACCTTTTTTGTGAATAACTTTTGCAAAGAATCGTGCTACTGATCGCCAGATATTACCGGAAAAGTAAGAGTTTCGATCTTATACCTAAATGTTGAATATGAACAATTCATGTTTATATTCTACATTCCAGTTTTAGTACCGATGACAATATACAAAGAACTGGTACAGCGATGGCAGTTATGTTTAAATCCTTTTATAAATGCGCTTACACGCATTCTGTCTTCATCATGAATGTGAGCAATAATTAATGTATGTCATGTCATTGCATTCAGTATTTGTATGATACATGATTCAGAGATCAATAGTATTTCAAAAATTCCTTTAACCACAGATTTATTAATAATATTTAATACTGTCTACTTATTTGTTTTATTTAGATATTTGAGGCAGCGAAAGTTTAGTCGACACACTAATAAACTGCTATACAGATGTTGACGGATTCGAATCATCGGCGCGCCCCACTAGAAAGTGGATACCGGGCTCCAAAGTGAAAATTCTTGGATGCAAATAGAGGGCTACGCTAGAACGATGATGATATTAATTTAATAGCTACGTCTACTTTTTGAAGATAGTGTTGTGTTTTCTGGTTTTTTAGCCTACTTAATTCTTTAGTGTGCAATACTATTTTCTTTTTCCTATCGTTAAAGCAACAAATCTCACAAAGTATCCTTATTATATATTTAAAATATTAGTTCGAAACATTGTTGAAAAATAAAACTAAGGAAGCTTGGCCGAAAACACTCATGTTATCGATTTAACGAACATTGGTGCAAGCAAACAATTTATTTTTCTTGAGAATTGTAAGAATTTTTGGACACGGTTCGGCAGTTTGTAACTTATAATGATATTTGCGTGCCAGCAGTGCGAGCTGTGTGAGGCAGGCCGACAACATACTGATTTAGAACTATGTTATAAATGTGTGTACGGTTACATAATTATTTGTTCGGCATTCTATTGTCGCCTGGCTTGGCTAACGGCACTTCTACACATTAAATGTCGATTTCTTTTTGTTTTCTTCTTTAAAAAGGGATTGTAGACTGGTAATGTTGCTGCCATGATGCGATGGTTGCTGAATTAAAAAGCAAGAGACGCAGAGAGGCTGGTTTTTAATGTACTGCAATATTCGACTCACTCCTGATCTAAAAAGCATCTGAAGCTTTTAGTAAATTTAGTGGTAAGGTGGATAATTTAAATTTTTGTTCAGTTGATGTTTGTTTCAGTTATACTTATTTATATTTTTTTATAAAATAAGTTACTTTTTTATGCTGTGGTTAACAAAAAAGGATTTATATAAGACGTCATCGTAGCTTATTTAACTGGATAAGTGTTAATTCCATAAGTAGTAATTAACACGTAAAGTAGGATGTTAAGCCCACTGGACATCAGATCAAAGAGCTTATAGGTAAGTATAAATCTTTTCAATGTTTAGACTAGAATAAGCTTTCTGAGATCTAAGACAAACTTGTGAGTAATTAAATAGTTCAAACACAAAATGTATACTTATTAAAAAACCTAATTCACAATCTTAACGTTGAAGATTGATGTCAAGGGATCAAGAAAGGTCATATGAAAATCAGTCAAAATTCTAAAGGTAATTTTAATTCAATCAATCATTTATTGAAGTCATTTCTTGAGCACAATCACTCGACTGAAGGGGATATGGCTCTCCGCAGAAATATTACGAATATTACGTTTAAAGAGGCCCTTTGGAAAAATTTGAAGAGATGCCATTTTTACCGACTAGCAATTTTGAATTCAAATTAAGTAATTTCATTTTATAAAATTGTGTTATATATTACAATTAATAAATCTCAAATGAGTACACCAGACTTCTCTTCATAGTACCAAAAAGTAGTTAAGTCAAGAAAGGTTAAAAAAATTGTCAATAGTGTGGCCCTGAGTTATTGCTCGTTTTTGTCATTGTTCTACGCTCTTACATGGCACTAAATGTAAAAATAGCATTATGGAATTAGTCTGTAAACTTCCCATCCATTAGCATTACATAGCGACCTATGTGTATGAATGATATTGACTTGGTTTATAGGTATGTTATTTTGATTCAAGAATTATTATTCTACCCGTATAAGAATTTAAATATAACGATTTACAGATAGCATAAACTGATCCACTATAATGGAACATCTAAAATTAATGTGGATGTAATTCCTACATCACTGCCCTTAGTCTCTTTTGGATATATAAGCATAACGTATCATGCAGCTATGACACTGAAGTGTTAAGCAGGTAACTTTGAACAAGTTGTATCTAGTATGAATAGTCACTAACAAACTTAGATGGTAAGTCAACGACTCGTCAGCTGCTAACGCTAACTTTTCTTTGTGTGAAAGGAATGCTATAAGCATACCTGTAAAGACATGTGTGAGATACTTTCAAACTTCTCGATTTGTGTTTTTTTTTTTACATCGTTACGCTTTTATCGCCGAAGGCCGTAGACAGAGGTGTAATACAACACCCACATTTCGTCATATTATTATTCTGAATTTTTAGGTCCCACGTAGTAATGGGTTGGCCTGTTGCCGTTAGCAGGCACATTGCCGGCCTATTAGCTGCTACTAAGAATTCTGAAAAAATTAGTAACACTTTTGCCCCACCCAGGAATCGAATCCAGGACCCGATCAGAAGACGCATACGATATCCACTGAACCACGGAGGCAATTTGTATGTACGTATAACTAAATTTCTATGGAATCATCCCGTAATTTTGTTGTTGTAACAAATATAAGGTTTTTTAAATAATAACATAACTCTAAGTATAGAAACCCGTTACATACATATTATTATCATTAGAAAGACAAATATCATAATAGTCGATAATTTCTACAAAATTTACTCTCCTAATTTAATTTCCAGTTGCACTTCAATTCAATAAGAAGATTTGGCCTACTATACCACGCTTGCAATAGCCAGACGGATTCGTGCAGGAGTGGATGTCAAGGTTTCTGTCTCTTCGCAAAGCTACTATTTGCTACAAATATTTTCCTTAGTCGCCTGTGTGCCCGCGCGCGGGCTGCGCGCGTCGCCGCGCGCGTCTTCATGTGTCCGTAGTGGCGCCTTTGTGGGTGCGGTGTACAGTGTTTGTCAAATTTAGGATCGCGGCTATTAATATGAATTTTCAGTTAGATGACGTTAACACTCACCATAGCAACACTATGTCAATTGTTCACCAAATTCGCAACTAACTGATAACAAGGCTGTAGCCGTGCGGATAATACAACTGCTTCACGGTCTGAGGGCGTGGGCGTGGGTTCAAATCACTTTCATAACGCTTATAATAATTTTGGTTTTTATGATATTTTTAAAATCTTTATAAATAATAAAAATAAAAATAATATTTTGAATAAAAATGAGAAAATTCTAGTAACTTCAGGAACGACTGGAAGGGTTAAAAAGAGATATGTGGTACCGGAAATAAATAAAATAAATTAGAATTTATATAGATACTTTGCATTTTTAAGTTCAACATTATATAATACTAGCATTTGCCCGCGGCTTCGCGCGCGTTGAAGTCAGGGTAACATTAATTTACTTGCAGTCTCAAGTTGTGTGAGACTCCTGATTAGTCTAAAGAGTTCAGAAACTCTATAGAGTACAAAGTAATTCGGTCAGTATCCATGAAATTGTCTACCATTATATATACCGAATATATATCTATAAACACTTTCGCATTTACAATATTAGTAGAGTATTTCTGAAGATTGACTGACATGTAAGTAACCTATCTTTAGGATTCCCTAGCCATAGGCTAGGAGGCTTAAAACTGAACCCCTGATAGATTCGCCATGTCTGTCTATGTATCCGTTTCTATGTCACAGCCACTTTATGCCGAAACTATTAAGACTACAAATTTCAAAATTGGTAAGTAGATGTCTTCTGTGAACCACTTTATGATTTATATACAAAAAAATATCTGTCCTATAGCCTATGGAGATTTTTAAATTTAAATTTTGCTTGCCAATACCCTCTAATGTATTATGTAATTGATTAACATTATAAAGTTTAATTCAAAGCAATTTACATTTCAATTGGTATCTTTAACTAGTGTATTTTAACAGAAATAGTTTGACTGCTCGCATTATGTAATTGTAAGTGTAATTTTTGCATGCCGATTGAGAGAGGTGAAACATGCTGTACTAAATGACTGAACTATAACTGTACCATCTGTATCTACCATGTTTCTAGCAAATAAATAATTATTCTATTCTATTCTATTGGTGCTCAATACCAATAAACAATATCGATACACAAACGCTACAGAAACCAAAGTTATTTTTGCTGGCCAAAAATTGATAGTGATATTTGGCCGGAGGCTACGTTATGCTTATGTTAAGTGAATCCCTCTACTACGTTAACCTTGATGAGCGAGTTCGACTCGCACTTGATTTCATAATTACTCATAATATTATTGCTCATAAAAGTTTGAGATCCGCACGCTCCGCATTGTTTCCCGCTTGCCGCCCGCGCATTCACTACGGACACTTGTATGAAAGTTCTATGGTTTGAGTTGCCCGCGTGCTCCCCGCGCTGCACCGCTCGCCGCCCCGCTCGCCCACTACGGACACTTCTATAGAGCTCCATATGTTTGAGTATCCCGCGTCGCGCCCGCACCCGCGCCCGCCTTTCACAGTGGCCGAGCACTGTTATGACACCCACGGAAAGATGGTTTTACTTTAGTTACTTTAATGATGGTTAAACTTTACTTTACAATGATTTGACATTTATATTAACATACATACTTATTATAAATGCCAAGTTGTTGGTATGTCCAGATTATAATATAAGAGGTAAATAATTGTAATTAAGCCGTATGGTTGACGGCATAGAATACAAGTGTCACCACCCCCTATCTTCCCGTGGGTGTCGTAAGAGGCAACTAAGGGATAACACGATGCAAATAACATCTTTGCGTAGAGACGGAAAACTCGACATCAGACCCTATACGACTGCCTCGTTGGTCTCGCGGCATAAATGTGCGCGTGGGATCGGGAAGTCCCGGGTTCGATTCCTGGGTCGGGCAGTGTTATTGGGTTTTTCTGTCACGAAATTCTCAGTAGCAGCACGGAGTCTGGAAATGTGCCCGGTACGGCAATAGGCTCGCCCCTTATTACGTGGGACTAAAGTATATCTGGCGAAAAGTGGGTGTAGAAATACACCTCTGCCTACCCCTTCGGGGATAAAAGGCGTGACGTTATGTATGTATGTATGTAATTGTAATTCTCAGTTTGTAAACAAAGATAACGTCAGTAAAACGCTCTTTAATTTTAATTTTCCGATTCTAGTAGGACAGACACCCGCCGGGTTCCACAGACCGCCGGGGCAGAAAATAAGTAATTGTATACCCAATGATCAGTAGCTCCATCAAACATATTGAATATCTGCCTTTACCGAATTATAAGATAATTTTTAGTATAATTAAATTTTAACAAACATTTCCCAGAGTGCCGCTCTGCCCGCCCTACCCTTTCTCCGCGGCCTTTTTTTTGTGCCTAGGTTTTAACGAGACTGATTTGCGTTTTTTTTTTCCTTTTATATATATTTTTTTGTCTGCCTTTTGAGTGCATGTAATTGCATATTATTGTATTATAATTATGTATATTTTAATATAACACATAACTATTTGTGTGTTTTGCATTGTGAGTGAGCGCGACACCTGGTTGGGCATCCGTGGTGGGTGAATGGGAGCCAAGAGAATATCAGCGCCCAGTATGCATCAGCTGTACTGGGCATAATGCTGACTTGGGTAGCCAAGCCTTTTGGTCAGCACTGGGACACATACTCGACAGTACTCGACATTTTATTTTTCTGATCTGCAAATTCTTCTGTATTTTTATTGAATGTGAATGTGCCTTTATAATCGGTTTTGTTCTTTTAAAATATTGTATGTTGTTCTGTTTGTGCTGTATCCAAATAAATGTTTTTTTCTTCTTTCTTCTTCTAATTAGTGAAGCAGATTTTTCACAGAACCTGAACCCTGAAAATCTACAACTAAAACTAAAACAGAACTGATAAATCAGTATCAGTGAAATATAGTAAAACTCTTAGTAGTCAACACACATAGTTCAATGTTAGGCAAATACAAATATATAACGTGTGAGGCTGAGCACACATGGGTCGCGTGAGACGCCCGCCGAGTAAAATGCATCCGCCATGTTCTAAGCGCATCCCACCCCTGAATGCACCCTCACTGTCGACTACACGCTACGTAATATAATTCAATTTGCAGTCGCCGCTTCTTTTCATCTTTGCGGCTATGGACGCAGGTTTCTAAGGCAAAATGCGTGTTCGTTACTGCGGTTTGAGCTATGAGTTTATGGAATTTTTATTCTTTAAACAAGTTATTGTTAAATACTGATCTTTTTAAGATCTGGTATAAGATATAATATTATATTGAGACTCAAAAATAGGTTGACAGTCTGCTAAGTCCCAATTAGTAGTTCTGACACAAAATGGAAAAAATGTTTATAGAATAATATTCGGTCGTAAATAATTATATTAATATTGAAAAATCGTGGTTTTGATTCTTGTTCAAGTACCGACGACGTTTAAATTATTTGCATACCTAAGCATCAAGCCTTAATTATCAAGTTAATGAGAAAACATTTTTTTTTCTACAATCAGCCAATAAACATATTTTAATAGATTAGCATCAATACCTACAGCAATAATTGTAATTACTCTAAAGCATAAAATTATCTGTAAATGTACATGATATGTTATATAGATATGTATATCCATGTTACAAAGCAAATGTTTCTATTACATAATCATAATATTATTGATACATATAGCTATATCAGTAGTGTTATAATGTTGACACTGACCTTGGACAATCAGTTCAAGATAAATATCATATAACTACTTATATATATGAACGTAAATTTTAGAACTGTCCGTCTTTGTGTAGGTATATATAACCATCCATCCGCGACAATGCAGCGATATAAAGCAAATTTACTTACATAAATTGTCAGATTTAATAATGAATAATACCTAAGCATCAAGCCTTAATTACCAAGTTAATGAGAAAACATTTTTTTTTCTACAATCAGCCAATAAATATATTTTAATAGATTAGCAACAATACCTACAGCAATAATTGTAATTACTCTAAAGCATAAAATTATCTGTAAATGTACATGATATGTTATATAGATATGTATATCCATGTTACAAAGCAAATGTTTCTATTCCATAATCATAATATTATTGATACATATAGCTATATCAGTAGTGTTATGATGTTGACACTGACCTTGGACAATCAGTTCAAGATAAATATCATATAACTACTTATATATATGAACGTAAATTTTAGAACTGTCCGTCTTTGTGTAGGTATATATAACCATCCATCCGCGACAATGCAGCGATATAAAGCAAATTTACTTACATAAATTGTCAGATTTAATAATGAATTTATAATCTTAAATTTGTAACAGCAATACACGGAAATCAAGCTCAGTGGCGTGCCAATGGAGAGGCCTCTAGCACAGGCTAATGTCTACCTTTAATTAAAATATCAAACCAAATAAGGTGTTTTAGCATTTGTTTAAAATGAACGTGAACCACGACAATTACACTTTAGTCTATCTTCTCGTATACTTGAATATCATCATAATAATTCAGTAGGTGTTTGTTACAATACCCTACACTTAGTTCATCATCTACTGGCATGGTATTTCAAAATTCATATCTTAATATATAAAATCCTTGCGTTACTGACTGACTGACAGACACGCTACAGCCAAAACTATTGGGCGCAGGAAGCTGAAATTTGGCATGTATGTTTCTTGGGGACCGTAGGGGTGCACTAAGAAGGGATTTCCTGAAATTCCCACGGGTTCGGCCAAAACGGGTAAATTAAAAAAACATGCAGGCGTAGCTGTTGGCGTCCTCTAGTTTATATATATTATTCTTCGTATAATATATAAAAAGGTAAACAAATAGTACCAGTAAGTATCTGTATCATCCAAATATAATCTGAAAATACTTTTAACATTAAGTCTGCCAAATTATACAAATAAGTGGAATGTTAAGTCACAAGTCACACCGAATAATAAGCTATATTATATGAAACATATGAGTAAACTTAACACAATATTTACACATAGATAAATTGACGTAAGATCATCAGTCTCCAAAACGGCGCCCTTCACAGAGGAACAGAAGAGATATTACAAAGAAAATGGTTACATAGAAGAAGAAATGAAGAAGAATTAAATGAGTTAAGTGATGAGTATGACAAGTTGTTCGCGAGGAAAAACCAAGAGAAGATGGAGAGCTCCTGGACGGGCAGCGATGAGAACGATCGGCAAAATGACAGTGAATATACGGTGTGTAAATTTTTAAGATCTTTTTATAAAATCCTTGCGTTGCTGACTGAGTGACAGACAACGCATAGTCAAAAGTATGGGCGAGAAAGGCTGGAATTTAGCATGTATGTTCCATGGGGCACGTAAGGGTGCAATAACAAGGAAAAAATCAATAAAAAAAACATCCTTTAATAATAAAATAAAAAAATATTTCACATTGCACACTTATAAATACACAAACGGGCTGGTTTGTAAAATAGTCACATTTCACCAGTGATATTTTTAGACCCCACGAGTCCCTACTTATGATGTAGCAATAGGTCAGTGACAAAACTAAAAGACTTCCACAGTCGTTATAGAAAGTCAGTAGGTCAATGCCATGGAATATCGCATTCCCGTTAGGTGCGGAAGCTCTATGTGGGAAAGCTATGTTCTGTCACCCAGACCCAGGCGCTAAGTCGATAGTCTAGGATGCACCAGGGGTAAAGTTAGGACGATAAATGATTTTCATGCCTTACGAAAGCAAGCCTGTTGCTGTTCATCTAGCAAATTCGTAAACGCTGTGCTTCTGTCGCTAGCAATACCGTAACAAACCAACCAAACAAAACCACAGTTATCCAATCGTATTACTTTATTTTTATTTTCTTGTTCTTTCCGATGTATAGGTAAAAGCAATCCACAACCTGCAGTACCACCACGCAGTATTTAGGTCGTTCCTATTCAACAAGAAGCTTCTGGATGCTCTAGAGGGCGTCATACAGACGAAAAATATTGTGCTGCACCACACCAAGGCTCATGTCAAACCTCCTGAGAAAGGAGCTGCTTATCCGATGCATCAGGTACAATAAAATCTGGATTTTAATTCCAAATGTATTATTTAATATTTTTTAAGGAATTTATTATTAGAGCGGTGATAGCCGCGTGGTGTATGTAACGGACTGCCGAGACGATGGCCTCGGGTTCAATACCCAGGTACCCTGGGCACACACATATGGCTTTGCGAAGTTATGTGTGTATTAAAAATGTCTCGCTTAATAATGTACCTGGTAGATGGCAATAGGCTTGCCGCTATTACATTGGGCCCGAAACATAACTGGCGAAGTGTGGGTGTTTAAGGCGCTGTTATACCTCAGAAGCCGTGAAACACCTAATTTTTCGTCGCGCAACTAGCCATAACGGTACATATTACAAACTAGCAAAAAATTGAGCTTAAAGTCAAAAGTCTAAACAAAAGACTTTTGAAAGAATTTTTCATGTATGTAAAATAGAATCACGGTAAAAAATCACAAAAACGAGGCAGAAAATAATCTTTCGTCTCACTGTTTGCAATATTTTGATCGTAAACTGTCATATTTTATTTAATAATATTGTAGGAAACCTAATGAACTAAAGAATTACCCTATTTATTTTCATATTATACGTGTATATTTTGTAAAATTAAATAAAATCTGAAAAACGTCTATGATTTTGACGCTCGGTAGATCCCATCAATATCAAACGCTTCGGAAATTTAAACCTTATTAGCATAAGTGGTGTACTGAGTGTCAGTTGCTAGTTTACGCCCCGCCCAGACCTCATCATTCGGCTATGAGCCCTGTGAGAGATAGGTCATGTCGCTTGCGTCTCCGCTGCACGAAATTTTTCGTAAACCTTTTTGCCATCGTAATACGCCGATTTGAGTTCGTAATTTGATGTTTTATGTTATAGACTGAATACTTTGAATCAAATAGGCTTTTCATGTGACTATGGGCACATATGATAAGGACCTAAGTTTATATTCTTGTTGCTGTGTTATTGTTTCTGTGCTTAAAAATATATAATTAGAAGAATAAAATATGGACAGTTAGAAAAATAAAGTTCTACGAAGGATTTGAACAAGAAAGCGTAGTAATAAAATAGAAATTCATCCATGGCCAATTGATTATAAAATATGTAACATTTTTACACAAATTCTTATAAGACTGACTATGTTATAGATTATCGATATGCATAATATAATTATATAAATTATTTTCGCAATACATAGCTGCCACAGGTTTCAACATTTGAAAAACAAATAACATAAAATCGAATCATTTTATGTACCTATATTGCAAATTCATTAGCTTGTCAGAGTGCCTGGAGCGCTAAGATGCCGCCACGGCGAACAATAAACAGCGCTAATATGGCGCTCCGCAGTCCGCACACAAGCGGTAACGAAGGTTGTATTATTGTCTTGTGAACATAAACCTATTTAGGTACATCGGGTAAAACTTTGATTATTCATAAACTATTTGGTATATCACAGTACATCTAATATCTTTTTCATTTCTAAAATCAATCATTTATAAGTAAGAAGGTGACTTCTCTGTTTGCTATAACACAAGTTATAGTATTTTTTAGGGTTCCGTACCTCACAAGGTAAAAAAGGAACCCTTATAAGATCACTTTCTTGTCCGTCTGTCTGTCTGTCTGTCTGTCTGTCTGTCTGTCTGTCTGTCCGTGTGTCACCACCGATTTTCTCAGGAACGGGTGGACCTAGCAAATTGAAATTTATACCAGATACTGAGGTCTATGGTTCCTATTAGGTGTGTAAAAATCAGGGTCCTGGGTCGACCCGATAAAAAAATATGGTCAAAATTAGATTTTTGCGAAAACTTGTAAGCACCAAAATTAACCTTAATTTTCAACTTTTTTTAATTTTCGGAATTTTTCCTTTACTTGTGCTGTAAGACCTTGGTTTTGACAAAAATTGACAATTCTAGGTCAACCGTAAGTACCCTATAGGTTTTGGGTCGAAAACCTATATGGTAGTTCCCGTTGAACTAGAATCACGAAATTTGGCCAAAAGCAGGGTCCTACAGCACAAATAAAGGAAAAATTCTGAAAATTTTAAAAAGTTGAAAATTAAGGTTAATTTTCGTACTTGTTAAAGCGCCCCTAATGGAGAGAAGCGATTGATAGAGACCGCTAGGGGGCGCATTTAGAAAATGTATGGAAATTGTTCCCGTCGTCTAGGCTATCGGCCAACGTGACAATTGAGTGTAAACTGGTACTAGACCCTCAGATTTAGAAGACTAGCGTAATTAGCACCAACTTCAAATAAGGTAAAATGCGTACGGAACCCTCGGTGCGCGAGTCAGACTCGCACTTGCCCGATTTTTTTTAATAATAAAGTACCTAACTAATATCTTTTTTCTAAATACAGTGAAGTTAAAGATAACAGTTCTGCAACATCTTACACACATTTGACTGCAGTAAATACTCAACTCCCTAGTGATAAGCAAAAAATACAAGAGCGATAGCAGTGACTGGTTCGAATTGCGAATTTATTGGTGCCACGCCAGATGGATTAATAGGTCCAAATACGATTCTGAAAATTTAATATTCTATAGTTGCCTATAGGAATGGCATGGAGAACAGTATAAGAGCAAATAAAATACAAATATGGAAACATGATAAAAAAGTGAACTGACTAGTCTAAACAAATATTGTAATCGTTATTACAAAATTCAGGGGCAACGCCACGTAACACGCAAACAAAAATGTTTATTTGCTGTGTGGAGTGGCGAAAGTATACCACTAAAAATAGAAATTATAGAAAGTGATGATGTTTTCTGGGAGACGAAAATGAAAGAAAAGCTTGTGGCGTTTTATATGAATTGGCAGTTGCCTGAAATTGTTGATTCTCGTCAATCTCAAGGGATGGCATTGCGAGATCACGGAGAGGAAAATTTTTCATCACTGCTTGAAGTTTCTACAATACCAAGCCGTAAAAGGAAAGTAAATGAAAATGTGCCTCGTGAACAACAGCAAATAATAAGTATTGAAGCCTCATTACTTCACACACTGCCTTTAACTTTCGATGAGAATAAAGAAAACCTGCCGGGTTGTAGCAGACAGCTAACTTTTGATGAGCTGTAAACTCTGTTTTTCGTTGGTAAATGATAAAAAATATAAATAAATATCTCTTAATATTTATTTTCTTTGAAACAACACATATTTTAAGAAAAATATTTTTTTTATATTTTTCCATACAAATAAGTATGAGGAGAGCTAACGAAAAAGCAGTAACTCAAATTTTAATTCTATAATTTTCTAAGCGACATAGTAGTATCTCATGAATAAGGTATATCCACATATATTTTTGGTATTTCATCTATTTTGAAAAATAATAATGGGTTGGGTTTCGAAACGCGTCGCCTGAATTTGAGGGTATTGGTGGTGTAGGGGGCTTAAGGGAGTTAGTTTTAATCCCCTAAAAGTAATTTTGGCTGCCGGAGTTGCGTCTAAATATTTTTAAACAATTTCCAAAAATTCTTATATACTTCGGCGATTATGCAAAACGGAACGTAGTTTTTATATTTGAGTACAGTTTGACAAATTTCATTTTTAGGTTTTATGTGAAAAACGTGAAACGAAACGCAAACCCGCCATCTTGGAATGATCATATTGACAGCTAATGTCAAATTTGTGCGTCATTGCTTTCGAGTACCTAGGGTTAGGTGCGACTGTAATAAGTAACTAAATAGGTTATGTTAGGTTCTTTTTTGACCCTTAATCTGAAAATAGGAGCCCTAGGAAGCAGGGCTCCGTCAACCTTAGTTTATTAAACTATATAGTGTGAAGACTGTGGAAGTTGGCAGTGCCATACACACCGATGTTTGGTGATTTAAATTTTTCAGAGGTAACCAAGTATTTCCGGCAAATGAAAATGTTGAGAAAGGGTGCCGAGACCTCCCTCCTCCCCCCCCAATCACTCACAACCCCTAAAAACGGCGACGTATTTCAAAACCTTTACCATAATAATTATACCAATAATAACAATAAAGCATCCATAAATAAATAAAATAAATCAACTTTTACTAAACTTCAATCTCGTAACTCGCTTTAGTTGAGATACGGCTTTTGCGCTTAGTAGCCGAAAATTTAAAAAGCGGAACACTTATAGATTCGGCATTTCTGTCTGGCTGTCTGCCCGTATGTCACAGCCAATTTGTTGCAAAACAGATTTGAAAACTGGCAGGAATGGAATTAGATGTAGGTATTCTATGAACCACTTCACCATTTTTGTACAAAAACAAAACAAAAATAATAAGGGTCTCTCCATACATGAAACCGACTTAATTATTTTTATCATCTTACAGCACGTAGGTATTTACCTACTTTCATCAACTATTAATACCAATAACGTCTAATGTACACCACTGTTGCTCATGGCTCCACTGAGAACAAAAATTGCGCTATGCCTATATTGTACAAACAGATTGATTTATGTAATATAAATTTTAATATCAGTATCTCAATTCAATATGCTAAAACGTTTTGCTTGCGATTTTGAAATATTGGAATACGGATGTCGCCAGAATACGGCCGCATGCGATAAGAATGAAGGGGGGCGCCCCGCAGTAGACGGAGCTAAGCGCCCTTCACCTCCCCTGCTTCACACAGCGCCTTAATACACCTCTGCCAGCTGCTCTGGGATAAAGGCGTGAAGTTATGTTATGGCTCAAAATACATGGTCAACTGCTTTTGCCCACTTATTTTTATGTCATAAATACTGATTTCTCTTTGTTATAATTATGATATGGCACAAACTATATTTGGTTTGTCCATGTCTCCTGTGAACTGCTAAATGGGTAAATGATTTGTGTCTTTTTCAGGACTATCAATATTTTCCCTACAAGAATGATTCCATGGTGGCAGCATTCCTTCACCTGGATGCTGCTGGACCAGAAAACGGAGGTCTGTGTGTCTACCCTGGCTCCCACAAACTAGGACCTCAGGAAGACGTTGGCGCAAAGGAATCGAATTTTCACTATGTAGATCAGGTATGAAAAAAATCTTGTTTTCCACTTTATATTATTTGGTTATCGCAAACTGTGATTATGATACCACGTATGCCTACGTGTTACTGTAACCCTTCGTGACTAAAAATAATATTTTCATTACCACCATGGCTGTTGTAGCCCTTGACTGAAATATCACATTTATATTACTATACGTCAGAAAATTGCCATTAAATAAATTGAAAGGGTTTGCTTAATTGAAAACCGTTTGTCTTAAATTCCAAATGTGAAGTGTCTTATAGTGCCACACGAACAAAAATATAATATGTTATTTATAATTTCAGACTAAATTCCCCCTGAGCAATGCGACGCCAGTGATCGCAGCTCGTGGCGACGTGGTCATATTCTCGTACCTGTTGGTGCACGGCAGTCCTCCCAACCTGTCGGCCCGGCCGCGCAGGATGCTCCTGCTGCAAGCTGTGGCTGCTGACGACGTACCTGTTGGAGACCAGCCCGTCAGACCGGGACAAGGGTGGCTGCTCCGAGGCGTCAACGTCAATAGAGACGCTAGCATATCCAAGAGATTCGATAACTGACGCATTTTATTATATATTTTAATTTTTTGTGTCAATTTTAACATGTCTTTTTTACTACTATTACAGAGATTTCATTCGTTTATTCTAATGGCACTCATGAGATAAAAAAATTCTTGAAATCAAGTGTGTTTACATTAAAATAAATCATCATGGAAGTAAAACGAGATGGATTTGAAAGGGTTTAGGTGGATTTCCATCTCGTGTTTATTTATTACCCTACACGTGCAGGCTGACAAATGGCACACACCGCTGTAAAGGATGGCCACCAGTTTTGGACTAAGTGAGATACATTATCTACCTGTAATAATACTTTCATATAAATTCATTATGGAATCTCTAAGCAGTACACGTTTAAAATCGTGATTTAGTGCCATGTTTGACATTTTTTTATCGAGCCAATCATTCCAAATCGTGTTTCTATCTTTACGATTTACTAGAAGATATGTTCAACTTTTATACTTTAATTTTTATTTATTAAAAATATAATGGTTCATGGGACTTTCAGACGCTCAAAAATCTTAAAAAGTACTGCAAGCTCGCCTTAAGAGTGGAATCTTTGCGTGACAAACACCATGTTTGATCACAAAAGGATACACATGTACACGCGTGAGGCTAAAAGTGTTAGATTAAGATTTTGTAATTGTAGATGAACATTTGAGAAATAATGTGGAGATGACTATCGAATTTATTATGTGACATTGTTTTTTTTAATTAATAAGTATAATTGCTAATTGTTTTATTATTATTCAATTGAGTGCATGTGTATACAATAGTTAGGAATGTTATGTCTTAAACTAGCTCAAATTAGTTTTATTAAAGAAATGTTGCAAAATATATTTGTACGTCTATATGACAGAGCAAAGAGCGCTAATAATTTGTATAATTGTAAGACCAATGTATCTAGCTGTTTTAGTTAGATTATTGATTATTGATACAAGGGTGTATCGAGGGATCGGCATCCACACAGACCACTTCTTGGTGAAGGGGGCCGGATAAGTGTATAGTAAAGGATAGCGACACCGAGCGCATAATGAAAATAGGGTCTTGGAAAGAATAAAAGTAGAAAATCTGCAAGAGAAAAATGTGAAAGATGCGTGAGTATAAGCGAAGATTGCTAGCAAGATTTGAGAGGTTCGATTTAATAAATGATATAATAATAATAATAAGTGATATATTTAAAAATGTAATTTGAATTTGAGAAGTGATAAATAAATGAATAATAATAATTTATTTATTTTCCGAAATTACAAAATGATAATGGTCTTATATTTAATTAAATGAGGTAAAATTAGTATAGGGTGCCTGTACTAGGGTAAACCTGTGCTACAGGCATAAAGAGCACTCACAACTATCTAGGTGATACTAAAAATAAATGTCTACGTACTTAACAATACTAGAAATACATGTTTTAAATACTTACTTACTATAAAACTTAAAGAATTCTTATATAAAACTATTACTTGTGGAATGACACACAGTTATGCTGCCTTATTTAATAACAGTCAGCAATTTCTCGGTCTGTTCATAATTCAATGTTTGTAAATACTGATTGATACGTAATTTAGCTCTAGCGTAATTCAGGTCATATATCGATGTTTCTTTGTTTATTTTATTATATATAAAAGTACCTAAAAATGCAAAGAATCTATTAGTAAATACAAACTTTGATTCAGAACTTGAAGTACAGACAATATCTTTCCGTCTTTTAGTGTTAGTAAGGTTGGGGTTATACGTAAGTGCAGTATGCTGTTTTAGTGCAGTATATAGTATAAAGAGTTGACGAACTGTTAGAACATTACAAGACTCATACAGTAGGCTCGTGGGAAAGCGGAAAGGTCGTCGAGTGGCTACTTTTAGGACTGCTCGTTGTGCTCGTTCAATAGTTAGCATCACTGATTTGCCAATACCGCCCCAAGAAATTATACAATAAAGGATTATAGATTGACACAAGGCCTTGTAGATCTGTAAAATGTGTCTATGATCTGCAATAAAGCGTAATTTTTTGAAGACAAATAATAATTTACGTACCCTTGCAGTTAAAGCGACAATATGTTGTTTAAAGGAAAGTGTTTCGTCTAGTATGACCCCTAAATATTTTATGGTAGTAGTGTTGTCAATCTCCGGACAGGTGCAAGAGTTGTTCGCAGTATTAGAACAGTTATGTGCATAAATATGTGTATGATATGAATGAGTTAATGGTTTGAGCATACAAAATTGAATAAATTTCGTCTTTTCAGTATTAAGAGTTAGAAGATTCTGTCCAAGCCAGTTATTTACTACATTAAACCCACCTTGAGCATACTCCTGGGCTTCCATATTGGATTTAGCGGAGAACAGAAGTGCAGTATCATCTGCATACGAAAATAGGGTTCCCTGTTGAAGGTTTAAGTTGCAGAGGTCATTGATATACACTAGGAACAGAGTACCACCGAGAACACTTCCTTGTGGAATACCGTATTGCGGTAATTTCAAATCGGAGCTGATGATGTTGTCTATTTTGACACATTGGTACCTATCCTGTAAGTAGTCTTCGAATAGGTTTAACTGTGTTCCTCTTATTCCTAGTGCATCCAACTTCTTCAAAAGTAAAGGTACTGACACAGTGTCAAAGGCTTTCGCCAAGTCAAGGAAGATGCCAATGACATGTTTACTTTGCCCAAGTTCCTCTGATATATAATTGGTCAACTTGTGTACAGCGTCTGCTGTTGAAAGTTTAGGCCTAAAACCAAATTGATTGGGCGAGAACAGAGAGTTTTGTTCAAGAAACGAGATTAGTTGATTGTTGATATTTTTTTCCAGGACTTTGGAGATACACGGTAATAGTGAGATCGGTCGGTAGTTAGTTACAAGATCTTTTTTGCCAGATTTAAAAATAGGAATCACTATCGCCTTTTTAAGACATTTGGGGAAAAGGCCATTAGAAAGGCAAATTCGAAATATGTGAGTTAATGGAGGCACTAAAAATAAATATGCCTAAACGTTTTCAAAATATTAGTGCTGATATTATCCCACCCTGCCGCGGTGTTATTCTTTAATGATAGAATGATCCGTTCTACTTCACTTTCATCAGGCTCGAGAAGCACAAAAGATTTACCACTTTTAAGACAGGTCGCAATCGGTGTACTGTTGTTAATTTGTTCGCTGCTAAATTGACCTTGGATTTTTTCAGCTAGTTGTTTACCGATATTGACAAAGAAGCTATTTACGTTATCAACAGAAGATAGCGGGGTGTTATGTGTTTGTAGTAAACTCGTATCAGTTTTATGTTGGTTTGACATATAGGTAACGGATTTTACGATCTTCCAAAGTTGTTTGGTATTATTGCCAGCTTGATATATCTGTGATTTGTCATATTCTATTTTTATTCTTTTTAATAGACTATTGCAAAAATTCCTGTATATTTTATAAGATATTTGTAGCGACAAGTTATTGGAATCTTGCTTGGCTCTTTTATGCAATTTGTCACGATGTCGAATGCATCTGAGTAGGCCTGGGGTTATCCAAGGCTTAATGTTATTATTTTTATTACTCAAATAAATAAAATTCGTATTTCGCATAATAGCTTCTTGTACGTTATTAATAACATAAGACATAGATATGTCAACATTATCAGTATCGTAAATTGGTTTAAAATCAATATTATTTAAATCGCGATCTAGATTAGTCATGTTTAGTTTTGACCTTTGTAACGGGCGGGCATTATGCTTAGATTGCATTAATTCAAGCGTAAACAAAACAGCACAGTGATCGGTTATTGATGAGTTCGTGACAAGTGTTAAACAAGGAAGCCTAGTTTTTACCATTACGTGATCTAAACATGACCCACTCTGATGCGTTGGGAAAGTGTGCGATGGTAGAATTCCGTTGTATGCACAAAGATTTAAATATTCTTGGGTCCCTGCATCATAATTTTCGCAATTTAGGTTTTTATTTAGGTCACCAGTAATAATTATGCTATCAAACGATGACAGAGTTTGTAGGATATTATCTAATGAATCAAGAAACACATCTAAATTTTTGAATGAAGGAGATCTATAAATAGAGACAATGGCAATATTAGTTCCGATTTTAATAATGAGACAGTTGCATTCCTGGACATCTGGCTCTTCGACTGTCATATGCAAAGTTTGTTTTGTGTATACCACTATGCCATCGTTTTGGTTTAAATTTATCGCCGTCTTAAAACTATTGTATCCCGGTAATACCGGGACATTGCTAATTCTATGTGACAGCCAACACTCCGTGAGAATTATTACATCACACTCGGCATTAAGTCTTTGTAAGAAAATGCTTAAACTATCTATGTTTTTATATATACTGCGAATGTTTTGAGTTAGTATCGTTAACGGGCTATTATAAGTGGATAGGTATTGTCTGCAATTCTCAGTATCGCAAATTTCCGAAAAATAAGTAAAGCTGTTATCTAGGTCCTTAATTAAGTGATTAGTCATAGTTTATTTTATAAACTATAGATAATAAAAAAGTATAAAACTTACAAATTAGTTCTAATTGATAAATTAGTGGGCGGCGCTCTTAGGCGCCCTCATTGTAGCCTATTGAATTTATGTACCTCTGTTCTGCCATCTTTTTTGCTGGACATTCCAGGTCTCCGGTTTTATGGTTGCTCGGTTTTTTGTACCGCAAGCATGATGCACATTTCGGCGGCTCGTTTTTCTTGGTACAGTCTTTCGTCTCATGACCTAATTCTCCACAATGTCCACACGTAGATATGGTCTCCCGACAGGTCTTCGCCGCATGTCCATATTGATGACATTTGAAGCATCTGGTCATGAGCGTGAAGATATCGAAGAATTAAAGCAATCTTTTAAAGAAGAAATAGTATGTGTAGCGTCTGAAGTATGTGGTGTGATCAAGAGAAGGAAATTACGAAAGGTTAAGAATACATGGTGGAAAAAGGATGTACAAACAGCAGTGTCAGAGAAGAAGAAAGCTTGGTTAGATTGGTTGGCTGCCAGAGCAAAGAATAGATGAAAGAATGGGAAACGCAACGAGTGATGACATAGATGAAGCAAGAAAAGAGTTTGTTAGGTTAAAAATAATAGTGAAAGAAATTGTTAAAAGGAAAAAAGAGGAAAATGAAGATGAGTTTGATAGTAGACTATCTAAGGATTTCCGGAGAAACATAAAGTTTTTCTGGAAATCCGTTCGTGCAGTTCGAGGAAGAACTCAATCCTCAGAATACATGTCAATCAGAGACAAAAATAGAAAGATACTGAATGATGAATCATGCGTGCTGAAGAGATGGAAGGATTATTTTGATGAACGGTAAGGCTGCAGGACATAATAGGATTGCAGTTGAAATGCTGAAGGCTGGACAGGGTATCATAGTTGGTCAGCTGCAGCGCTTATTTAACTTGTGCTGGAGCACCAGCCGGGTACCTGCTGACTGGGCCACAGCGATGGTTGTGCCTCTTTATAAGGGAAAAGGCTCGTTGCAACAAGACTGCAAGAACTATAGAGGCCATGACCATGAATTTTAGCCTTCTCAGCATTGTTGGCAAATTGTATGCGAAGGTACTGATTGAAAGAGTGATGGAAGTAACCGACAAAAAAATATAGGATGTACAAGCGGGATTCCGAAAGGGTATGGAGTGCACGGATCAAGTCTTTTCCTGGCGCTGCATAGCCGAAAAATTCTTGGCCAAAGGTTAAAAGGTCTTTTGCGCATTCGTGGATTTGGAAAAGGCTGACGATAAAGTGGTGAGGAATGAAATGTGGTCGGTACTGTCGATGTATGGGGTGAACAGCAGCCTCATACGAGCTCTGAAGTTGTGTGACGATTGTGTGAGGATTAATGGGTCGTACATTGATTGGTTTACCAACGAGACAGGTGTAAGACAGGGATGTGTAGTGTCGCCGTGGCTGTTCAACCTCTGCATGGACAGTTGTTAGCAAGATTTGAAAAATAGTTACTGTGGATTAAGGATGAATGATTTACATGTCAAATTCCTCCTTCATGCTGATGATCAGGTAACACTTGCGTCTTCAGCGAAGGAGCTACAGGATATGGTAGCAATCATGTATGGTGCTATAGGGAGGAAAAGAATAAAAGTGAATGTGAGCAAGACAAAAGTTATGGTTTTTGAAAAGGAGGAATGTGTTACGGCTTGTAATGTTATGATCGATAGACAACGAGTGGAGCAAATCAAATCAAATCAAATACGTTTATTTGGTTGAATATGGTACATATGGTGGTCTTAGTATAAACAAGTAAACATGTTATAGTATCGTCATATTCGGCCAAGAGTGGCGTCCAAATTTTAAAAGAAATATAAATGAGCACAGAAATGAAATAGACTATACAAACAATAACAACAATATTAGGTACTTTTAAAATACTTATACAAATCAAACGCCTTATTTACTAGTTATAAGGAGTCATCTAAGAATTCTTTAATCGAGTAATAACATTTTTTATGTAACAGGTCCTTTACTCTTAAACTTATTCTTGTTTAAATGTTTATATGCATCTGGAAGTTTATTATATAATTTAGGTGCTAAACAAAATATACTGTACCACAATAGAGTCGTATTAGCTCGCTAGAGATTATTTTTGCGTCTATTTCTCACAAAGACATCCGAAAGGCTTGGAAATAATTGCGGGCTACCTTTCACAAATGATACAACCTCATAGATATATAAACATGGAAGTGTTAGTAACTTATGTTTAAAAAAATATGGTTTGCAGCTATCGGTTACCTGAAGCCCAAACATAGCCCTTACACATCTCTTTTGAAATTTGAATACAATTTCTTTATCTGTCAAGTTTCCCCAGAAGATAATACCGTATCTAAGAACGGATTCAACTTTTCCATGATATGCGGTAAGTAAAGAATCTATATTAACTACTGGGGCTAGTTTATTGAGGGCATGGGACGATCGACTTATTCGTTTGCATAGAACATCTATGTGAGCCTTCCAGTTAAGCTGTCTATCAATATTTAAACCTAGAAATTTAGCCGTATTAGTTACACCTATTTTATTGTTTTGGAAGCCTATATTCATAAAGGATGAAGTCGATGGTCTTTGACTAAAGTGCATAATCTGAGTTTTATTGAGAATGATGTGAAGTGAATGATTTTGTATATTTAGGTACGCTGTTTACTAAGAATGGTAAGAATGAAGAAGATATTGAAAGAAGAGCTAATGCAGGTAATTTTTTTTTGTGTGGAGTGTCTTTGAACGACAGAGTAAAAAAATGTGTGGTAAGAGAGTGTTGTGGGGTAAAAAAAGATGTAGTGACAACCATTGAGAAAGGTATGCTAAGATGGTTTGGACTCATGGAGAGGATGGATGACGAAAGACTGACCAAGAAGTTATATAAGTCAAGTGTGAATGGGACAGGAGGAAGGGAAGACCTAGACGGACATTCTCTGACCAGATTGGAGACATCCTAAAAAAAGGACAGGTTAGAAGTACCCTTAACCGAAGAGCATGCATTAGAAATTTGATGGGAGTGAATGAAGCAAGAGAGATATGTCAGGCGTGTGGCGTTCCGTAGTCTCTGCCTACCCCTCCGGGAAACAGGCGTGAGTCTATGTATGTATGTATGTAAATCATCATTATGTAGCCTTTTAATAAAATTAGCATGACTCCGCTACTAAGATACAAATACTTTATAATAATAATACACTTTAAATTGTTCAAAGTAATAAAAGAAATTAATAATTATTTTACATTTGTTTCGATGTGAAATCTAATGTCTGAATGCTGTGTTGGCTCATAATATACATGTGCAATATATATTATACAAAAAAGTATAATTATAAGATACAATAAACTTTCGCATTTAAAATGTGCGTGCTGTGAGTTAACCAAATAAAGACAGCAGCCAGATCAAAACCCAGCAGACCAATTTTAAATCAAAACTCAGCAAAAATATTTGCTTTCCCTCAAGTTTAAAAATAAACATCTACTATTCTATCAACACAGATCAAGTGAACCGTTCAGTTTTAACTCATAAACACATATATATTATAAAAGCATTACATTTACTGAGATGTAACAAAAAATATATACCGTCGACGGCCGACAATATATTTAGGGCACGCTAAAATTAACACGGAATATTCTGACAGGATACAAGGCAGTACAATCAGAATCAGTTAGTTACGCATTCTTATCCTTACCATCTCAGAGCCGTGACTGAACGCCTGGCCGTTTAATGTTGAGTGTTTCCACAGTCCCTCGCAAAAAACATACGAGCGTAATGTTCTCGCGAGTAATCAGTATTCTATCAACGGAGAGTGGTAGCTAGTTGTTTTTGTACATTCTACCTAATGAGCATTATAAACGTGACGGAGCCACGTGTGTAATTTCTTACCTTTCACGGATTACGCTTAGTGGCTGATAGGCGGTAAGGGATCGACGCGATCAATCAACACACTCCGTACATACTGCTTACTGCGGATATTTGTGGAACTCCAATAATGGCAAAATGCAATGCTTTGTATATTGATTGCTCTCACATATTGTTTTGGGTCACATATTGTATTGATTTTTTTCGTAACGGTATGGAATCTTATATTTTTTTTTTATAGGCTCACGCCTGTATCCCCGAAGGGGTAGGCAGAGGTGTAATATTACACCCACATTTCGCCATGAATTTTTAGGTCCCACGTAATAGGGGGCGAGCCTATTGCCGTACCGGGCACATTACCAGACTCCGTGCTGATACTGAGAATTTCCTAACGGAAAAACCCAATAACACTTTGCCCGACTCGGGAATCGAACCCGAGACCTCACAATCCCACGCGCACATTTATGCCGCGGGACCAACGAGGCAGGTATGGAATCGTTTGTATTTAATAGAAATAGAAACTAATAAATTGTCTAACAGTATATTTCTCATTAGAGAGATGCTGCTGATCACAAAAATTATATACTCTCCTATTAGATGCTTTTCTATAATATGCATTTCTTGCAGCGTATTCTTATAACAAATTTCAACAACAATGAAAACGCAGCATCGACAGTGATGTTAAATTCTGGAGGTTGTCTGTGTATTGATATGTCCGTCCATCGGTTGTATGTTTGTTAAATATACCGTGACACAAGAGCCATTCATAGAGTAGAAGTTATCTTAAAAAATTGTACTACGTCAAAGAACGTACAGTGTCAATTATTTAAAATATTACTGATATTGTAATACAACTGCCAGCATAACGCGTGTTAACGCGTAAATACACATGGTGATTCTAGAACCCCATATACTATTTTTGGGCTATAAGTATAAAGGTATGTCAACAGTCAAGCCTGCCATATGTCATTGTGGAGTACAATATACATATTTGTGTGTAGAGTTTGTTCTAAACTACAGCACAGTCGGGTATCGGCAAAAGAATTGCGAGGGAAGGTCGACTCTCGATCAGAGGCCGGGCCCACAGATAAAGCCTTTATGTATGACCTGCGATTACTCCCCGCTTATAGGAAAACCTCTCGACGTCTATTTCGTCCGTTGACAAAGAAAAATAATGCTTCCTTTAGTTCGGTACAGTCGTAAATCAAATACTTTGGAATAAATTCCTATGTGACCGGTCATTGGTGTCGTAATTGCGTATTTTACGGTAATCTTCACTCAATCGCCTTTGACCTTTATTTAAAAGGCTTATAATAAAAAAAAGACATATAAAGGCTTTTAAGTCTTGCATGTATGTTCCACAATCACGACATAGTAGCTGCTTATATGGTGAACTGAAATAATGAGTAGTAGCAGAAGAGAAGGTGTACTTCATTGAACGCTCAAAGTAACTTGAATGATTAAGCTACATAATATCTTCTTGGGTTTATCCCCGAAGTGGTAGGCAGAGGCGTAAATATTACACCCACATTTTGCCATGAATTTTTAGGTCCCACGTAATAGGGGGCGAGCCTATTGCCGTTACCGGGCACATCACCAGACTCCGGGCTCCTACTGAGTATTCGGAAAAACCCAGTAACACTTTTGCCCGACCCGGGAATCAAACCCGGGACCTCCGATCAGCAGTCGCATACGCTATCCACTGGACCACGGAGGCAATATTATTATATTATTATACAATTTCAGCTGCGGTCATTGACTGTAATTCTACGTATTCTAATTAACGTCACGCAATAAGAGCATGTGTTTTAAATACAGAATATATTACTACCGACTGGAGATAGACTTAATAAAAACTGTGCTTAGTAAAAACAGGCAAAAACGGTTCACTCCAATGTAATATTACATTGAAGAACAGTCCGACTCTCACGTAAAGTATGAAGCATCAGAGAACAGATTTATTTAGATTAGTAAGTCAGCCAATGGTGGAATGTAATTTGGATTTGCTGCCTTTAAGTATCAATAGCGTATCGTTAAAAGAGTAAAATAAATATACTTTCCCTAATCCTGAACACCAGTCGTAAATCCACGGGAAGCCGCACGAAAACACTGCCAATGATATATATTTTTGTAGACAGACTCGTGTTTTATGTGTCATTGAGTCAATAAAGATAATTTCTGTGTAGTATGTATAAGTGAATGTGATTTGTCATCGGGGCCAGTGAAAGGGGAATTTGAAAATGCGACGGAAAAATTATTCTGGCGTAGAATCCCTGGGATCGCGCGCTATATATCAGGGACACGTGCTGTAGAATTACACCACTGCGAGTTTGTTAAGAGTTATGATATGAGCTCGCAGAGTTATGTTCATCTTTGTCGTTTTTATTTAATGAACGTTATTTTTGAACAAAGTATTTGACCGACACCTGCGTCCTCGCTTGTTGACTTTGTGTAATGTGTTTGTGAGTACTGAGTAGTTGTTATGTTCGTTTTTTTACTATTCTTCTGTGTCATGGTTTTCGACTTTCAGTCTAATCAGATTGCCTGTCCAAGTTATGAATGTCTCGCCTCTACGTGTCTATATATAAGGCACCACCTTATATATATTTTCTTAGAAGTGACATTATTCAGACCTTGCTACTTGTAGTGTTAATCGGTTTATAGAAGATATTGAAAAAAATGATAGGTAGTACGCAATACCAAAACCACAAAAACCAAAAAAAAAACTCGTTTTTGCCTTCAAACTACCAGCAGACTGCAATGTGTAAATCGCGTAAGGTGTTCTGAATTTATCATACAGTTCATCTACGTACACTTTGGTTTATGTACGTTCCAATACCCCGCATTACGTCAAGTGCGAGTGTCATCATATTTAATTCGCTCGGAGGTTGAACGTCTTCAGAGACTCACTTTATGTGAGGACAGCGTGACATTCGTCTACCTCGAGAGACCCGTAAATATAATTCCGTAAACCCGTAAATGCACTCGAATTTCACTAGTTTTATTTGAGAAAACGGGACAAAATATAATGTAATTTCTTTTTCATCTTCTGTTTTATTACTGTCAGTTGGAAACGGGCAGCAAATTATGTTATTGTTAGCGGTTACTCTGATGCCTAAATATCGACAAATGAGTACACGCATGGCCTGATGGTAAGTGATAAACTGATAACAAACGCCCATGGCAACACAAGAGAAGTCACAAGTGCTTCGCCGGTCATTGAAACGGGATAATGAATAGGAGAAGGATGGGGAAGAAAGAGAAGGAACAGGCAATGGGGTCTACGGCGCTCTCATTAACCTAACAAAACGCAACAGTACAGATACTCGTACTGTTACTTCACATGAATGTTCTATTTTAGGTACTTCCTTGGTCGAGCTGGTTTATTCATGCTGAAATCAGCAAGGCTCTACAACCTATAAAAACAGATCCATTCGGTCATTAGTAGTGATCGCATCCGTCATATGTTTGACTGTAGTATCTACATACGTATACTTATAGTATACTAGATAATTATAATATTAGGTATACATAGCAGCGATGCTGTTCATGCGTTGCAGTTAGAAACGTTCTCATTTGAGCACGGACTCTATTACAAGTTGCCGAAAATTTGTCAAAACATTAGCTTGTTTTCTGATTAAGCAGCACTTGAAATGCATGTTAGATATATTTCTATCTAATGGATTTGCGCAAGATTTGCCGAGCTCGTACAATGTATCAACTCCTTATTTTTTATAGCATCATGTCTCTATTCCCGAAGGGGTAGGCATAGGTGTAATATTACACATCTCTATTCCCGAAGGGGTAGGCATAGGTGTAATATTACACCTATGCTTACCCCTTCGGGAATAGAGACATGATGCTATAAAAAATAAGGAGTTGATACATTGTACGAGCTCGGCAACGGCGCGGCTGCCACTCGGTGAAATACTTGTTATTTAAATGACCATTAAATTGTTTATAGTACAAATGTATCAGATCAAAGTCAGCAGAAACAGCGCGTTGCTGCGGCTGCTCCGAGACCGTGCCGTAACGGTGTGCCTATGACCTTAAATCTATTTATTTTGTGCTATACTATGGTATATAGTTATATGTACACAGATGAAAGTAAACCCAAGTTTCTTATTTAATAGTTTTGTAGAAAAAGAAATTCTGCCTGCGGAGGGTGAGCTAACTGATTTTTGAATATCCGATAGATCTGCAGCGGCTCAGGCCTATCTCAAATATTATCTACCGAACTTATGAAAATTTACCTTTGTTATTCTACCTCCAACTCGGCTGCTTCCGTGGTCCACTGGATAGAGTATACGTCTGCTGATCGGAGAACTCGGGTTCGATTCCCGGAACGGGCAAAACCGTTACCTACTGAGTTTTTTTGACCTCTCAGTAGCAGCACGTAGTCCGGTGATGTGCCCGGTAACGGCAATAGGCTCGCCCCCTACTACGTGGGACTTAAAAATTCGATCTGGCGAAATGTGGGTGTAATATTCACACACTTCTGCCTACCCTTTCGAGGGTACTGGCGTAAGTCTATAAAAAATCTACCTTTTATCTATCAAAATTGAGAAAACAACAGTAACAACACCTACTTTTATACAATACAATATGAGCAATGTGCCGAGCCAACCGTATATTGTGCCTACCGGTAAATACTTAACTAAGTAAGTTCTTACGTAAGCATTGCGTAAGTATTTGGTTTGCGTAACAATTCGCGGTCGCCTCAGATCCCCACACATTATGGAATAATTATGATTTGTCCGAAAAGCAGACCTATTTGTTTAAGATCCGAACGAACAGTATGTAAATATATTTTCTCATGACATGTACAGTCTTCGTTTTAAATAATAATTAGAAATTTTTTGCACAGAGCCCGGACATAAATCAAAGTGTTTACAATGTACTGTTATTACATTATCATTATGATATCGTAGCTCTAGAAAATGCGTATTTACAACTGCATTGTTGTCATAAATGTATACATTATTGCGCAAATCCATTAGATAGAAATATATCTAACACGCATTTCAAGTGCTGCTTAATCAGAAAACAAGCTAATGTTTTGACAAATTTTCGGCAACTTGTAATAGAGTCCGTGCTCAAATGAGAACGTTTCTAACTGCAACGCATGAACAGCATCGCTGCTATGTATACCTAATATTATAATTATCTAGTATACTATAAGTATACGTATGTAGATACTACAGTCAAACATATGACGGATGCGATCACTACTAATGACCGAATGGATCTGTTTTTATAGGTTGTAGAGCCTTGCTGATTTCAGCATGAATAAACCAGCTCGACCAAGGAAGTACCTAAAATAGAACATTCATGTGAAGTAACAGTACGAGTATCTGTACTGTTGCGTTTTGTTAGGTTAATGAGAGCGCCGTAGACCCCATTGCCTGTTCCTTCTCTTTCTTCCCCATCCTTCTCCTATTCATTATCCCGTTTCAATGACCGGCGAAGCACTTGTGACTTCTCTTGTGTTGCCATGGGCGTTTGTTATCAGTTTATCACTTACCATCAGGCCATGCGTGTACTCATTTGTCGATATTTAGGCATCAGAGTAACCGCTAACAATAACATAATTTGCTGCCCGTTTCCAACTGACAGTAATAAAACAGAAGATGAAAAAGAAATTACATTATATTTTGTCCCGTTTTCTCAAATAAAACTAGTGAAATTCGAGTGCATTTACGGGTTTACGGAATTATATTTACGGGTCTCTCGAGGTAGACGAATGTCACGCTGTCCTCACATAAAGTGAGTCTCTGAAGACGTTCAACCTCCGAGCGAATTAAATATGATGACACTCGCACTTGACGTAATGCGGGGTACTGGAACGTACATAAACCAAAGTGTACGTAGATGAACTGTATGATACATTCAGAACACCTTACGCGATTTACACATTGCAGTCTGCTGGTAGTTTGAAGGCAAAAACGAGATTTTTTTTTTTTGGTATTTGTGGTTTTGGTATTGCGTACTACCTATCATTTTTTTCAATATCTTCTATAAACCGATTAACACTACAAGTAGCAAGGTCTGAATAATGTCACTTCTAAGAAAATATATATAAGGTGGTTCCTTATATATAGACACGTAGAGGCGAGACATTCATAACTTGGACAGGCAATCTGATTAGACTGAAAGTCGAAAACCATGACACAGAAGAATAGTAAAAAAACGAACATAACAACTACTCAGTACTCACAAACACATTACACAAAGTCAACAAGCGAGGACGCAGGTGTCGGTCAAATACTTTGTTCAAAAATAACGTTCATTAAATAAAAACGACAAAGATGAACATAACTCTGCGAGCTCATATCATAACTCTTAACAAACTCGCAGTGGTGTAATTCTACAGCACGTGTCCCTGATATATAGCGCGCGATCCCAGGGATTCTACGCCAGAATAATTTTTCCGTCGCCTTTTCAAATTCCCCTTTCACTGGCCCCGATGACAAATCACATTCACTTATACATACTACACAGAAATTATCTTTATTGACTCAATGACACATAAAACACGAGTCTGTCTACAAAAATATATATCATTGGCAGTGTTTTCGTGCGGCTTCCCGTGGATTTACTACTGGTGATCAGGATTAGGGAAAGTATATTTATTTTACTCTTTTAACGATACGCTATTGATACTTAAAGGCAGCAAATCCAAATTACATTCCACCATTGGCTGACTTACTAATCTAAATAAATCTGTTCTCTGATGCTTCATACTTTACGTGAGAGTTGGACTGTTCTTCAATGTAATATTACATTGGAGTGAACCGTTTTTGCCTGTTTTTACTAAGCACAGTTTTTATTAAGTCTATCTCCAGTCGGTAGTAATATATTCTGTATTTAAAACACATGCTCTTATTGCGTGACGTTAATTAGAATACGTAGAATTACAGTCAATGACCGCAGCTGAAATTGTATAATAATATAATAATATTGCCTCCGTGGTCCAGTGGATAGCGTATGCGACTGCTGATCGGAGGTCCCGGGTTTGATTCCCGGGTCGGGCAAAAGTGTTACTGGGTTTTTCCGAATACTCAGTAGGAGCCCGGAGTCTGGTGATGTGCCCGGTAACGGCAATAGGCTCGCCCCCTATTACGTGGGACCTAAAAATTCATGGCAAAATGTGGGTGTAATATTTACGCCTCTGCCTACCACTTCGGGGATACAGTCATCAGACTATAAATAAAAAAAATATATTCTACCACATACACACATCACCACCTAGTCCCAAGCTAAGCAGAGCTTGTGTTATGGGTACTAGATAATGGATAAACATACATATATACTTTTTTTTGTAAATACATACTTATTATACATGGAAACACCCAGACCAAGGCAAACATCCATGTTCATGCACACAAACGTTTGATTGACTTGAGCGGGAATCGAACCCGCGACCTTCGGCGTAGCGGTCGCTTACACTCCCGCTGCGCCAACCGCTCGTCATGTGTATGGCATATCCAGATATTCCAAATATTGTCTACGGTGTCTATCAGTTCGACCGTTTCTTTGTGACCTGCTGTTGTCCATTTCATCTGGGGGCACCCCAGGTAAAAGTCGAGCAAAAAAGCGGCACGGCCGTACCATCCTTTTCTCGAAGCAATTCAGGCCATTTTCGACTCCCTATAACTTCGTTGTGGATAAAACTAGAAGCCTGATTTTATTTTAGTAACCATGCAGACATTGTATAAACATGGTGTATTTCAAATTTCATTCAATTTGAACTAGTAGTTTAAGAATTATCACGAGTCAAAATTCTTAATTTTGTCACTCACTGACCGATCATCAAAAGTCTAAGGCACTTCCAGCAGACATAGAAGCTTCAAATTTAGAATACGATTAGTGTTTAGTATATGGATCAAGTAAAAAAATTAAAATATTTGTCAATTTCTGTCTAGTTTTCGAGATACATCAACTGCATAAATAACTTTGTAATCCCATATAAGTATAAAGGATCTCAAAATTACATTTGTAGTTAGGGCTTTAATTAAGAAAATTCGTTGTTGGTGTACAAGAAGTAGAAGGTACCGGAAAGGACAAAAGAAGCCTATCTACAAAAAGAAATGAGATCCTATCCTATCTATCCTGAGATCATAAAAACAATACTTGTCAAAAATACCAAGTCTCGCAACCGTAAAAAGTTGTGAGATCCATGTAATACCAAGTCGGTTAAAAATCTTTAATGTTTTAAATAAATATATTGACTTGGCAATCGCATTAAACAATCTAATTTATATATGTATTACTTAATATGAGATATATTGTGTATTCATGCGATGGCCGAGTCAATATATTTATTTAAAACATTAAAGATTTTTAATTAACCGACTTGGTATTACATGGATCTCACAACTTTTTACGGTCGCGAGACTTGGTATTTTTGACAAGTATTGTTTTAATGGGATTTAATTTTCCTTATAATGCTTTGTCTGTATTTTACAATTTCACTTCAGTAATAATGTTTTGGTTTTACTTTAAGATAGGTACATTATAAAAATAAGTATGGCATAAATATTAATTAAAATAATGTAATCCATGTGAGACATCGACATAATGTTGATATGCTAATTTTTATGATTTTTTAATCATTCATCATAATCTTTTTTTTTGTTGATGCATCTTACTAGAGTTTTAATCACTTACTTACTGTAAATTGTAATAAGATATAGGTTTGTTAGGTCAAGTCTCGGGGATGAGGATGGGATGGGGATATCATAGGAATGTGTTTAATTTGCTTATTATACTTGCTCACTATACAAGTAATACTCTTTTAATCTTTATTTCTAGGCTCTTATATTTGATTGACAATGTTAATGGTAAAGACAATACCATTAAATCTGAAACAAACCGATTTACTTAATTGCAAGAAAGCAGATGCAATCGCTGCATACTGAAAATTGAGAATGAAAACATCTAAATGATATCACAGTATTCGTCACTGACATAGGATACCTATTTATCATGTTATCCAGTAAAACAAATAAATAGCTTGAGAGTATAATATGTTATATACTGTCACATATTATACTCTATACTTTGCCGGACATAATTATGTCCATAAATCCTCTAATCTCTATGTGTAGTCCAAAGACTTACACTCCATTACAAAGGAAAAGAATACCAATCCGCCAAAATTAGGGTGTAAAAACTTCTATGTATGTAAAAGAATAAAGACAATATACAGTGAGAAATAAATCTTTTTATTTGTGTAAATTAATTGTTCACGAGGCCCAATCTCATTGTTGTGACAATCAATTCAGGACAGTTTCAAGTCGGTCACTGATTTATTCTGTAGCAGCGTCGGAATGGGAAATAAACGGGCGCAAAAAGTTGCAGACACAACATGTCCATTAGTGGTCCTTGCTGATTGAACAAGGTTCGATTCCCGGAACGGGCAAAACCGTTACCTACTGAGTTTTTTTGACCTCTCAGTAGCAGCACGTAGTCCGGTGATGTGCCCGGTAACGGCAATAGGCTCGCCCCCTACTACGTGGGACTTAAAAATTCGATCTGGCGAAATGTGGGTGTAATATTCACACACTTCTGCCTACCCTTTCGAGGGTACTGGCGTAAGTCTATAAAAAATCTACCTTTTATCTATCAAAATTGAGAAAACAACAGTAACAACACCTACTTTTATACAATACAATATGAGCAATGTGCCGAGCCAACCGTATATTGTGCCTACCGGTAAATACTTAACTAAGTAAGTTCTTACGTAAGCATTGCGTAAGTATTTGGTTTGCGTAACAATTCGCGGTCGCCTCAGATCCCCACACATTATGGAATAATTATGATTTGTCCGAAAAGCAGACCTATTTGTTTAAGATCCGAACGAACAGTATGTAAATATATTTTCTCATGACATGTACAGTCTTCGTTTTAAATAATAATTAGAAATTTTTGCACAGAGCCCGGACATAAATCAAAGTGTTTACAATGTACTGTTATTACATTATCATTATGATATCGTAGCTCTAGAAAATGCGTATTCACAACCTGCATTGTTGTCATAAATGTATACATTATTGCGCAAATCCATTAGATAGAAATATATCTAACACGCATTTCAAGTGCTGCTTAATCAGAAAACAAGCTAATGTTTTGACAAATTTTCGGCAACTTGTAATAGAGTCCGTGCTCAAATGAGAACGTTTCTAACTGCAACGCATGAACAGCATCGCTGCTATGTATACCTAATATTATAATTATCTAGTATACTATAAGTATACGTATGTAGATACTACAGTCAAACATATGACGGATGCGATCACTACTAATGACCTAATGGATCTGTTTTTATAGGTTGTAGAGCCTTGCTGATTTCAGCATGAATAAACCAGCTCGACCAAGGAAGTACCTAAAATAGAACATTCATGTGAAGTAACAGTACGAGTATCTGTACTGTTGCGTTTTGTTAGGTTAATGAGAGCGCCGTAGACCCCATTGCCTGTTCCTTCTCTTTCTTCCCCATCCTTCTCCTATTCATTATCCCGTTTCAATGACCGGCGAAGCACTTGTGACTTCTCTTGTGTTGCCATGGGCGTTTGTTATCAGTTTATCACTTACCATCAGGCCATGCGTGTACTCATTTGTCGATATTTAGGCATCAGAGTAACCGCTAACAATAACATAATTTGCTGCCCGTTTCCAACTGACAGTAATAAAACAGAAGATGAAAAAGAAATTACATTATATTTTGTCCCGTTTTCTCAAATAAAACTAGTGAAATTCGAGTGCATTTACGGGTTTACGGAATTATATTTACGGGTCTCTCGAGGTAGACGAATGTCACGCTGTCCTCACATAAAGTGAGTCTCTGAAGACGTTCAACCTCCGAGCGAATTAAATATGATGACACTCGCACTTGACGTAATGCGGGGTATTGGAACGTACATAAACCAAAGTGTACGTAGATGAACTGTATGATAAATTCAGAACACCTTACGCGATTTACACATTGCAGTCTGCTGGTAGTTTGAAGGCAAAAACGAGATTTTTTTTTTTGGTTTTTGTGGTTTTGGTATTGCGTACTACCTATCATTTTTTTCAATATCTTCTATAAACCGATTAACACTACAAGTAGCAAGGTCTGAATAATGTCACTTCTAAGAAAATATATATAAGGTGGTGCCTTATATATAGACACGTAGAGGCGAGACATTCATAACTTGGACAGGCAATCTGATTAGACTGAAAGTCGAAAACCATGACACAGAAGAATAGTAAAAAAACGAACATAACAACTACTCAGTACTCACAAACACATTACACAAAGTCAACAAGCGAGGACGCAGGTGTCGGTCAAATACTTTGTTCAAAAATAACGTTCATTAAATAAAAACGACAAAGATGAACATAACTCTGCGAGCTCATATCATAACTCTTAACAAACTCGCAGTGGTGTAATTCTACAGCACGTGTCCCTGATATATAGCGCGCGATCCCAGGGATTCTACGCCAGAATAATTTTTCCGTCGCCTTTTCAAATTCCCCTTTCACTGGCCCCGATGACAAATCACATTCACTTATACATACTACACAGAAATTATCTTTATTGACTCAATGACACATAAAACACGAGTCTGTCTACAAAAATATATATCATTGGCAGTGTTTTCGTGCGGCTTCCCGTGGATTTACTACTGGTGATCAGGATTAGGGAAAGTATATTTATTTTACTCTTTTAACGATACGCTATTGATACTTAAAGGCAGCAAATCCAAATTACATTCCACCATTGGCTGACTTACTAATCTAAATAAATCTGTTCTCTGATGCTTCATACTTTACGTGAGAGTTGGACTGTTCTTCAATGTAATATTACATTGGAGTGAACCGTTTTTGCCTGTTTTTACTAAGCACAGTTTTTATTAAGTCTATCTCCAGTCGGTAGTAATATATTCTGTATTTAAAACACATGCTCTTATTGCGTGACGTTAATTAGAATACGTAGAATTACAGTCAATGACCGCAGCTGAAATTGTATAATAATATAATAATATTGCCTCCGTGGTCCAGTGGATAGCGTATGCGACTGCTGATCGGAGGTCCCGGGTTTGATTCCCGGGTCGGGCAAAAGTGTTACTGGGTTTTTCCGAATACTCAGTAGGAGCCCGGAGTCTGGTGATGTGCCCGGTAACGGCAATAGGCTCGCCCCCTATTACGTGGGACCTAAAAATTCATGGCAAAATGTGGGTGTAATATTTACGCCTCTGCCTACCACTTCGGGGATACAGGCATCAGACTATAAATAAAAAAAATATATTCTACCACATACACACATCACCACCTAGTCCCAAGCTAAGCAGAGCTTGTGTTATGGGTACTAGATAATGGATAAACATACATATATACTTTTTTTTGTAAATACATACTTATTATACATGGAAACACCCAGACCAAGGCAAACATCCATGTTCATGCACACAAACGTTTGATTGACTTGAGCGGGAATCGAACCCGCGACCTTCGGCGTAGCGGTCGCTTACACTCCCGCTGCGCCAACCGCTCGTCATGTGTATGGCATATCCAGATATTCCAAATATTGTCTACGGTGTCTATCAGTTCGACCGTTTCTTTGTGACCTGCTGTTGTCCATTTCATCTGGGGGCACCCCAGGTAAAAGTCGAGCAAAAAAGCGGCACGGCCGTACCATCCTTTTCTCGAAGCAATTCAGGCCATTTTCGACTCCCTATAACTTCGTTGTGGATAAAACTAGAAGCCTGATTTTATTTTAGTAACCATGCAGACATTGTATAAACATGGTGTATTTCAAATTTCATTCAATTTGAACTAGTAGTTTAAGAATTATCACGAGTCAAAATTCTTAATTTTGTCACTCACTGACCGATCATCAAAAGTCTAAGGCACTTCCAGCAGACATAGAAGCTTCAAATTTAGAATACGATTAGTGTTTAGTATATGGATCAAGTAAAAAAATTAAAATATTTGTCAATTTCTGTCTAGTTTTCGAGATACATCAACTGCATAAATAACTTTGTAATCCCATATAAGTATAAAGGATCTCAAAATTACATTTGTAGTTAGGGCTTTAATTAAGAAAATTCGTTGTTGGTGTACAAGAAGTAGAAGGTACCGGAAAGGACAAAAGAAGCCTATCTACAAAAAGAAATGAGATCCTATCCTATCTATCCTGAGATCATAAAAACAATACTTGTCAAAAATACCAAGTCTCGCAACCGTAAAAAGTTGTGAGATCCATGTAATACCAAGTCGGTTAAAAATCTTTAATGTTTTAAATAAATATATTGACTTGGCAATCGCATTAAACAATCTAATTTATATATGTATTACTTAATATGAGATATATTGTGTATTCATGCGATGGCCGAGTCAATATATTTATTTAAAACATTAAAGATTTTTAATTAACCGACTTGGTATTACATGGATCTCACAACTTTTTACGGTCGCGAGACTTGGTATTTTTGACAAGTATTGTTTTAATGGGATTTAATTTTCCTTATAATGCTTTGTCTGTATTTTACAATTTCACTTCAGTAATAATGTTTTGGTTTTACTTTAAGATAGGTACATTATAAAAATAAGTATGGCATAAATATTAATTAAAATAATGTAATCCATGTGAGACATCGACATAATGTTGATATGCTAATTTTTATGATTTTTTAATCATTCATCATAATCTTTTTTTTGTTGATGCATCTTACTAGAGTTTTAATCACTTACTTACTGTAAATTGTAATAAGATATAGGTTTGTTAGGTCAAGTCTCGGGGATGAGGATGGGATGGGGATATCATAGGAATGTGTTTAATTTGCTTATTATACTTGCTCACTATACAAGTAATACTCTTTTAATCTTTATTTCTAGGCTCTTATATTTGATTGACAATGTTAATGGTAAAGACAATACCATTAAATCTGAAACAAACCGATTTACTTAATTGCAAGAAAGCAGATGCAATCGCTGCATACTGAAAATTGAGAATGAAAACATCTAAATGATATCACAGTATTCGTCACTGACATAGGATACCTATTTATCATGTTATCCAGTAAAACAAATAAATAGCTTGAGAGTATAATATGTTATATACTGTCACATATTATACTCTATACTTTGCCGGACATAATTATGTCCATAAATCCTCTAATCTCTATGTGTAGTCCAAAGACTTACACTCCATTACAAAGGAAAAGAATACCAATCCGCCAAAATTAGGGTGTAAAAACTTCTATGTATGTAAAAGAATAAAGACAATATACAGTGAGAAATAAATCTTTTTATTTGTGTAAATTAATTGTTCACGAGGCCCAATCTCATTGTTGTGACAATCAATTCAGGACAGTTTCAAGTCGGTCACTGATTTATTCTGTAGCAGCGTCGGAATGGGAAATAAACGGGCGCAAAAAGTTGCAGACACAACATGTCCATTAGTGGTCCTTGCTGATTGAACAAGACGGGACATGTTTCTTTTTACACTAACCTCTCCCTCGGATGTAGTTACTCGGTTTAATCTTTATTATTTATTACCTTCAACCGCAGAACTTCACCAGCGTTTGAATATTTAAAAAAAATTTTTGTGTATCGACTTGCCTGCAGAAGGGGTAGGCAGAGGTGTTCACATATTTCGCCTAATGAATTCTTATTCCTATTTTTATACATAAAAACTATGTAATTGAATAAGTAACTCAAAAACCCAAACTTGGCCAAAACTTGCACGCAGCATGATCTTATGACTGTATAAAAAATATAGGTGTTGCCAGCGATGCGCTAAGAAGAAGAAGAAGAATAAATGTTTTCTAGGGGTCACCATTCCACTTGACGCTGCGCCGTGTTTTGTGGTTCGAACACCATAAGAGACAACACTTTGACTTATACATACATTTTTTGACAGCCTCGTTGGTCTCGCGGCATAAAATGTGCGCATGGGATTGGGAGGTCTCGATTTTCGATCGTTCGATTCCCGGGTCGGGCAAAGTGTTATTGGGTTTTTCCGTTAGGAAATTCTCAGTAGCAGCACGGAGTCTGGTAATGTGCCCGGTCCGGCAATAGGCTCGCCCCCTATTACGTGGGACCTAACAATTCATGGCGAAATGTGGGTGTAATATTACACCTCACAGGCGTCAGACAATAAAAAAATACATTTTTGTTCCGATCATTATCTTAAGCCTTGTCCCTCTTTGTCCTTATTTTCCATTGGATACGATCCTGTGCAGTTTTTGTGACCACCTCTTTTTTCAGGTCTTTTGGGACCGCTGTGAACCAGGTGTCATCGACACTTGAAATGTGAGGTGTGGTGCTTTTTGACTCTGAAATGACAAAATGGCTTCGTCCTGCAAGGTCGACCCGCACCACTAGACGACTTTCTACATAGGATAGTTTTTATCGCGTTAATCGACATCCACGTGGGTGGAGCCGCGGGCGACAGCTAGTTATAAATAAGGCTTCTTTTTTGACTAAGTAATTCATTCATAGGGGTTTATGGACATTTTTAAATTCTGAAAATGGTCCGTGATTGCAAAAAGTTTAAGAAACCCTTATCTAGATGTAAATAAATATATCACATAATATTAGTATATAGAGTCATCACTACGTGGTTACCTACTTAAATTCGTAAATAGCTTTTCTATCGAGGGCTATACAGAACAGGTTACATCGAAAATCACACAAAAGCAAAGCACAGAATATCCTGTGAGACCAGACCACCACATATTACTTGAGCTTTGAGAATAACTAGTGAAACGGCGGGGACCTAGTTTAATATGCGCGTAGTACCTAAGTATACCAAGTACCCCTTATAGCTTCACCACATCCGTCCGGCTGTCTGTCCGTCCGCGGTTAATCTGAGAGACTAGAGTTAAAGTCAAAGTCAAAATCCTTTATTCATTTGGGTCACAATGTGACGCTTATGAACGTCAAAATAATAAATTTATAAAATAATTACTTACTACTAGATAGACATTTAGCACGTTTGTTAGTTCTAATAAAGCTTTTAAATGGTCGATCTAGAACAGCACAATTTCACTAATAATGTTCTCCCTAGCAGGGCATTAAAAAAGTTGAGAGATGTGGATACAATATACTCGTAAATACTTATTGATAGCTCACTAGTGAGAACAGTCCTCCACGTGATTGGTTAATAGAATTAAATGAACAATAAAACTGATATGAAAACGCAAACCAACGTGCACTCGCTATCGACAGATACTTCATTTACAAGTACCATTCATAAAACAAGTTGTACCGCCAATAAATGTAGCTATTAGGCCTCATTCGTACAAGAGCTTTTTTAACGTGCATTAAAAAAGCGTTCAATTCTGGCGGTAGCGCTTTCGCTGAGAGCCTTCATACGAGCGTGACTTTTGTCTCCAGTTTTATGCCCGACGTTGAAAAAGAGTCGCGTTTTAAAAGCGCTGTTGTGGAAAGGAGCCTATACTAGGGAATGCACTTGTTTTCATACAAAATAATTTTGCGGGTCTAAATCGCTTAAAATTAACTTATTTTAAGGTATAAATACCTATTTGTTTCCGACGTTTTTAATCGTCTGGCATCGTTCGAGGTCGCGGAGAGACTGGTGAGAGCTCAGCCACGGTAATATAATCTAACAGTATTGTAACTCAGCCGTCTTGGTGAGTTATGTACCTACAGACGCGCCATATGCGAGCTGCGGCACGATCGCGGCTGTGGGTACTTTAGGCACAGTCCGCACAGTCTAACGCTCGGGCTACACTACCGGGATATGCCAACAATTATTGCCTTAATTTCAACAACGCCTAGGTGTAACCGCGATTTATGGCCATAATTTTACAATGCCAATCAATATGGCATATGCCGGTAGGCAATAGCTCCGGCGGCGGTCTTTTTCGCACATCAAAGAAAATTACCGCAGTAATTATTGCGTTTGTGGCCACACTACCGTTTGTTCAGTGTGCAACACGAGTTCGACGACGACGCACGTATCTACACTATCTACCGATATGGAGTGGTCAAATGAAAAAGCGCTCAAATTTTTGGAGTTATTGCAATCCGAACCGTCTCTCTGGGATACCCGACAGAAAGCTAAAAATTTAAAAGATTCATGTTAAAATAATTGGCACTCATAAAATACCAAACAGCTGCAGCTTCATCCGCCATCTTGAAAAATGATATTTTTACCGCCTAGTTTATTGGCATATCTCGGTAAACTCTAGTGTAACCACACGACTTCACGCAGTAATTTAACGGTAATTTATTGCCATAATTATGGCGGTAACAGCCCGGTAGACGGTAAGGTAGTGTGGCCCGAGCATAATGGGTACTTTGCTCGGTGCGCGTAGGTATAACTCGAGTTTCGAGCGTTTGTATGGTGTTACAATACTGTTAGATATTATTACCGTGGCTCAGCGCTGTCTTGTGGCAGTGCGGGTTTCGACACCTACCCTCACTTGGTTTTTATTTATGTTCACAATGTCAGTACTTCAACACACTACACTAATGTCGTCTACACACTGAGCGGTCACTGTCACACAGTCACTGTGTCATTGTGGCGGTATGACTGGATTCCAAGTAGTCGATAATCTATATCCATCCTCCTGGTTGAAATTTTACTTTTACATTTCTTTATTTCTACAACTTCACGTAGGTACTATCCTGGAGTAATAGTGACGATCGATGGAAAAGACTTAAGGTTGATGCAATTCTATCCAATGGTTTGGCGCAGATTCCAATAAATGCTCAGCTATAGCCGATCTATTCATATGTTGGTTTTTTACAGGTGCGATATGTTTCTATTGTAATATTACACCTACATTTCGCCTTATGAATTTTTCATCATCATATCAGCCAAACGACGTCCACTGCTGGACATAGGCCTCCCCCAAGGTTCTCCACACAGACCGGTCTTGAGCCGCCCGCATCCAACCGCCTCCCGCGATCTTGACGAGATCGTCGGTCCACCTTGCGGGGGGCCTACCTCTGCTGCGTCGTCCGGTACGTGGCCGCCACTCCAGAACCTTTCTGCCCCAACGGCCGTCGGTTCTTCGAGCTATGTGCCCTGCCCACTGCCACTTCAGCTTGGCTATCCGGAGAGCTATGTCGGCGACTTTGGTTCTACTGCGGATCTCCTCATTTCTGATTCGATCTCGCAGGGAAACTCCAAGCATAGCTCTCTCCATCACCCTCTGAGTGACCTTGAGCCTTCTGATAAGGCCCATAGTGAGCGACAACGTCTCTGATCCGTAAGTCATCACTGGCAACACACACTGGTCAAAGACTTTCAAACTCAAACTCAAATATGTTTATTTCCATAAAAATGTTTAAATTTTTTGGACACGTCAGAAAGTCATACAAATAAAAAAAATAAAAAGTAACTTTAAATGCATATTAACATAGTTGAGCATTGAAAAAAATGCCTGTTCAGAAAGTAGAGCCTCGTGAGAAGAATCAGGCAAGAAACTCCGGGCCACTCTTTTCTACGTCTTGATTCTATACAATTTAAAAACTTAGTAACTACATTGAATTTTTCATAAGTATATGAGCTGGTGTGTCTATAATGTTGTTTTCAATTAATAAGGCTTTTTTAATAATAATATAAAAGTACTTACTAGCATAATATAGACACAATAACTCACACTCACATGAAACTTAACACTAATCAAACATAAGTAGCCTGTGGGACCGAGCAAATTAATCCCAAGCATTTTTATCTTCAATATAATCTAGCACTGAATAGTACCCTTTTTGACAAAGTTTACGTTTTATAATCTTTTTGAATTTATTATAACTTAAATTTTGAATATTGCTTGGCACTTTATTGTAAAAGCGCACACATTGGCCTTGAAAAGATTTTTTTATTTTCTCTAGCCGGGTAGCCGGCACTACTAGCTTACTCTTATTTCTAGTATTCAAATTGTGGATATCACTTTTCTTTGAGTATGAGGCCTTGTTTTGGAATAAATATATTAGGTTGGAATAAATGTACTGGCTTGCAACTGTTAAAATGTTTATTTCCTTGAATTTATTCCTTAACGAAGCCCCATAATCCAAATTATAAATTGCTCGAATAGCTCTTTTCTGCAGAACAAAGATGGTCTGAATGTCGGCAGCATTTCCCCACAGGAGAATACCGTATGACATTATACTATGAAAATAGCTATGATATACAAGCCTGGCAGTGTCAATGTCAGTTAACTGGCGAATCTTCCTGACTGCGTATGCTGCAGAGCTGAGTCTATTCGACAATTTACTAATATGTGGTCCCCATTGCAGCTTAGAATCTAGTGTAATGCCTAAAAATTTGGTGTTATCCACAAGATCCAACACATCATCCTTAACCTTTACTGAGGTGTTCACTTGTTTGACGTTAGGCATCAAAAATCGAATACATTTAGTTTTTAGTCTATTTAAAAGCAGGTTGTTAACCTCAAACCAGCGAACCACCTTTGAGATAGCAATGTTTACATCGTCCATATCAATTTGCTGTCGTTTTAATTTAAATAAAAGTGAGGTATCATCAGCAAACAGTACTATCCCGTGCTTGTCATTGACGAGGTGTGGTAAGTCATTAATATAAACTAAAAATAAAAAAGGACCGAGGATTGAACCCTGTGGGACGCCCATTTTGACTACAGACCCATGCGAACGCGTCCCGTTGACATCAACTCTCTGAATCCTATTACTCAAATATGAAGTAAGAAGATGCAGAGCAGAACTACTTAAACCATAGTGATGTAATTTCCTGATCAATGTATCATGTTCTACACAATCAAAGGCCTTGGACAAATCACAGAAGACACCTAAAGCATCATGTGAATCCTCCCAGGCATCAAAGATATGTTTTACAAGCTCAACACCGGCATCGGTCGTGGAGCGCCCCTTTGTAAAACCAAATTGTTTAGAGTGTAGAAGCTCGTTGTTATTAAAATAACTTTGCAGTTGGTCTAGAATCAATTTCTCGAAAATTTTGCTAAATGTGGGCAGCACAGAAATTGGCCTATAGTTGGTGGGGTCTGATGTGCTACCTGCTTTGTACAAAGGTATTACCTTGCTATCTTTCATAAGATCAGGAAATACACCACAGTCAATACACTTATTAAATATTAAAGCTAATCTGTTAGCAGCTAAAGCAATAATGGACTTGGTAATAGTAACGGAATTTCCCCACAAGTCTGCAGTCTTCTTTAAATTTATAGTATTACATATTACTTTACATATTAAATTTATAGTATTTCGTCTTGAGACACTGCGGGATATCGGACGAGAAGATATGTCGTAGCTTCCCGAACGCTGCCCAACCGAGTTGGATTCGACGATTGACCTCCTTCTCGAAGTTGGACCTACCTAATTGGACTACTTGTCCCAGGTACGACTGAAGTTGACGACGTCAACTTCGAGCGTAGATTTCCCAACCTGAATAGGAGCAGGTACGACATGGACGTTGGACATAATTTTCGTCTTGTCCATGTTCATCTTAAGACCTACTTGTTGGGAGACTCTACAGAGGCCATCGAGCATTGTGCCTAGGTCTTCCATGGTCTCAGCCATGACTACGATATCGACTGCGAATCGAAAGTGAGTGATGTACTCGCCGTTGATGTTGATGCCGAGTCCATTCCAGTCCAGAAGCTTGAAAACATCCTCCAGTGCAGTGGTAAACAGTTTCGGGGATATGACATCCCCCTGTCTCACTCCTTGCTGGAGTTGAATAGGTTTCGAACTCTGGTCCTGGAGGCGGACTGACATAGTGGCGTTTTCATACAAGCACTTCAGCACTTCGATATATCGGTAGTCAATCCGGCACCGTTGGAGAGACTGTAGCACCGCCCAGGTTTCGATCGAATCGAAGGCTTTCTCATAGTCCACAAACGCCAAGCATAGGGGCTGGTTATACTCCTCGGACTTCTGTATAACCTGCCGCAGCGTATTTTTATATCCGCATGAATTTATAGATCCCACGAAATAGGCGGCGAGCCTATTGCCGTTTCCTGGCTCACATGGCACATTGCCAGACTGCGTGCTGCTACTGATAAGTCGGAAAAACTCAGTAACACTTTCTGGCTGACTGGGGAATCAACCCAGGAACCACCCGATTAACAGACGCATATGCTATCCACTGGACCACGGAGGCAGTATGTATAGTTTGATGAAAAGTCTCGAGTCTAGATTCATCATTCATCATGTGAACAGACATAGTCAAGTCAGTACTTATGTACGTCACTCGTAACGTCACAACGTTCCAACTTTAAAAGCACCACCTCGCGATGTTTGGCTTCAACAATGAAGATGCATCTTATATATTCTCGACAGCGATGAAAGCTGCGAGATTTACTTACGAGATGTGTTGTATTGTAATATTTCGAGCTCTCTCAGAGATTCACTGTAACGTGAAAGATACGGGTTTACTCAACTCGACGAAACACTGTTCACAGTTTCTCTGCGATCATAAACTTTGGAAAATGTTTTTAAGTCGAGCAGATACGTATGTAATGAACCTGCATTTATCAGATAATTTAAAACAACTGTAGTATAACTATAGCAGTAAGCAAGAGGTTCAGGTACGAATCTCGCTCACGTCAAACATGTTGGTGCCTGTGAATGGATGTTTGTCTTGTCCTGGGTGTTTCTATGTATAATATATAATAATATGTACTTACAAAAAAAGTATATTTATAGTTAACCATTGTCTAGTAACCATATCACACGTTTACCTTAGTTAGGAACTAGACAGTGTTGTTTGTTTGTTGTATTATATTCTTTAAGTATTACCTACAGTCAAGTAAGTTGTGACAGATAAATCCAAGGCTAGATATAGGAAACAGTATTCGAAGTCAAATTTGCCTAATCTTGTGATCATCGTCTCAATAGTTTCAATAATAAAGTAATATTAATATTTATTTAATCCATTCGCTTATAAAAATCTGCTGTGGCACTCTCAAATACGGTAGCTCTCAAATTTACTGCTGGATGTTGCGGATTTTTACCATCTCCGTAGCTTAAAGACAAAAACTAAAGCGCTCCAAAAAATATCTTCTTTACAAGATGATATTACTAATTTACACACATACTTTTAAATATATGAAACAACATACGCCGGACTAAGAATCTATAAGTTGGATACTAAAAGCCAAAAATCTCTATCCAAACCTCAACCGCAATTTACCTGACCAAAAGCTTAAGAACATTTATATACTTAGAATAATAAATCATTCTCCATAATACTTCAACAAAAATTATATTTACGTAAATCATAAAAAGTGTCTGGAATGGTCATCGTGGTGCGATAGTCGCCTACAAGCCCGCATCAATCAACCTTAGTGTCCGAGTAAGGAGAGCCCGATACCGGCCTAACGTCGCCTTTTAGAGACCAGATTATTTCAGACTTGTTTTTGAAAGGTAAGGCTGGATTATCTGGTACTCTCGAGTTAGCGTCCAAAGCCTGGAAAGAATTATCTTAGAGATTTTATTGTATTGTAACATAACGAGGGAGTTAAACTAAAATATAATCAAATGGTACGTACATACTCATATCACTTTGTTAGGTACTGATCAGGGTTGTTTCAGGCCAACGTTTCTTAAACTTACGTGAAAATGAGCCTGATGACGAACACTAGGACTCACTTGGCCCTGATCTCTATGAAAATTATGAATTTGAGCTTCCATTACTTCTAAGGGATTCTTATACCCCTGAGGGATGTGATGCCGGCCAGTGCAGGCAGAACATACGGGCGTACGAGCGACGCGCACAAGTTAAGAACTCCACGATGGCAAACGCCGATTACGCCTGCTTCCTAAATCTTCATATAACGTGTAACAAAACCGTAGAATACTATGATCCGTTTCTGACTGTACAGTAATTTCTTAAGAAATATTGTTTCCTTACCTATTTTTTCAGGTAATCTTATTCAGTAAGTCTGTAACAGAAATAAAAACAATAAATGCAAACAATTTGCTCCACGTACACCCAATCAGTAACAATATACCTGTACGTAATACTCATTAATCTTGCAAGCTCCACGCGACGAAACTCTAACCTCATAAAGCCTTATAGTGTAAACAGCCGCAGTACGCGCCGGATCCAACGTCGCCAATAAATTTCATTATGTCCGCTAGTATTTGGCGAATTTTTATCGCTCAGAACCTTTGAATAGCTAACTCGACAAACTGATATTCTTATCCATGAATAGTTTTTTGATCGCTTGACGTATTTACGTCCTGTATCGTACACGTAGCGGGACGTCTACCTGGCTCTTGTAATGTTAAATGTAGGAAGGGACCAAAATAATCTTTAGGTACTTTAAAAGTAGCTGATATTCAGCTACTTTTAAAGTACCTAAGGTTGCTTTTGTATGTAGGCACTGTTTCCCGTTATGTAAGTACCTGGTACATTTACGAAGTCTATTCAGTGTATGATACATCTGTAACCAAGCGTGGGGTAGATACGCCGCTAGAACAAAGCACTAGGAGCGGATTCAATTCGCCTCCCCGCCAGGGATGAGCCGGTATAAATCGATGCGGGGAGGATTCCATAATAGCGCTGCAGTTGTATTGGAACTCAAATCGGCAAATCCCTCGGCTAATTAAACCTAAAGAAGTTAACTAGCTACCTACTATAAAAAGAGCGCTGTGTTGTTGTTGAGCCGAACAGCCGCAGATAATATTGTGAACAATAAGCGCGTCCCAAATTAATTTAATCTCATCGCAGTAGCAGTTAATTCTGAAGTCGTGATGTACTTTGTTTATAACACTAATCAGAAATTTTTGACATTCAGCGCGGGTCCTGGCACCTCAAGCGGTGCTGCGACAAGCTTAATAAGTATTCATCTACGGAGTTGGGCGCGAACCCACCGGGACATAAAAGTATCTCTTGAATAAACGTTTAACTTGGAGATTGGAGCTATTATTCCGTGAGTTGGGACGCTCGATCCGACCGCTATGAATTCTTGCCACACGAATGTTCAGCGAAGCAGTTTTATAGCGGCACCAATAAAGTGGCATAATATATTATATCGCGTCGCCTAGCCGGCGCGGGCACGGAGCGGACGCGTACCCACACGATCAATTTCAGATATTATTAAACCGCGGCTTCGAATAGTAAAAGTTTTATTTCCCGTGGGTCAGGTGTGAGCCGACCTGCGAGGGAATATTTATAGTGCACACGTAATAGAATTTTTACACTCGATGAATGCTTGCGCGTGTGGCGCTGCACTCGTGCGGACGGCTGCTAGTCTCCTGACGCCCGTCACCGTGTAATGTCACCCAGTATGTGTTCACTGTTCACTCATACTTGTATTGACATAATACACACATAGACATGTTTACATAAATCGTGGATCTCTTGTATTCGCGTGCAATAAATTCAGATAAACGTATTACTTTGATATTCTGTCGTCGCGTAGCGCTACAAGTCCCGGGCACAGATGACTAAATAGTTACTTCGTAATCCCGGGCTCTTTATTTATTCTGAAGTTTGCAAATACTTGTTATAATTTTCGATTTATTTATAAAATTTCCAATAAAATTATACCAATCTCATTAACGGATTAAATAAGACTACTGTCATGACATCAGAATCTGCAAACGAACGTGAGGGTTTCATATAAAAACTAGCTTTTGCCTGCGGCTTCGTCCGCGTGGGGATATCTATAATACTCCGGGATAGGATACATACATTCCTACAGTGAAATGTAAGTACCTAGTTACGTTAGGACGAAGAAACTCACAAACTTTATCGGGTTATTGGGCGACTGACCCGAATGGAACTGACCCGAATGTGGCGAATCGCCACTTTTTAATATTATTATTTTTTCTGTAGGCGATTGGCGTGAAGTAAATTTATTTGCGGGTCAATCGCCACCTCTAGAAATATGTAGTAGGCTACAAATATGTACAAATATGTAGGGCCTAGGCCCACACATTGTGTTTTATGTAACGCAGTTACGATAAAGCACACTCAAGTACAGAAGTATTATGGTTGAAATATTTTTATTGGTATGAAATAAGACAAAAATTAATCACAAATGTTTTATTAATATAAAAACTACTTAATGGTGATGACTAGATATTTGTATAATTGTACTTATGTACCAGTGATCATGTTAAATAAAAATATGCGTTATAAAACTAGAATAATGGGCTTAAATCACAATTTCAATCACAGTTGTTACCTTACAATAAGTGAAGTAACCAAGTTACTTAACTATACATAACTAACAAATCAACAAATTAGTGGAAAGACAATTCTAAATATTTATTAAATCAACTAATAACAATAAATCTTACTTGTTATGATATATCATAATTTAAAATGTTAACTTAGTATAAAAATAGATATTTGGCTAAATCACAATCAAAATCACAGTCGTTACCTTACAACAGTAAATTTGCTAAAATAAAGTATAATATTGCCAGCAGACTAATATATAATAAAAAATTGTATTCTAAAACTGGTACAACTACTCAAATGACAATTTAAATCACAGCTGTTAGCTTATATTATTATATATAACCTTTTTTATATGACTATATTGGTAGCAGACTAAAATATAATAAAACAATAATAATATGCTTTAAAACAAGAACATGAGCTTACATGACGACTTAAATCACAGTTGTTACCTTACAGTAAGTGTACTAACTAAACTGTTTATATATACCTAACAAATCAACTAATGAGTCAGGTGTAATTTTTAAATATTAAATTCAACTCATAACAAAATAACTTGTAAATATACAATTGCTTACTTGTAAATCTTATATTACAAAATTTAAAATTTAAACTGGGTATGGAAATAGATATTTGGCTTTAATCACAATCAAATCACAGTTGTTATCTTCCAACAGTAAAAAAATATATTTAAAATATTACTGGCAGACTAATTTCTTAATTTTTCGATACATAGTGGTATATTTATATCACCACAAAGTAATTGCCTTATGATATCTTCGATTCTTTTCTGCAATCTTATTGTCTCAGGATTTTTAATCGAAATATACTGACATTTATTATAAAGTGTTAAATAATAATTGGAATCTTTACGTATAGTACGAGTATCTAAAAACATCACAATGTTTGGTTTGGGTTTTATTAATTTATTGAAACGCGAGTTCCAAGCCTCAATGGCGTTATTTGTTTTGTGACGTACATCAAAAAATGTCCATTTGTTCGAGAAATGAGCATTCTCACTTAGCCAAGTATTAACAAAATAATCATTGAATTGAGTAATTCTATTTTTAGACTCGTTTTCTGATTCAATATATAACTAACCATCTGACCTACATTCTTGTGGTAAATATGCTAGAGCCATGCAACGTTTAATGTGCATTTTATCTATTAAAGATTTATCCATACCAAATTTCTTAGCATTTCTCCATAAAGATTTTTTTAAATGAAATATACAACCTTGAATGCGAGCTTCAGGAAATGTATTTTCAATGGCAGTCATCGTACTTTTTCCAAAATCTGTGGTGAATATACGCGGATTAAATTGAGAAACTTGACTTGTTATAAGATTTTAAAAAAATCGTATCTTTTTTCCTTTTTGTCTGGCAGTAAAGCGTATATGGCTGGTAAAATATTTGTGCGCTCATGAGTATTTCCTATATCTACGTGTAAGGTATATACTTGCAAAAATGGTGGAACGCAGCTCTTGAACGTTCCATCGCAGAAAACGCTTTCTGCTTCTTCGATAAATTTCATAACATTCTTATTTGCAAAAAGTATAATTCTTGTTTTCTTGTATCTATAATCAGCAAAAATTTAATCTTCATAGCGTGGAGGAATAATGACATCTAAAATATTTGTGAATCTAATTTTTTTAACCTGCAATGATTTATTTCTATGGCTATAAAGTCTTTTTTTAATATTTTTAAACACCGAATTTTTTTGTATGAGGTCATATCCAGCATCTTTCAAGTTTGAAACCATATCACAATAAATTTGAGGTAGAGCTGTGGTCTCCTTCTCGACCCTTTCAATACATTTGTCTATATGACACTTTGTTTCGTTTTCAATGAAGCTTGGTTGACAAGAGTGAGGTTCTTCTTTTATTAACAGAAGGTCCTTACTTAAATATAAAACTGCTTTACAAATTTGTCTCTTGACGCATCTCCATACTGTAGCACCAATTTATTAGCGCGATGCTGATGATATCTATATCCATGCCTCATTAGAAGCTTTTGTCCTCTTTCTGACTTAATAAAACGTATGTCAGCCATTTTGCCTTTACTTGTTGATGGTTCTGCCGCCATATTTGAGTGACTATTATTTATAAGCTTCAATATTGTCTGAAAATAAGTAAAATATTGATTTAGATACAACTTAAATGAAGCAAGTCTACAGAAAATGCCCTAGGTGTATAAAAATATTTATAATATTTAAAGGATGAAAGAAATAAGATGATTTACTATTTAGGCAAGGCGAAAATAAAACATAAGTCATAAAAACTGCTGAATTAAATATATTTATTTATGTACAAAAGCACTATTTCTTAGGAGTATTGCCCTGAAGAAACACTACAAGTTAAACAATTTATGTTGAACCCCTTTATTAAGCTGCATAGCATAAATCATAGAGTTTCATGTAACCGATATTGTAGTGACGCTTTCACCAGGCGGCGCCACATGCACTTCAAATGCTCTGGTTTGAATTTATCGTTACTGAAGTTTATATGGTTTAGATAGTTTATAATAACATTCTTACTATATGCGATCTTTAAAAAAATATGTTTGACATAAACAACGGCGACCAGTTAACAATAATAGCAGTAAGAAAGACTTTTCACACTTGAGCTGGATGCGTAAGCAGAATAAAGGGGTTAATAAAATAATTACTTTTATCATAATAAATAATTTTATTACTTACATGTTTAGCGCTACACATCACTTTGTCTTATTTCCAGCGTATAACACTGTCACATTCACATTACTTTGAATAATGAATTGACACGCGTAGCGTCCGTAGTGCTCCCACGTGTTACAATACAAAACTAAACCGAATCGAGACGAGACTCAAGACCAACGTGAATGAGCTTGATAGCGAATAGAGCTTTCTCTTTCATACCCCTATCCCTCTATCTCTCTCTCTGTTTTTTCAACGTTAACATACAATAAGAGGGAGACAGGAATATTTATATTGTACAAAAAAATGAAAGAGAAAGCTCTATACGGTATCACGCTTCTAATACGCATATTATCTCGAAGTTTTAAGTGGTGGTTACTTATTGGATGTATAGCTTTCCTAGTTTCAAGTAAAATAACTGTTATCTAAAGCTAAACTTCGATTTATCTGCTGACACGGGTGAGCACGACTGTACTTTGTAACTTTTATTCCCCAAAATAAAATACGGGCCAATAGCCTACTACAAATTTCTAGAGGTAGCGATTGACCCGCAAATAAATTTACTTCAGGCCAATCGCCTACAGAAAAAATTATAATATTAAAAAGTAGCGATTCGCCACATTCGGGTCAGTTCCATTCGGGTCAGTCGCCCAATAACCCACTTTATCTTTCGGTAACATTAGTCGTGTCGTAGTTTGAAGCCTAAATTCAAAACTGTCTAAATTTACCTAATCCAAATATTCAGTCCCTTTTTACCCGACTTTGTTTTTGGCAGCCTTTATATATATGTTTGTATGTTCTACTGTAGCGCCTAAACTACTGAAACAATTTTAGTTGATTCCTAACAATGATCCGGGTATCATAGGCTATATAAAGGAGAAGTTGCAACTTCCATATAAAATTACCCCACGTCCGACAGTTGAGAAAAATATCTCAAACAATAGATAAAATTGAGTATTAATAAGTTGTATACCTCTGATTGTCATCCTTACTGGCTATCATACTTAGAAATTGCTCCAAATATTGTTTCAGGCGCAGTATTTAGTACTTATCTTAAAAATATTATTCTTTCAATCATGCATTTCTCTAACGACCATAAAAAAGTAGAATAAAGATTAAACAAATGAACATATTTTTTATAGACCCTAGCCTGTATCCTCGAACACATTAAATTTTCTAAAAGCGCCCCTAACAGAGAGTAGCTATCGATAGAGTCCGCTAGGGAGCGCATTTAGAAAATGTATGGAAATTGTTCCCGTCGACGACTAGGCTATCGTCCACCGTGACGATCGAGTGCAAACTGGTACTAGACCCTCTGATATCATAATTAATTCCTCATATGTCTCGGAAAATCATATTAACTTCTTCGCTAGTTGCTTCCAACCTCGCAAAGGGAACTCTGCTGGTTTAGATTATGTTCTTCGACATAATCTGCTAACAAGTTTGGTTTAAGCATATTTAGTCCTATTGTTTGACAAAATTCTTCAGTATGTGTGCTTTATTACTAACGTAGTATAATAACTATTATCAAACGTGAGTTATTACAGTGTTTAATTGCTTTTTAATACTATTCTTAAACTAAAATCAGAAATTAGTATATTACAGGTTTTCTACTCCTGAATTAATATTTAGAGCAATTTTTTTATATGTTAGCCAGTAAAGATGATTACCGGAAGTATATAATTTTTTTATACTAATTTTAAGCGATTTTTTGAGATACTTATCGTTGCAGTCGGAAGTGGGGCATTTTTGCTACTTCTTCGTTTATCTAAATTTTATATTTTTTTTGACGACCCGGTGGCGTGGCGGGAGTGTAAACGACTGCCACGCCGAAGGTCGCGGGTTCGATTCCCGCTCAAGTCAAACATTTGTGTGCATGAACATGGATGTTTGTCTTGGTCTGGGTGTTTCTATGTATAATATGTAAGTATTTACAAAAAAAAAAGTATATAAGTATGTTTATCCATTATCTGGTACCCATAGTACAAGCTTCTGCTTAGTTTGGGACTAGATGGTGTTGTGTGAATGTGGTAGAATATTATTATTATTCTCTTTATTTCAACCTTTTCTCATAATAATATTTTACATTTCTATGTTATTTAGAAAAAAACAAATATAAAAATATAAAATAAAATTACGGGGCTCACCGGTATCGGGTGCAGGGACCAAGCTACCGGTGGTTAGGGCTCCAGAGAGAGGAACCTCCTGACGATACGAGCCGTGGCCAGCAATACTGCCTTCTGTATAGAGGACTTAATCCAGCCGTCTAACGCGAGCCTCTTGAGGTGGTGATCGAGGCTCTTGGCAATGAGACCATTAACTGACACGACTATCGGTACAATGATCGCCGAGTCCACATCCCACATGTCGACAATCTCGTGAGCCAAATCCAAATATTTTATTTGTTTATCTTTCTCGGCTTTCACGAGATTCTCGTCATGTGGAATGGTGACATCGATGATCATTGCAAGGCGCTTAGATCGATCTATCACTACTATGTCTGGCTTGTTAGCCACAATAGTTCTATCAGTAATGATAGATCGATCCCAATACATGGTGGCACGACCATTTTCAAGAACTGGGTCGGGCACATACCTGTAGTACGGTATTTCAGAGTCGACAAGTTGGTACTTTAAGGCAAGTTGCTGGTGGACAATCCTTGCCACTTGGTTGTGTCTATGCAAATACTCGCCGTTGGCAAGACGAGAACAACCAGATACTATATGTCTGAGAGATTCACCAGGCTGGTGACATGCCCGACATATGTCAACCGTCCCATCCCTCAGAATATACTTCCGGTAGTTATTCGTCATGACAACCTCGTCCATAATCGCAAAGACAAAACCTTCTGTTTCGGCGAAAAGATCGCCAAAACGTAGCCAGGACACAGAAGCTGGTAGGTCTACATCGGGTCCATGCAGGGCCCGATAAAAACGTCCATGCAGCTCTTTACCTTTCCATACCTCCTTGCGCTCTTCAACACCAAGTACGGCAGGTTTGCGCCAGTTCTCCTTAGCCAGACTCAGCGGGGTAAGCCCGTTGTCCACAGTGACCACATCACGGTGGACACCCGCGTCAGTGCTGAGAAAATATTCCCTGAGATTGCACACCTCGCGGTTATGGAGGGTCTTGGCACTTAAGAAGCCGCGACCCCCGCACTTCCGCGGGATGTACAATCTCATTACTGATGACCGCGGGTGATGCATCCGGTATGTAGTCAGCAGACAACGAACTTTTCTATCCAAGGCATCAAGTTCTGTTTGAGTCCACCTAAGTATGCCGAAGGAGTACATTAAGACTGGCATGGCCCAACCGTTACAGGCGCGCACCCTGTTGCCGCCTGATAAAAAACTATTTAAGATTTTTCTCAAACGGCCAAAGAAGCGCTCCTGCAACGCCTGTTTCATGCCAGTCTCAGTAATACCTAGTGCCTGCGACATACCTAGATATTTGTAGGTTTCGGTTGCAGAGAGAGATCTAAGTTGTGTGAAATCTGAAAGTTCTATACCATCAGATTCCACAACCCTGCCCTTCTTTACATGCAAGACCGCACATTTATCTACACCGAACTCCATCTTGATAGACTTACTAAAGTTTTCAGTTACCTTTATTAACTCTGTCAACTGGAGGTCAGTGGAGGCAAATAGTTTTAAGTCATCCATGAAAAGAAGGTGAGATATTACTTGACCTCTGCTGTGCAACCGATAGCCTAGCCCTGAATTCTCGAGCAAAGTGCTAAGAGGATTCAGTGCTAGACAAAACCACAAGGGACTCAAACTGTCACCTTGGAAGATCCCTCGTTGAATCTTAATAGGATCGCCGCATCCGAGAGTCCGTCGACACCCTGGATAGCGAAGAACCGTACTCCACTGCCCCATACACGTCTTCAGGAAAGTGCATAGAGTTGAATCAACTTTGTACAACTCTAGCACTCTCAAGAGCCATGTATGTGGCACAGAGTCGTAGGCCTTCTTATAATCTATCCAGCATGTCGCTAGATCCTTTCGGCTACGGCGAACCTGTTGGCTAATGGTCATGTCTATAAGGAGTAGCTCTTTAGTACCACGCGACCCACTTTTACATCCATTTTGAGAACTGGACATGATTTTATTAGTATATATATGTTTGGCCAGTTTAGTTCTCAAAATGGATGTAAAAAGTTTATAGACCGTCGGTAGGCAGGTTATAGGTCTATAATTTTTTGGGTCCGTGGTACTTCCTGTTTTAAAAAGCAGGTGGGTAATGCCAGTTGTTAAGAAAATTGGAAGCGTTCCTGATTCTAGAGATGATTGGAATTGGGACGCCAAACGAGCATGTGCACTACGCAGCCACTTCAGCCAAAAGTTGTGCAATCCGTCCGGACCTGCCGCTTTCCAGTTTGGTAACGGACGGACTGCACAACTAACATCTGTAGCTGTAATAGCTACGGCATCCATATTAGGGATTGTCGCACATGATCGCTCAACATCCCTAAACCAACCATCTTCCGTGTGGCTAACGGGGGTCGACCAGATGCTACTCCAGAACGTATTTGTAGTTTCATTATCTGGTAGACTCCCATCATCCACACCTAGACCGGGACGCTCCCAATTTCTATACACCCACCTTTCATCCTTTTGGAATGTGCGATTCTGGGAATATCTGCCTATACGTTTTTTATAGCGTTTGATACGATTTGCCCACGCATAAATCTTCTGCTTCAGGAAGTCGATGCGTTCTGTGACCCGCGACGCGTATTCTCGTGGCCTAATACCCGTTCCTGCAAAGGCGCGGGTCACAAAACGCATCACTCTCGGGCGAGTATTGCCCGACCTGAAACCCCTTATTATTATTATTATTATTATATTAGGTACGGAATTGATACCTCAGATTCGAAGCTCAGGAACATTAAACAGAGATAATCATTACATACCCAGAATGTACTCATTAATGTTCAAGACTTGAACGAACCCAGAATGTACTCATCAGGTAACATAGACTCAGGCAAGGAATTTCACACCTTAGCAGTGCGCATGAGAAAGGAGGAAGCGAAGCGCTTCGTACCCACGTGGGTACCTATGGTTGGGATATCCATACACGGGAACCATATACGTGGACGCTGACTTGTTTGCCTGGTCGTCCGATGGTAGAAGGAGGACGGAGGAATTAAATTATGAAGCTTCTCGGCACGCTCTCCGAAATGTACCTGTCCTATTTCTGGATTATAGGTACCTACTTAAACACATAAAGGGTTTAAGTAGGTATCATCCACCCACATCCACAGGTTCCTACCCCTAAATATGTAAGCGTTAGGTATATAAAACCCGTAGGTAAGTAAAATATATTGTACAAAATGTTTGTACAGGTTGATGCAAAACTCTGATTTTGATTGTCCTACGATGTCTGGAGCATCGTCGTAGGGTTGCTAGTCAGTGTTTTACATGAGACATGGGTCGGTACCCACTCGTCGCCTGAAATTCGGACTCTGTGCCGACTGGTACCCTGAAATTTTTGTGGTGCCCATTCGTACCCTGCTCTATTTTTATTTTAAATAATTTATATTTCCCATTTACTCTACTAATTAGATATTTATTTTCAGTATCTGTGGTTGTAGTACAGTCACGTACTAAAGGTAAAAATTAAACAAATAAAAAGATATCACATTTATTAATAAGTGTTAATGACAATCAGTCTTTTAGATATAAAAAAATCGTATTTATTTGTACTTTTTATACATACTCACAGTCACGTACGATTGATTTTTAAGTAACTGTTTTATAAATGATATCTTTTTTTTAACGCACTTCTCGACATTTTCGTATACGCCATACAATTGTATTAATTTACTTTTGTTTTTGTATATTAGGTACAACGTAGGTATTCGAAGTGTCAGCAATATTTTACGTATAGTACGTATAGGTACATTGTCAACTTGTAAATAGATTTTTCTATATGAAACTTATATAACTTATAAAATTCCTCAGTGATATGCAGGATTTATACTATACATATTATATTCACCTTTACAATATTTTTAAAACAGTGTGGACAATGTATAATTTCCTAACAGAAAGCAGACCGCTTATCTGATAAAGACTCTCTGTAGGGAATCTAACTTTTTAAAGTACATTATTTTTATTAAAGCTCGGTGTGCTCGTTCAATTTCTATAAATTTTGATTTAGCTGCACCTCCCCAAATAGGGATACAGTATACCACAACTGATTTTGCTATTGCATTATAAATTTCATTTAATAGATTTCTAGCCGGACCTATATTTTTATTGATTTGAGTAGGGACGACATACCGTAAGGTTTTAAAAATCCAACCAAGTTTCTTAAGCCTTCCAGTGATGTGTTCCAGATGAGAGTACCACGAAAGCCGTTGGTCAATTATGGTACCTAAATATTTTGCTTGTGGTACCTACTTTATCTATTTTTGGACACTTACAGGTATTATAAAAAGGTTTGTTACAAGAGTGTATTTTAATTGTAAAGTCCTCCTCCGGTTGCGAACGATTTGAGATGCTGAAGCAGACGTAATTGGTTTTGGATGTATTTAGGGTGAGTAGATTGTCATTGAGCCAGTTAGCAATCTGGGCCATACCCAGCTCTGCGTGAAGTTTGACTTCCGACCAGTTTTTCCCAGAGAAGACAACAGCCGTGTCATCGGCGTAGGCAACAATTTTAGCGTTTAACACTTTTAAGTTGCAGAGATCGTTTATATACGTTAGGAAAAGTGTAGGTCCCAGTACGCTTCCCTGTGGCACGCCGAATGACACATCCGCCGCGTCACTAGTGAACTGGTCTATCTTTACAATTTGTCGTCTATCCATGAGGTAGTTTTTAAAAAAATTAAGAGGGATTCCTCTTATACCAACGTTTTCTAGTTTAGTTACAAGGGTTGGAACAGAGACGAGTGACGAAGGGTTGGAACAGAGACAGAGATTATGTGTACGTACGTAGATACGAAACAAGAAAAAAATCTCATAACCTTTCATAAAATCGATTTCTAAAATGTTTTTCCAATAAATATTCAAAACTAGCTCCGAAAAATATAAACTGTGTATTTATCAGTATATGAGCTATTTAAACTAGTGTAAAAAATACTACTTACATGTTTTTATACTCATATTTGGTCACTCACTTAATTCAGTAGTTCATTTTACAGAACACACACACTAATTAATATTTTTTTTTTTATTTATTTATTTATTTTACTTCTTGCACTACAAAAATGTGGTACATAGGCGGACTTAATGCCTTAGGCATTCTCTACCAGTCAACCTAGGGTGGTGCAGAGATAATAATGTCGCACCTACTGTTATATTATAACAGTAGGTGCGACATTAGATGATAATATGAGTAATGATATTAGAATAATACTTGAATAATTACTAGGTATATAATTATGAATAAATACATGTAATAATAATAAATACAAAACATATATATATATATATATATATATATATATATATATATATATATATATATATATATATATATATATATATATATATATATGTATATATGTATATATATGTATGTATATATGTATGTATATATTATATATAAATTAAGATAGTCAGTTAAACTTGAGATGATTCTGCCAATTTACACAACAAAATTTACACAACAAGTGATTGCAAACCTTCAGCTTAAAGGTGAACCGATTATTGCACATCCTGATTTCGAGAGGGAGCGCATTCCATAACAGAACAGATTGAACGAAGAAGGAAGAGTTAACAAACCCTGAAGTATGAGAGGGACACAATAGAAGACGATTATTTGCTGATCTTAAATGTTTGTCATGATTGGAACTTAAATATTGAAGATAGTAACTAAGATAAGAGGGAAGAGAGGGAAGGTTAAGAAAAGAGAAGAATGTAGTCAGCGCACGTAAACTGCGGCGTTGGCGAATAGGCAACCATTTAAGTTGAGAGCGGTGCTTAGATACATGATCATATTTGCGAAGATTGTAAACAAATCGAATGCAGTTATTAAGAAGCCGGTCTAGTTTATTGAGAAGGTCTGCATTCAGGTCAAAACAGCACACATCACCATAGTCGATAATAGGAAAGATTAAAGTCTGCATGAGCATTACCTTGGTGTTAGTAGGAAGAAAGTTTTTTAGCCTATATAATGAGCGTAAGGATCCCGTAACTTTTTGACTTATAGATGTCACGTGAGCCCACCAGTTCAGATGGCTATCCATATGCAAGCCAAGGTTTTTCACAACTGGGCTGATCTGGTTAAATATTACTGCTGGCAATGTTTCAGTATCTAACCTGTTGATGATGCGTTGGCTTCCTATAATTATGGCCTGGCATTTTGCAGAGTTCACGGTAGCACTAAATCGTTCTGACCAGTCGTATATAGCGGACAGGCTTTGGTTTACTTCCTCGATGGCCGAACCGATACTGTCAACGTCTGCTTGTGCGTATAGCTGCAAGTCGTCGGCGTACAAGTGATACGAACACTGAAGATTTTGGGTCAGGAGATTTATAAAAATAGAGAATAATAATGGAGAAAGAATGCCACCTTGAGGAACGCCAGACTGTAAGTCACACCATATTGATGAAGCCTCATTATGGCGAACACACTGCTGACGTCCCATGAGCTATTTGGAAAACCATTCGAGTGCCTCAAGTGAGATCTAAAAACTGAAGAGGACTGAAAGAAGGATTTCGTGACTAACCGAGTTAAAGGCGTTTGTGAAGTCAACCAAAGCTAGCACCGTAACTTTGGTGTTCTCCATTCCCGCCCTTACATCTCCAGTCACTTTTAGGAGAGCGGTGACCGTACTGTGTCCAGGTCTAAATCCATATTGAAATGGGCTTAACAGATTGTTCCGAAATATAAAATTGGAAAGTTGTTTCTGGACACAGGCTTCAAGCACCTTCGAGAGAAAAGAAACGATTGATATGGGACGGAAATGGTTGGGAAGAGTAGGGTTAGGAATCTTAGGCAAAGGTATCACTAAGGCTTTACGCCATAGGTGGGGAAACGCACCTGTGTCAAGCGAAAAGTTGATGATGTGTGTAATAGCAGGTAACAGTTCATTTATTAGTGACGATCATCCTTCGACTAATGTGATCACAGCCTACGGCGTTTGATTTTAAGGATGTGATGATCTTTTTAATCTCACCCGAGGTCACTGAAAAAAATTTAAAAGGCTCTATGTCAGGATGAGGAAGGTTGGACAAGAAGTCTACAGTGCGACATTTGGTAAGATGATTCAAATGGTTAGAAGAGGATAAATGTTTATTTATTTCATCTAAACCAGTTGTCAACGGCAGATCAAAATCCGTTGTTTGTCAATACCTAGAGTCCCGAGGAACTTCCAGATATTAGCAGGAGAGGAGGAATTTATGCTGTCGAGAATATGGCGGCGTTTGGCGTTACGTATCACCTGATTACACCGATTCCTTGCAACTTTATATCGAGACCAATAATCATCGGTATGATGGTTTTTGAATTTAAGAACAGCACGATCCCTACGTTTCATTGCTATCCGGACCTCCTTCGTGATCCAGGGAGCAGGTGGACGCTTTAGTTTAACTTTCCTAACGGGTGCATGAGCATTGTAAATTTTGAGTACAGTGGCGTTGAATTTTTCAACTTTGTCGTCAATGTTCGTAGATGCCATCAACTGATCCCAGTTTATAGACGACGCATCCTCTACCAGCTTATTCACGTCCATACGCCCAAAGTAACGCACATGCAGAACCTTAGGAGGGGAACGGGGAGGCGTTAGGATGTATGAGAGGAAGATCAAATCATGATGGGAGAAACCAGGAGCGGGATATTGGCCATGTTTAGAAACTAGAGAAGGAGCAGAGGTGCAAATTAAATCTAGCCATGTATCCTCCCCATCAATGTTGTGATGAGTTGCTTGTAAAGGCAGAATGTGGAGGTTACATGACTCGACAATCTGCAGGAGTTTACGGGTTCTAGAGGACTGAGGAGAAAGGAGATTGTTATTGAAATCGCCCATGATGATATGGTGGGCATATTCTGACCCCAAGGATTCCAGTATAGATTCTATACTGGAGAAGTAATCTGTTAAGGGAGGACAGTAAATAACCCCTAGTACGATTTTGGCCCCCTTGACCCAAACCTCAAGAAAAAGGTACTCAGCTGATGAAATAGAATCAGAAGGTGAGATGGCGAGTATTTTATAGGGAAAATCGGCGCGAAGATAGATGGCAACACCGCCGCCCCTCCGACCGACTCGATCGTTCCTAATTAAAATAAAGCCTGGCAGGGGATAAGTGGTTGAAGGGAGGTGAGGTTTGAGCCAACTCTCTGAAACCAGGATGGCATGAGCATTGGCGTTCGAAAAAACTTCTAAAAAGTCACCGTAGTGGCTGGGCACGCTCTGAGCATTTATGTGGCACACATTTAATGATTTTCCCTAAACATGGATCAAAGGATTTTTTTAAGAGATCACCTAGAGAGCTAAAACTATCATTATTGAGAGATTCATTGGCAGAATAATAAGAATCATGGTCAGATGACATAATAAAAAAAAAAATATATATGATTACACGAATATAAATATAATTATATAGATAAATAAAATATTTTAAATACTAAGATTTGGTAGATATGTAAAATGTAATTACTTACGTAACTGGTAATACTTTTCCGTTTCACTCTCTGCACCACCCGCCAGCCAACCCGCACAATAAAATGGATGCAACCTAGTAGGTAACTATATAACAAACATTTCCGAATGCAACCCTGTGTCAGCCAGCCAACAAAACACACGAATTTATTTACACAAAAATATACAAAAAAAAAGAAGATCAAATCAGAAAATCGAAAAGAGGACAAACAAAACGCAGTTTTGACATTTAGCATTAATGACAATAGCTGTCAATAAAATTGTCAGCGTCCAGTGACACAATCAATATAAGTAAAAATAATCGTGCGCATGTTGTGGATAATGATAAAAGTTTCAATAAACACTACAATGCTGGGTGACCGACACAAAACAAACAACCATAATATAAAACTAGGTTTCAGACAAAAACAAAGTGACGCGAAATGGCAACAGTCAACTCACAATGGGTTACACTTTACAAACAGTCTTTGCATTGCCGGCGCTGTTATTTGCTGCAGAAGTATCTCCCGCCGCCTTCGGATGTTTTGCCAACAGATTACTCAGCTCACTAGTGGAAGTGATTTTAGAGCGCGTTCCATCCGGAGTTTTAACGATGATAGTGCCGTCCTGAGTCCAGCAAGAGCGCATTCCAAAATGCTGTCGGGCTTTGGCGAACAGCGATTGCCTGGCTTTGGTCAGGAACTCCTTAACCGAGATCTTCGAGCCCTTTAACGCTGTTTTTGCCCTCCATACTGCAGTCCTGATCTCTGCCCTTGCAAACCGCAATAAGATGGGCCTGTCACGCTGTTTGCTGGCTCCAAGTCTGTGGCAATTTGTGATGCAGTGCTCACCAATATCCTTGACTGCCATCCTCGTTCGAAGAACATCCAGGATCAAGGCACTGCTGTCTTCTTTTTCTGCCTCTGGGACTCCTAGGAAGATCAGATCTTTTCGCCAGTGCCTTGTCTCCATTGCATCTAGTGCGCTTGAACACTCCTCGATTTGCTTGCGCAGAAGACCTAGCATGCTGAATATGAGCTCCCGGAATGTACGGAACTCCTCCGCTACTTTTGCCACTGTATCCTTAGCTGGCCCCGCAGACTAGATTTGGGACTCAAGGTCAGCCATTCTTCGGGCAAAAGATTCTTCCAAGCTCTTCTGCACAGACTGGATATTGTCAAGCTGGGACATTGTGAAGTTTGTGTTTGACAATACTTTTACTCGAGAGACTATCAGTTAACTGCGCTTAGATTAGCGACTAAACTTAAAACAAACTGATTGCACCTTTTTTTTTGTTTTACGAGGTGGAAAATCCCTTCGGATCTCCGACTCTTGGGGGAAATAAGAGCCGGAGTATGTGGTGTTTCCACTAAAAACCACCTCGACTACCTCCATATACCCGTGTGTCGGAGGGTAGGGTTTCACCGAAGCATTCCTCGCTACCCCCCGACGGAAAACTGAATGCACCTTGACAAATTCCGGGAAAATGCGAACAGTGGCCAACAATATAGTTAGCCATTTGGATGAGAGTCCATAATATATACTATAATATAATTTGATTATTTTATAGTACATACTTTAAATTATTGATATTACTTAATTATTAATATCGTAACAATATTGTACACGAATGTACAACGATGACAATATTTTTTACCTAAAAAAAATTGGTTGCCTGTAAAGTCGGTATACGGGCGAAAGTTTTACGTGACAACGACTTTGAGTGGTAAAATAATTTTAATGTGAATATTCATTCGTATAGTAGGAAGAAGGATGAAAGACGCGTGCCTTTCACTTTTTATGTCTGTCTCTCTCGCTCTTAGGCGGGACGCGTGCCTCTCACTCGCTCTCATTGTGAGCGCATAACGTGAGCGGAGCGTAACGCAGTTTCTTGAAGTGTCACCCGGCAAACCAATTTATAAGACGTTGTCACGTCAAAATTAAAATGGTTTTTATTAGTTGCCCAAAACGCACCTGAGTAGGTGCCGAATCTTTAATTTTATTCCAGGGTACGAGTGGGTACCTGAAAAAATAATTAAAATAATCTGGTCCCCTACCGGGGTACCAATGGGCACCTTAATATGGGACCAATCTACAACTTTTATTCCGGGAGACGAATATTAGGGGACCAGTGGGTACCGACCCGAGACATGGGTACATTTCGGAGAGTGTGCCGAGGAGCTTTATTATTTAATTCTTCCGTCCCCCTTCTGCCATCGGACGGCCAGGCAAACGAGTCAGCGTCCCCGTGAATAAATATACATATTATGTACAAGATCGTGACAAATTTTTCTAAAACAGAATTCTTGTAAAACAGATTGTTCGCAACTTCTCAGCAAAGTCAAACTTGCTAACAAGCACATACTATGTAGGTAGGTAGATATCCACGATCTAAAACCAAATCTTTTAAATACCGCAAAAAAAGACCTTTATGGTATCTAATTCCGCAGTGCCTCGTTAAATTAAATTTATAATATTCCGTAGTGCATTAGGTAGGTATAATATTATGTCTACCTACATGAATAAGCTGCCTACTATTAGGAGTACTTAGGTGATATTGATGAATTAGATATTATGTATTAATATTAAGGTATTTATCAAAGTCATTCATGTATGTTTAATTTATAAATCAAATAGTCTAAGATAGAGAATGCTGTCTCAAAGTGACGTCACGTTAATACCTAGTTGAATAAATAGATGGAGTGTATCGTATGACGTCACTTTCTGACTGGCGGAAGATTCTCCGACGGCCTATATAAGCTGTAATTTTATATTGGCATGTATTACGTAAAATCAAGAAATCTGGAAGAATTATATATATCAAGCTCGAAACAGTGTTTTCATTATAAGGGGATAGTCGGTGTCTAGAGTTTGAGCTGAGATCGGGTAAGGTTTACAGAGATCAGTGGAAGCGATTAATTCATCCAGTCTCAGCCCAAGGCAAAGGTCCAACATACACTGCGATAGCACAGCGAATGAATATAAATTCTAATATTAATAGAAAGTCTTACCAAATATCCCCTGGTGATGTTCTTGAGTGGAGTCCTGGAGGCAAGCTAGACACACACGAGACTAAATTGGCCAATATTAGCAAGTGAATTATCTTTACTTTACCAGACTCCAACGCAGCGTTTTCAATCAGCAAATTCGTCCGGCACCAACCACGTGCATCGGATTCACTCAAGTTTTACAATGTTCGTTAAAATACTATTTTTATCACAATTAACCGGTGCCAGTTATTGATCAAGGAAGTGGCAATCAAACGGGTTCTAAATACAAGATCAAAACGCTCACAAAACGAAATCTATCCAGAGCTAGGTTTTTTCGCTGACCGCGGGAAACGACAAAGAACCAAAGAGAGTGAATGACAGTTCAGTGTGACCATTGTCAGAAATTTTCAATAGACTAAACAAAATGTTACTCAATCGATCTAATCGATTTGACTTATAATAAAAACTAATTCTATATCAAACATCCACCCGCCCCCGACCGGCCTACCGGTCCGCTAATCGGTTGGTAGACGTGACAATGTTGCAACCGCTCTCCTCAGAATCGAACCGTCCACCAAGACCTCAGCAAATCGGGGAACTCCATCAGCCCCAGTTACCAAATGAAGGATGCGCCCCCTGCGCCATCTGAGTGGCGGAAGGTTAGCCTCCTTGATCAAAACGAGGTCACCAATCTTGGGTGGATCGGTCTTGTCGGTCCACTTAACGCGTTGCTGGAGTGTGTGCAAATATTCCAAGTTCCAGCGTTTCCAAAAGCTCTGAGTAATCTGGCGTACCAATTCAAAACGCGAGAGACGACCAGGTCTCGTATCAATATAGGGGTACTCAGGCAAGGCGACAAGTGGGCGACCAATCAAAAAATGGCCCGGCGTAAGGGCCTCCAAATCATTCGGCTCTAAGGAGATCGGGCACAATGGCCGAGAGTTCAAAACGGCCTCAATCTTACAAAACACAGTTGCGAGTTCCTCAAATGTAAGGACAGATTCACCGATTGTCCTGCGCAAGTGTGTTTTGGCCGATTTTACGGCGGCCTCAAATATACCACCCCAGTGTGGACAATTTGGTGGGAAAAACAACCAATTTATCCCACGTCGGGCAAGCCTATCACCTATATCAGCTTTGTTGGTTTCAAGAAAATTAACAACATCATTCAGATAATTATAAGTGCCCTTGAAGTTAGTGCCGCAGTCAGAACGGATCAAGGAAGGCAGCCCTCTGCGGGATACAAATCTGTCAAATAAGGCTACAAACGCCTCGGTCGTAAGCGAGGAGACCGGTTCTAAGTGTACGGCCTTTGTGGAAAGACAAACAAAAACACACAAGTAGGCCTTGACAGTCTTGCTGTTTCGAAGTGTCGACGTTTTCACCAAAAAAGGACCAGCGAAGTCCGTGCCAACACCGTCAAACGTCCTGCTTTCAGTTACGCGATCTGCCGGTAAGTCCCCCATCAAGGGCTGCATGGTAGAAGCCTTGAGCTTATAGCAAGGGATGCAGCGAAAGACTACACTCCGAATAATTCTTCGGGCAGACAAAATCCAAAACTCGCGTTGCAAAATGGCCAACAAGGCATTACAACCAGCATGCGAATTTTTAAGGTGACGGTCAGTTACCAACAAGCGTACCAAATGACCGTCCTTAGGTAACAAAAGGGGGTGACGAGCCCCGTAAGGGAGGTTGGTGTTCTTGAGACGCCCTCCAACGCGCAAGAGACCCGTTTCGTCCAAAAAGGGGTTCAATTTAGATACAGCTCCCGACAATTTCGATTTCCCCGACTTGAGGATAGCAATCTCCCTTTCAAAATGCGCCAATTGCACAGAACGAACCCAAAAGGTGAGGGACTTCTGTCGTTCCTGTGGTGAGAGAAACGGTGTCAGTCGTTTCTGTTGTGGGTGCCTAAAATTAAAAACAAAACGCTTTATCCAAGCAGTGACACCTAACAACTTGTCGAGGGAGCTGTAACGATTCAACAAAAAATCGGGGTCGAAGGCGCATTCCACCTTCTCAAGAGCGAGTGTTCGTAGACCCAGCAAATTAGAAGTATTCAAAACTGGCGTTCGAGGCCAATCAATTTCTGGTCGACTCAACCATTCCGGACCCCACCACAGCGAATGACCTATCAAACTAGACGTCAAGCATCCGCGCGAGGCACAATCAGCGGGGTTGAGCTCACCTGGCACGTGTCTCCAAACAAGTTTGACTTCGGATTTCTGGATTTGGGAAACGCGATTAGCGACAAATACCTCCAAAGTGTGGACAGAAGCCTTCAACCAACAAAGAACAATTTGGCTGTCTGTCCAGGCGTAGGTCCCATTAATGCAAATGCTTTTACCCAAAGTACTGGACACGTGGTTCAACAAGCGTACAAGAAGGGCTGCTCCCGAGAGCTCCAATTTTGGAATGGTCAGAGATGTCCGAAGGGGTGCCACCTTGCTCTTTACCATGATCAGGGAAACCCTCACCTGACCTGAGGCACTAACTGTGCGCAAATACACCACGGCGGCGTGACCACGTTCCGAGGCGTCACAAAACCCGTGAAGGGTGGCCTTGTACTTCCCGGGAGGAAGGATGGGACGAGGCAAGGAGATCTCGTTGACGGCAGGAAGTGAGGATACAAAAGAGGTCCATTCCTCAACAAGAGTGCCGTGCAGAGGTTCGTCCCAGGTCAATCCTGCTGTCCAAAGCTTCTGCAAGAAGCGGACATATCATTTTGTGATTGGACAGATCCAACCGTTCGGATCAAAGGTTCTGGCGACAGTAGACAATACGAGACGTTTAGTCCAAGAACACGGCAATTTCAAGTCTACGTTATATGTAAAGATGTCTTGGACTGGTCTGTACTGAACGCCGAGAACAGCCATCATGGCGGGGTTGTCAACAATCTCAAACAAATGTGGATCTTGCTGATGATCCTCTGGCAAGCCTTCCAAAAGCGCTGGCAAGTTGGAAATCCATTTGCGCAACTCATAACCAGCGGAGGCCAAAATACCTATCAATTCGTCCCGCAGGAGGATCGCCTCGTCCGCTGTGGAGGCGCCCGAGCAAATGTCATCGACGTAAATATCGTCCTTCAAGATGGCGGAGGCTCTTGGGAAACGTAGGCCTTCGCGGTCTGCGAGCTCCCAAAGAGAACGTATTGCCAAGTAGGGGCTTGACCTTAACCCGTACGTATTTGTATTGAGCTCGTAGACAACCATGGGATCGCGAGGAGACTCTCTCCAAAGGATCAGCTGGAAGCGACGGTCATCAGGGTGGATAATCGTCTGCCTGAACATAATTTTTATGTCGGCCACAAAGACAACCTGATGTCATCGGAAGCTGGTGATGACGTCACAAAGGTCCTTGACCAACTTGGGACCAGAATGCAAGCACTGGTTCAAGGATACGCCTGTTGAAGTCTGCGCAGAACCATCAAACATTGTGCGCAGCTTGCCAGTCGATGGCTTCAATACCGCATGATGCGGGAGAAAGTAATGCTCCACCGAACGCCAATCCAAATTTGACACTGACATGTGTCCCAATTGTTCATATTCTCTCATGAACTCAATATACTTCTGTCTGAGCTCCGGATCACGACCCAATGCGACGCTCCATAGCCAACAATCTCTTTTCGGCTAAAGGTCGTGACTCACCAAGCGGAGTCCGAACAGACAGAAAGGGCAGCTTCGTGATAATCCGACCAGAACGGAGTCGACCAGTGTTGTTCTGGAAGAACAACTCGCACTCCTCATGTTCTGGATTCAAACGGGCAGCTTGAGGGGGCTCCTCTATCTCCCAAAACCTTTGAACCGCATCAGAGAGAGCGGAGCCTACAGCTAACAAATTGTCAAGTTCAGGTGGAGGGGGGTCCCTAGGTACAGGTCCCATCAAAGCAAATCCAAATATGGTCGGGATGGCAGTCAAACCATTTGGAACCAAGACCCTTTTCCCACCAATCAAAATTCCACCGAGGACATCAGAGCCAATCAACAAGTCGATTTGTCCCGGTGTGTCAAATTTGGGGTCTGCCAGTTCCAATCCCGATGTCAAATTCACCACAGCAGCAGGTAGCTGCTTCTGTGGATGCATACCCAAAATATTCTTCAACACAATAGCCGAGGTTTTAATCCTCGGGTGTGAAGATTCAACAGGGCCAAACAAAACCTTAACTTGCCCTTCAACATTAGAGGCTACATCACCTATGCCCCGTATACAATTTGGAAAAGAACCCATATTTAATTTAACCTGACCTACCAAATAAGTGGAAACAATGCAACCTTGTGAACCTGTGTCCAATATAGCACGGACAACAACAGAGGTCCCCGTGGGTCCCCAGACCTTAACAGCAACCGTTGGTAGGATAACGGTCTCAATGGGGGAGGTTTGCGTTATAGGGCAGGGGTCAATGACCTATTGTTGCCTGGGCAGCGACCGTTGGCCAGGACCAGGCAAATCAAAATGGGGGTGCGGCTTGAAGTCCTCAAAGGCGCGATGACTCGATCCGCGCGCCATCTGTGGGGGGTCATAGTGACGCACCCGCCCAAAACGAGGTGGGCGCGAGTCAAGGCGGGGACGCTCCGCCAAAGGAGGGGAATACCTGGGGCAGCAGTCATGGTGCTGGTGACGCTGAACAGCACATTCAGATGCGCGAGAGAGAGGAGGCGTGCGCACGCTACGGTTCTCCAAGCGGCGTGAGCGGTGATCAATTAAGCGAGGCGACTCTCGGCTACGCGCCGGTGAGCCTCGGCTGCCACCTTCAAAACACCCGCCCGTGCGCGGCGCCGGCTGGTTGGACAAGCGGCCTACCTCTCTGGCATTCATGCAGAGAATGTCCAAATGCTGTCCTCCACAGTGAGGACAGGGGCGAGAGTTTGGGCAGTCTCGCTGGTAGTGGGACCCCAAGCAAGAGAAGCAAAGGCGGCGGGCATTCGCGATGCGCCTACGAGAGGCGACATGAAGGTCCAAAAATTCCCTGCAACTGGCCGTTCTGTGCCCCGTGACCTTGCAGTAGGAGCACTCCGCTGGGCTCTGCGTGACCGCAAAGCGAGGAGGGCGCCGGTCAACATTGGCTCGGGTGTGACCGCGAGCCTGCTCCTTGACCTTGGGCGGCTGCGTCTTAGCCGGCGTGTCACCACCTTGGTTGTCCAAGACCCGGCACTCATCCTCCAGGAACCTCTCCAGGTCAGCAAAGGAGGGCAGATGGGTCGCGCTATCCCCACCAAAGCGCTGTTCAAAACGCGACCTCAGGTCGGCAGGCAGCTTCTTCAGCACAATGTGCACCAATAGATAGGACCATTGGTCCACGGGCAGGTCAAGGCACTTAAGTGCATTGATGGCCACCAAAAGCGGGTTCAAAAGTTGGGTGCGCAACCCAGAGACCCGGGTGAGCGTCGGCAAACCCAAAATTTGCTCGATGTGCGTGTCGGCGAGGCCACGCTTATTATGGTACCTACGGGTGATTAGGTCCCGAGCCGTCTGGTACGCCTCGTCAGACACGGGCAGATGCTGGATGAGGCCCTAAGCCTCCCCATCCAGAACCGACATTAGATAGGCCAACTTTTGTGCCGGCCGAAGGTCAGCCCTATCATTGACCAGGCTGTCGAACAAATTAACGAAGCCCAGGTAGCTTCCTAGGCAGCCATCAAAATGGGGGAGGTCCAAGGTAGGGAGACTACTCACCAGCCCTGGTGCTGACCTAGGAAGCTCCTGCTTCAGGCCGGGTTGCCCTTCCCTATCGGCAACTAGTTGTCTCGCAGTATTGGAGACAGCATCATACAGGTCTAAGACCTGGGCATAGTCTTCGCTGACCTTATTTCGCTGGTCAGCGGTGAAATCATTGATTGACACTTCAAGACAGCAAGTGCTGAAAGTGCGGAATTGCTGTTCCACACTTGCCAGGCGATCGTCAATCCGCTCGTACCTGTGTAGTAAGGCCTGCTGGCGATCAGGCCGGTTCACTAAGGCACTGGCCGAGGCAAACCAGCGCAAACCTGATGCAATGGCACCAGCAGCCGCACGCAAGTCCTTGATAGCTGACATAATCAAAATTTCAAAAGAGCCCGAACAAGCGTTAAACAATATTAACAATCAAAACTTAATTTTTCTCAATTCTTTGAAACCAACAAAGTATTAGCCTGTTTACTGCAAGTGCAGGCAAGTGACAGGTATCTACTGTCCAACAAAATTAATAATTTCAATATATATTGACACAAAACAAAGTCAAAGTTATCAAAGTTGAACCTTCGAATAAGTTAATTAAAGTTATATATTCAAATAAATTAACTAATTACTTGCAACAGACAGACTGGCTGTATTATTTGAGATATACAATAGTAAGTAAGCACAGAATATGTGTTACCTAGCAATATTATCTATATTATAACAAAACAAAGTTTATTAATGTGACCCGCCCAAGTGGCAAGGTCAAGTTGGATTATTACAATGTTTATGAATATATGCAATAAACTAAATTTACTAAATTTATTGATACATACAGCTGTTATGTATCCAAACAAACTGACTTATTAATGCAACAACATATTTAAGTTAGATTTTCCAACAATACAAATCAATAATTACTGATTGAGGTTATGTGACAATGTGTTTCAAATTATCTAGGTCAACTTATACAATTAAATATTATGTATTTTAGACAATAACTGACCTGACAAACACTACAATACTGTCTACAAGGTAATATATATAGCTCATACAACACCAATCTGAGTTCAGATACAATCAACGGCTAAGATACAAGTTTACAATATAGGCACAGTTAACCACGCTCTTGCTATCAAAAATTATGTCTAGAGTTTGAGCTGAGATCGGGTAAGGTTTACAGAGATCAGTGGAAGCGATTAATTCATCCAGTCTCAGCCCAAGGCAAAGGTCCAACATACACTGCGGTAGCACAGCGAATGAATATAAATTCTAATATTAATAGAAAGTCTTACCAAATATCCCCTGGTGATGTTCTTGAGTGGAGTCCTGGAGGCAAGCTAGACACACACGAGACTAAATTGGCCAATATTAGCAAGTGAATTATCTTTACTTTACCAGACTCCAACGCAGCGTTTTCAATCAGCAAATTCGTCCGGCACCAACCACGTGCATCGGATTCACTCAAGTTTTACAATGTTCGTTAAAATACTATTTTTATCACAATTAACCGGTGCCAGTTATTGATCAAGGAAGTGGCAATCAAACGGGTTCTAAATACAAGATCAAAACGCTCACAAAACGAAATCTATCCAGAGCTAGGATGATGTATCTCTATGGATTTGACAAGCAAATAATAATACCGTGACAGACCGAGATAATGACATACAGAAATACATAAGAGTAAAAGAGACAAAGATAGCATTTTTTGTCTTTGTCAGAGTTTTCGTTTTTTTTTGTTGGTCACAACTGAATGTTGTGACCAACAAACGTTTGAGCTCTCGATAATTTTCGCGAAAAATTGTGTTATTATTGTTTTAATTGTGAATGCTTAGTGAAAATATCATTGGTTCAGATTTATTATGGTAATTTGTTACATTGTAGGCTGTAAAAGCCATAGTGAGCGGAAATGTGAGAACATAACCATTTATTCGTAAGTACGATATATTAGTTATAATATCTATTTATACATGAAAATATTGATAGAATGATACAAATAGCGTATTATTACATAAGGAAATAATTTCTAAATTACATCAATAAACCAAAAAATGCTATTTTATTTTCACCGCGATTTTAGTATTACACAATCGAATTCAATAGGTCGTTGAATGTTGAGCTAGCCAAAAGTCATCGATACTTTTTTATTTTACAGCCTTAAATGTTTTTTAGGGATACCACAGAAGCGTTTGGGAAATTACCCAAATTTTGGGTAATTTGCCGTTACTTAGTTTCATGAACCTAAGATTAATTATTTAATTTGTTTCTTTGTTGCCGATTCTTTGTTGTAATGAAATTATTTGTTTATAGATTCCCAAAGGACTGCACGATCCAAAAATAATGTGGATACGTGCAACAGGAGGAGAAAACTGGGATCCGAATAAATATGCAAGAGTATGCTCTAAACACTTTGAACAAAAGTGTTTTAGGAAAACTCCCCGCAATAGGTACTTATTTGGAATCATTCTCGAATGATAAAGAAGAGAAAATAAGAATTTTGTATACAAAATTAATTTTGTTCAAAGTACAGTAAAGTTGAGTGTCAAATAATATAATAAAAGGTATATAACTCTGAGCCTCGTGTTTATTTGGCGAGTGAAGCCAGTCTCACATATTGGACACTTTTGTTATACATAATAATATCTATAGGTATATATAAAAGAAAGTCGTGTTAGTTACACTATTTATAACTTAAGAACGGCTGAACCGATTTGGCTGAAAATTGGTGGGTAGGTAGCTCAAAACCAGGAAAAACACAGGATACAATAAAATGCAAAACATAATCTGGGAGGGATTTTGGAGAGGGTCGAAGTTTGTAGGGACAAACCTCCTACCTATTGACAGTAAGGACGCATGCGCTGTAATAATTGACTACTGCGCATGTGCTATCTGTCAGTACTGTCACATTATACATTGTCATATGGTGCACTGTCATTACTTCGTTTGCTTACTTATATAAACTAATAGTTATTGAAAAAGCCTTGGCTAATACCTACTACTAATATAAGGTATAAATGCGAAAATGTACCAATTTCACGCTAAACCGGCTGAACCAATATTCTCTACTCATCAATGTGAAAGTGTATATAGAGATATATATTGGACCATGGCTTTGACATTTGACTGTATTTCGGTAGATAATGTCATGAATACTGGCCAAGTTTCTTCGTTCCCCATAAAGTGTCTGAACTCCTTGCAATTATCAGGAGTATGGAGTAGGTACCTTCACGCAACTTGAGACTGATCGTTGGTGTTCCAGTCCTGTTAATGCGGAATCTTAATGCACCAAAGCTTTGTAATGGCAAACGGCTACGAGTAACACCTAGGAGGAAACATTATAAAAGCAATGACGTATTATAAAAGCTATTCGCTGTGAAGGCTTCCGTAGTGGAGGTATCCACTTACCATAGCCATTATCTTCGACTAAATATTAATAGTATTCGTATAAACGATAAAGCTATATTTGCGGTTTTTAAGATGTGCTTTATTTCAAAAACTGCTTATTTATTATAAATTTAAAAAAATCGTTGGAGGTTTTTATAACGATGTACAGCATGTATTTTTTTAGATTCGTCCCTCTCTTACTTTAAAAGTTAGAGGGGTTAGTCACACACACCCATTTTACCACTTTGGAACCGTATTATATTTCAAACGATTGACTTCGAGAAACAATGGTTTTAGGAACCTCAAAATAATTTTTAACAACCCATTTTCTACATCAGTTCCATGTATGTAAAGCCTTAATATTCAATATTTTTTATTTTCTATAACGTCGTAAAGCGGTTCACAGAATACATCTAGCTACCAATTTTCAAATGTGTAAACTGAATAGTTTCGGCATAAAGTGGCTATGATATACCTACGGATAGACTGACAGACATAGCGCGTCCATAAGGATTACATTTGGATTCCATGTTTAGCCATTTTTGATTACGGAACTCTAAAAATACTGTTTACAAAAATGTTTTAAATACTTCTTGAGGTTCTATTTCTTATTAGTTCCTATGAACAGAATTAAAACGAAAATTACTATCGAACAGTGAAGGAGTTTTGTGTTACCCCGAATTTAACGTGAGCGAAGCCGCGGGCAAAAGCTAGTTAAGTATAAAAAATACTTATCGCACACCTTATGGATGGATTTAAACCTCCTTGTAAGGTTAGCTATATTTTTATTTTTTTATTGGGCTGTAAATTATATTATATAGATGTTTGTTACTTTTCGTTGCAAAAATACCTAAACGAATATTGATGGAACTTCTCGAGTTAGCTCATAAATTCATCGAAGTACCAAATTGATAAAAAATTATAGGAGAACGCGGTCTCAGATGTCTGGTAAGGTATTCAATTTCGGCACGACAGGTTGGCGCAGCGGGAGTGTAAACGACTGCTACGCCGAAGGTCGCGGGTTCAATTCCCACACAAGTCAAACATTTGTGTGCATGAACATGGATGTTTGTCTTGGTCTGGGTGTTTCAATGTATAATATGTATGTATTTACAAAAAAAAAGTATATAAGTATGTTTAACCATTATCTAGTATCCATAGTACAAGCTCTGGTTAGTTTGGGACTAGATGGTGTTGTGTGAATGTGGTAGAATATTATTATTATAATTCAGGTTTGATACAATGTTACTTAAAAGTTAATATGTACTTCGTAGAATTGTAGGGTAAACATTTACAACATCTGGTAACACCAACTCAGGATGTACTCTATGCCCGTCCTTTACGGGTGTACGCAAATGTCGAGTCCATTTGATTCTTGGTCCTAGATCCAGAGCTAGGTTTTTTCGCTGACCGCGGGAAACGACAAAGAACCAAAGAGAGTGAATGACAGTTCAGTGTGACCATTGTCAGAAATTTTCAATAGACTAAACAAAATGTTACTCAATCGATCTAATCGATTTGACTTATAATAAAAACTAATTCTATTTCAAACAGTCGGGCTAATCCCAGAAGAGGGATAGGATTCTCGAGGACGTTATACATAGTGGTCCTACGAGCCGATTGTCAGAATCGGGGGACCCTTTTTGTTCCGACGGCGGTGGAATACGGGCCCAAACGTATTTCCACTCAGGAGCTATACTGGTGCAAACGTGCCAGTGGCTTCAGACTGCACTCGCAATTGGGTGCGGTCAGGTCGGTGTTGGGCATATTTCAGAGGCTACTGGCGCTAGCGTGCCAGTTGCTTCAGACCGCACTCTCTAAAGGTGCGGTCAAGACGACGTATTTCTGGGGCTACTGGTGCAAGAGTGCTAGTTAGCTTCAGACGGCCCTCTGCAAGAGAGCTGTCAGGACGCGGTTTGGAAAGGATCACGGTGGACTTGGGTATATGCAGACGGCGCCGGCAGTGGCGGAGTCTATATATGAGTACCAAGTGGAAGGAGTCAGCACAAACAAAGGGCTGCGACCATTGACATATATATTACTGCGTAAGGACTGGGCGGACCGCATGTTACAATGACGCCTCGAAAGTTGGTCCTAAAATGGTCTTCTCTTTCACGAAGTGAACTAGAACGCGATCAGCTGTCATCGGGAGCGGTCGTAAATTTTGCGAACAAAAATGCCAATTGTGCAGTGAAAGGTTGCGTGAACTACGGCAAAAACATAATAAAAAATATAAAAACATTTCATGTCAACGGTAACTTAAAAATATGTCATTAAATAAACTTCTAAAATTATTTAAAGCAATTTTCTTTCATATTAGTCAAAACGGCGCGAGGCCGCGTAAGAGTGCGACATAACTTTTAAGCGGCGGCCGTTGTACCCGATGAAATAAAAAGATTTATTATTATTACTATAAGATTAAATAATGTTCTAACAAAATTATTTTTAATTGATTCTTAAAATTTAAAGATACACCAACGTCAAAAAACATTAGGTACGAATCCAAAATGGAAAATACAGGGTGTCACAAGATCCATCACCAAGCCGAAGTCTACTTCTTGTGGACATCATGCCAAGTCATACTAACCAAAAATAATACCTGGGAAACGATTTTTTTTTTGAGTTTTCACATTTTTTAAACCCCAATTAAAAGGGCGCGCGTGCAATGCTCGAAATACCTACTTATCCATGGGGTTATAGTCCATCTAAAGAATATATTAACGGGGTAAATGCATCGATTTTGTACCTAATTACAAAAACTCCATACTGATTTTGAGCCTTAATATCTCCTGAACCAGTAATTTCCCAGGTATGGTGCCGAAGTAAAAAATGTTGGTAGTGATTGGTACAATATGGGATTTCAGTTTTCGTTAAGAATCTTTTTACAGCCTGTATATATTTTTTGTACCTCGAAAAATACCTCACCCCGCTTTTACAAGGTTATGTCTAGGAACAGACCATGCCGATTTACATCGTAATTCATACAAGTTTTAATAGATGGCGTTATTTTTTTTGTATGGTGTCTGCGTCTGTCAAATGTTCGGTCGCACGCATAGCCCAAGAAGACAGGCCTGCTCACTTCGGTGACAGCGTGCCGTGGGTCGGCGAAATGACGTCACATTTTCATTGCCACTTTTTGAAAAAAGCTGTTTAGGGTAAATATTGTCTAATTGGAGATCTTTTTAGAACAAAATACCATACAAGTCCTTATCTCATAGTTATTTGTTACGATTTAAAAACATTTTGAGCTCAGCAATGCTACCTTACTGACCTAATATTTTTATACAAATAACCTATCGATTTAAATGAGTACAATATATTTACAGTACTGGCAACATTACACCGGTGACAGCATTGACAGATACAAAGTACTCAGTTATTGAAAACGTTTCTCTACATTAAAAAGTCGCTCGTTTTCACTCGTTTACTCATTTTTAACTGATATTCCCAAACTTTTCTATCATCACGGTGATGTGTTATATACAACAATTGTAAAAGTAAATGGGTTAACTTAATATATCGGACAACTTAATATATCGAAGTAAAGAACGGTTGGATGTTTTTAAAATATTGGATTAAAAAAAATATTGAGTACCACGAAAAATCATTGTGTTATAAAAAATATATATTTACGCATGTGGCAAATGTCGTCTATCAAGACACAAAAGAGCGCTTCCCACAAATTAACTATGACATTATAAAATCGATGTCAAGACTGCGTACTTATATTTTTTTTTATTTATTGACTCACGCCAATATCCCCAAAGGGGTAGGCAGAGGTGTAATATTACACCCACATTTCGCCATGAATTTTAAGGTCCCACGTAATAGGGGGCGAGTCTATTGCCGTTACCGGGCACATCACCAGAATTTCCTAACGGAAAAACCCAATAGCATTTTGCCCGACCCGAGAATCGAACTAGAGACCTTCTAATCCCACGCGCACATTTATGCCGCGAGACCAACGAGTCGGTAAGGCGTACTTATATACGATTACGAAAGCTAAATAGAAGCATAATTACGCATAATAAAACAAGAAACACTACCACCTAACTAATATCGATTTTTATAAGCTCCTATTTACCTACATTGATTTTACTGATTTATTTTCCTTATTTATTTTATATATTTTCTTTTATAATATGCCTTAACTTTTTATTTCGAATAGGTACTATACCTTTATATATTATGGTAATTGAAGCAACTTTGTCAATTCACAATTTACTCACAAACTTGTGGGTAAATTGTGATACGAAAAGTTTGAGAGCCATCATACTTTCCCGATGACGTACCCTTGGACGATATCTCAGGTGACGCGATTATAAACTGTGAGTACGTCAGTGTCAATATTCAAATAATTATAAAGGTTTATTATTACTTTAGTTTAAAGAGGTTTGTTATTTTTAGTTAAAAAAGGTTTATTGTTATTTAAGTTGAAAGAGGATTATTATAATTGTAAAACATGGAGTCGCTGCTGAATTTGCAATATGACTTGAGTGTAAGAATAAAAAAAGCCTTTTCCAATTACAAAAAAAGTCCAAAAGAAAGACTTGTTAAAAATGTTACATTGAGGCGCGGTTAGATTCTTTGCAACAGTTGTGGTTAGATTTTCTATCAGGTCACAAGGAGATTTTACGTAACTACAGTCCACTCGATTTAAAATATACTAGTTACCTGAAGGATGAGCTATACGACGCAACTGAAGAGATATAGTTAGACTATAAATGTATTTTAAGAGAAGGTCTAGAGACATTCAGCAGCGACTTTGAAAAGGTTAAAGCAGTTCGGTCAAACTCAAACTCAAACTCAAAATCATTTATTCATTTAGGCCACAAAGTGACGCTTATGAACGTCAAAAGTTAAAGTTAATTACTAGATGATTCTACATTTACATTTACTGCCGCGTTCGCAATGCAATAGGTAGAACCACGAGAAAGAACGGGCAATAAAACTCGTGGCCACTCTTTTTAACTGCCAGTATAATAGTTTTACATGTTATATTTGTAAGGAGCTGCAACTGTTTCACATTGTGAGTTATCTACTATTGCAAAAGTTAATAGTTATTGATATCATACTCAAGCAATAAATTATGTTCATTTATTAAGCCTCCCAAAGTGAATATGGTGAAACAGGAGCATCCACTTACGTCTTTTGATGTTAGCAACTCGCGAACAAGACTGTTCTGATCTATGGTGGAACAGTATGTTCCGAAAAGTAATGCAGCAATTTACAATCTATTAGTTAGCAGTTCATGACCACGAGTTACCCTCACCTCATAAATCCAATAAATTATAATAAAAAGAGTAGAACAAGAATGCAAATGTAGCATAAAAAGAGAATACGGTAATTAACTACACTATAAAACTGCCTATTGACTGAATAATAAAAATAAATTGACCTAATAAAAGAATATTTATTTCCAAGGTTTTCACAAGTTAAATTACTCAAAATGAATATAGCAACATTTTCGGGCAAGTACTCTGAATGGTGTACTTTTCGAGACTTATTTCAGTCATTGGTCCATACTAACGATGGTATGGACAACGTACAAAAGTTACACTATTTAAAAGCGTATTTAACAGGTGAGGCTGAACAATTACTGCAGCACATACCTAGTGTAGCTTCAAACTATGTAAGATGTTGGAATATATTAGAGGAATGATACAATAACAAACGATATGTCTGTCATCAAATTATGCAAAGGTTCTTCGGTCAAAAGAATATTGTCAATGAGTCTGCTAGTCATTTCAAAGATTTAATAGATACCACCAATAATTGTTTACATGCTTTATCTAATATTGATGTACCCGTAAAAGGCTGGGATGTAATAATTGTATACATGTTGACGTTGAAGTTGGATCCGGCATCCCGAAGACAATGGGAATTGAATGGACATAATTATAGTTCATTAGATGAGCTGCCGACAATTTGAGGAATTTGTGACTAATCGTTATCGAGCCATTGAATTTTTGGAATCTGGATCCAATGCAAAACGAGTTCAGACTCATAGGGAACCGGTTAAAAGAACTTTGTATGTAGCAATTTAGAAATGTGAATTTTGCTCGCAAGGACACATACTTGGGTTTTTTAAGGATTTTGCTACTGAAACCGTTGAATCTCGTTGTAAGTTCGTAGCGACTAATAAGTTGTGTTTTGTGTGCATGGGAAAAGGTCATTCGGCTAAATATTGTCAATTAAAAGGGCGATGGAGGATTTGCAGGGGGAAACATCATTCTCTTTTACATCCAGAAAGCAAGTCGGTAAATGATAACGGTGATGACAATAATAAGACAAACGATTACCACCAACGTTCGTCTGAAATAGCAGCCAAGTCTGAACAGACAGTGGTATCATACTGCTCGACAGGCAAGGTATATTATCACGACTTGTTACCTACTGCTTTGGTCATAGCTAAGTCAAAAGGAGAAAGTTACCCGATACGCGCATTGTTGAATCAAGGCTCACAATCTTGCTTTGTAACAGAAGAGGTCGCTCAGTTGCTAAGATTGAGAAAAATGCCCGTAAAAGGACAGGTTTCAGGATTGGGAAAACAAGCATCGAAATGCAAGGCTGTGGTTATGGTAGACATAGAATCACGCGTCGATCCAACATTTAAAATAAGAATAGAAGCATATGTATTGAAGACAATTACTGCAGTATTGCCAGCACGCAAGGTGGAGAGCGTGGAGTGGCGAGAAATTATCCGTTTGCCTTTAGCGGATCCTGGATATGGTACTCCAGGTAAGATAGATTTGCTCTTGAGAGCCGGGGTATATGGCAAAATAATTGAACCTGGCGTAAAGAAAGGTCCAGTTGGCTCTCCGGTAGCATAAGCTTCGGCTTTAGGTTGGATTTTGTCTGGCGAGGTTAAAACCAAAGATACGTGTGGTGTGATAAAGGCGCTGCACTGTTGTACCAAGGAAGATAATAATATTATGAAAAAGATTTGTACACTTGAAACGGAAGCAGAAGTACCAAGAGATAAATTATTTAAGGAGAAGGAACGAGAATTTGTATACATATTCGCCAATAAAACTCATCGAAACATAGAAAATGGATATACTGTGAAACTGCCCTTTCAAACTAACAAGCCAAAGGTAAAAATAAACTGAACAGGAATAAGGAGTTGAAAGAAAGGCTATGGTTTCGTGGATCGGAGTTCCTTCGGTACAGAACGGTGGAATATAAGAGGTCAAAGAATCTTACAACGGACCAATATAAGGTATGGTGATCCGAGATATACATTTAGAAATGGTAACAGACTACACGACGTTAAAGGTTTTCTTCAAGTTTACTGGAGATTCATTGCAAGATGGGGCTTATGCTCAGAAGTATGGAGCAAAAGGCAGAAAGGAAGTCAATGCTTCAAGAAGTGGCTGGTAACTTGGAAGATATAAAGGTACTTCTTATCGGCAAACCGCTGGTGACTCCTCCAGATAGAAATGAATATCGTAGGATCTTGAGAAGATGGCCAGACACGCAAAAGATGTTGCAGGACTTTTGGCGTCGCTGATCGCAACAAAACATGACAATTTTACCATCGATACAGATGGAGATCTCAAAACTCTCAACCAAAATTAGGTGGTATTGGAGAGAATGGTTTTCCTCCTTGCAGATTGTTGCTTGATCGGGTAGTGGAGATGCCGGCTTATCGAATTAGATGACATCGTACATGTAGTTAAAGGTGATAAACGGTTTTCGTAACAGTTCCATTTCTAAATGATGTATTTTGCCAAAAGATTCTACAACTGTCATTTCTTAGTAGGTTTTTTGTGATTTTAAGTTTGATTGTAAGTTATTTATGTTAATCTAATGTTGATTCTTTGTGTTTTCAAATGTTTATCAAATGCGACGGTGAGCAATTGGTTGTAATCTATGTTATGTATAATCGTCGATATATAATACTACCAGATATCGTGTCCGCGCCAAAAAACCGTCTCGACAAATAATGCCTCGCTTGACAGCGCGATCGTATATTGTGTTTAGTTGGTTTGAAGCACAGCCAACAGCCAACAAATCAGAACAGTAGATGCATGGAGTCGATTTTTCTGCAATATTTTTTTAATAATTTGTTACCAGAACATCGAAATTGGTTGTTTAAAATTGGTTAAGGCTATTTGAATTGTTTTTTTTTTACCGCTTACGACACCATCTACTCCCAAGCTAAGCATAAGCTGGTACTGTGAATACTAAACATTGGATAGACATAATATATAGCTACTTCTTTTTCTAAATACCTGCATATTATGCATAGAGACACCCAAACCAAGACAAACATTCATGTTCAAGCACACAAATTGACTTGAGCGAGAATCGAACCCGCGACCTGCGGTGAAGCAGTGGCTGTTTACCTATTAAAGGTGTGCATTCAGAACCTATATAAAAGGCTTAATGTGCTTATTAAATGTTAAATGTCTGTTGGTGAACCTAAATAAATAAATATAACTGTCCTTGTACCATGAAGATGATTATAAAGGTACCTATGGCATTAAGGTGTATTTTTATTTTGCGATATCTACCTTGGTGAGCCGTCGACAATTGATACATTTGAAAACAGGCGTACTTACATTTTTGTGTACTGTGCAAAAAAAGTAAAAAAACATTATACCCAAAAAAGTAAGGCTAATCTATAACTGCTATTATATAACATAAGATGACAAAACATTGATGGCCGAAACTTAATTGTAAAGACGTAGTGAACTTTTACGTTCATTCATATTATAAATTACTAGAGGACGCCCGCAGCTACGGCCTTATTTTATTTTATTTAACCCGTTTTGCCCGATCCCGTGGGAATTTCGGGAAATCCCTTCTTAGTGCACCCCTGCGGTCCCCAAGGAACATACATGCCAAATTTCAGCTTCCTGCGCCCAATAGTTTCGGCTGTAGCGTGTCTGTCAGTCAGTCAGTAACGCAAGGATTTTATATATTAAGATTTTAGTGTTCTGCGCGAGTCCATATATGTCATAGTCCATACCGTGTAGTAAAATTCGAATTCGAAATTCGAAAAAATAAGAAAATAAACAAAAATGACGTTTATTGTCACGACTGGTCGTAAGTATTATATAACATTTTTATGATTTGTGACTTTATTAATCGGTGTCATGGTTGTAATTTGGTTGAACTTAAAACAGTTTTAAAACATTTGTCTCTGTTTGGTAGGAATCAAATATCGCAGACAGAATATTTTAGCTAAGATTTTGTACGTGATCCGTCATCTTGTCCTAGTAGTATTATTATATCGATGTGTATAATCTATGCATACTCTTTTGTGTCATTTTAGTTTAAAATATGATACATAGAGAATGCTGTCTCAAAGTGACGTCACGTTAATACCTAGTTGAATAAATAGATGGAGTGTATCGTATGACGTCACTTTCTGACTGGCGGTATTAAGATTCTCCGACGGCCTACATAAGCTGTAATTTTATATTGGCATGTATTACGTAAAATCAAGAAGTCTGGAAGAATTATATAATTATCAAGCTCGAAACAGTGTTTTCATTGTAAGGGGATAGTCGGGCTAATCCCAGAAGAGGGATAGGATTCTCGAGGACGATACAACTTATGTATAGAACAACTGTTTATATTAATAGAAAAGGGTATTAATTTATAGTATAAGTTAACCAAATACATATTGCACCTAGTGTTTGTTTTTAGAATATAAGCATGAAATGTTCAAATGTTTTATTAGCATACCTAAATAAGCGTGAGTCTATGTATGTATGTATGTACCTAAATAAATTGCAGCAACTGTAGTAATTAATAATTCAAATAAATAAATAACTCTTATATCTAAATAAATTACCTCTTGTTTTAATCTAAACCAGTTAACTTCACGTAAGTAAAATATCCTTATATAATTACATGTAATAAGAACCGGTCCAAACACGGGGTTTTTCATAAGAAGCGTAACAGTGGCAATAATAAAACAAATTATATAGCTAACCGGACAACCGAGTCGTAAATAAGCAGGGTCGGGTTCATCCCTTACCGGGCGTGGGGACCGTAGAGTGCCTGGTGTGCACAACTGTCGCCGAAATATGCCATCACCAACGTTTTATGGTAATGAACAGATCATTAGAACATTATAAAGGGCTACAGATGCGCATTATGTTGTTACTAATGTTCTTATTGTTTACAAATTTGGGTACAAATGTTTTCGCATTTGTAGGACGATGCTCATTTGTGAACAGATTTCTGATACGATTCGACCCTGACAGTCAGTAACTTTGTGACAATGATTTAATATTTAGCTATAATTTAAATAGGTGCAAGTGTGTATGTATAGTATATGCTGGTATGCCAATAAAATGCTGGGCTTCGTTATGACATCATGCTCTCAGTTCACAAATATAAAGACGTTTAAAATATTATTACTTTGGCGTCGGGACGTGACGACCCCACCACTGGGGGAGTTACTCTGACGAGTAGATACTCATCATAGTATCTCCCCCAGCGCAAGCAGTCAACCGAAAGATGGCAGTCAAACCATCCGAACCTGGCGGATACTATCCCAAGATGCTAGATGGGCAGCAGCGTCCAGCACTAAAAACTTCCGCCACTGCGATCGCCAATACGCCTGCCAAGCGTGGCGATTATGGCAAATCCCCCCATAAATGCACCACACCAAAAAAAAACCAGCCGCTAGTCCCCGGCGGCCCCGCTAGTCCTGGTTATGGCAGCGGCCATGGTAACGGCGGTGCAAGGGGTGTGAAGAATCTCCGGAAGAGATCGGGCTACCAACGACAATTGGCCCTGGCAACACTGAACACGCGCACACTGCGGACCGAAGAGAAGATTGTCGAGCTGAAAGAAGAATTGAGCAAGTTGCGATGGGATATCATAGGCCTATCTGAAGTTCGAAGACAGGGGGAGGACTCGATAGTTCTCAATTCCGGCAACTTGCTCTTCTACCGGGAGGGCGACCAACAGTCCCAAGGTGGTGTCGGGTTCATCGTCCACAAATCTCTCGTGACCAACGTGGTAAATATTGGGAGTGTGTCGAGCAGGGTAGCGTACCTTATACTCAGAATATCCAAGCGGTATTCGCTGAAGGTCATACAAGTATTCGCTCCGACCTCGACGCACCCCGATGAGGAGGTGGAAGCCATTTACGAGGACATATCTCGGGCTATACATGGCTTCAAAACCCATTACACCGTGGTCATGGGAGATTTTAACGCGAAACCGGGCAAACGCGACGGTGATGAGCTGAGAGTGGGGCAATTTGGTTATGGGCATCAGAATTCCCGGGATCACTTGCTGGCTAGCTTTATGGAGAAGGAAGGCCTCTATATGATGAATTTCTTCTTCAAGAAGCAAGAATGCCGCAAGTGGACCTGGGTAAATCCAGACGGTGCCACCAAAAATGAGATCGACTTTATCATGTCGACGAAGAGGCAGATATTCAATGATGTCTCCGTGATCAATTTGCTTAAAGTGGGGAGCGATCACCGAATGGTAAGAGGCACATTAAATATCTGTACAAGCCTCGAACGGTTGAGGTTGATAAAGTCCACGCTCTGACCGGCACCGGTTCATATCCAAAACCCCGAGAGCTTTCAGCTCGAACTCAAGAACCGTTTCGAATGCCTGGGCGAATGCGTAAATGTGGACGAGTACAGTAACGGGTTCGTGGATGCTGTCTATACAACAGGGGCTAAATTCTTTAAGCCCAAAAAAGCAAGAGACCCAGCAAGATCTCGGGTCCGACTCTCAAGCTGTTAGAGGAAAGGCGCAAGATGGTTCTGCTATCCTCCGACGACATGCTGAAATATCGGCACGTCAACAGACAGATCTCTAAGTCTCTGACTCGCGATCTCCGCCAATACAACATAAAATGTGTTTGTGAGGCCATCGAGCAGAATAAGGGATCCAAAGTGTTCCAGAGAGATCTGTCTGTTGGGCAGAGTCAGCTGACAAAGCTGAAGACGGAAGATGGCAGAATCGTATCGTCTAAGCCTGAGCTCTTGGAGGAGATCGAAAGGTTCTATGGACAGCTATACACGACAACGCAACAACCCGCAAATACTTCAGCGACAGACCCTAAAGCTGGATTGACCCGACACTATACCGAAGATATCCCGGACGTCAGCATGCACGAGATTAGTGTGGCTCTCAAACAGCTCAAAAACAACAAGGCGCTGGGTGATGACGGAGTTACGAGCGAGCTTCTGATGGCTGGCGGTGCACCCGCTAGATAAGCCCTTCGGAAGCTATTTAATTGGACAGTCACAGGACAGTTTAAATGGACAGTCGCTCGCGCGCATCTATGCACGCAGGTTGTGTAACGCGTAGTTTGTTTTCGAGATGGCCACTAAATTACTAAAGTGCTCAGCGTGCAATATAGTTATAAACGAGGTGTTAGCATTCGTAAATAATAAGATAGACGTAATGGATGAAGATAGTAAGACTCGTATTTGTTTGAGTGCATTCTCTGAAAGTGACATTTTGGAAGCCAAAAATTTCGTTATCCAAAAAGAAGAAACAACGGAAACGTGATGGGAAAACTTTGCGTAATATTGATGATATAATCTGTGCACTAAAAGAGACTGATCCAGAGGAGATTCCTATTTTTGTAGCTCGGGATTTGCAAAAGCTACCCCCGGTTCTTTTTGATCACGTAGACGTTACCGGATTATTTAAGGATTTACTCAAGCTACAACAAGATGTAAGCCAAATCAAAAGTAATTATGTGACAAGTGAACAATAAGAATTAATTAAATGTGACATCCAGAATTGTAGACAAACATCAGTAAATTATGAGTGTGATAGCAATATAAACAAACGTCGAGGCGCCTGTTTGGTAGATAACGTGTCACACAATAATAGTGGCGTGATTGGACTGGATCCTATGGATGAGGACACTTTGGTAGAACACTTGTCATCATCACCTACACCTGCTTCTGGATATAGCGATCTTCAAATCCCTCAAAATGTATCAGCTGTACAGGGTAGTTTGATGCAACACACTCAGAGAAAATATCAACGCGGGTCGGGTAGACGGAGCGCAGCGGCGGCTAATGTCGCGATTGCGTTTGCGGTGACGCAGCCAGCCGAGGTGAATCACGCGCCGCTGCCAGCCGCTGCCGCCACCAGTGCGCAGGTACTAAATACTCGCCTGCGACACACGGACCGGCAGACTGGCAAGTCGATGGCTGAAGTTGCAAGAGAAGGTAGGCAATCAATAGTAGACAAGGAGGAATGGACACTAGTTCAAAGAAAAAGGATAAAGAATAAAGGACATTGGGCGTATTCCGACCCGGTCACGGACATTGACGAACTTGGTATAAAATGAAAGAGCATGAATGCTCTTACCAGTACATACGCGAATTTTTTTTTGAATCCATGGGAGAACAAAGTTTGAGCTAGAAATATATTTATAAAAAAGCAAAAATCTATACTCTATTTAAGTAATCTAAATTGTGGTTCTGTTAAAAATAGCTACAAATCGGGTCTGTTGAGTGCATGCATGTGCCTACCGAGTGATCATTCATGCCATTAGATGGAAACAATCCAGATATTAGAGATTTCCCACAGTTGATATACGAAGAACTGATATTTTTAATATCATCAAAGATTGGACAAGTCCTACTGTCATGGGCATGTGAGACCAAGATTTTATAAACAATAAAATATTGATCATCATCATCATCCTAGCGTTATCCCAGTTGTATCCAAGACTTACACGTCTTGGAGCCCGAGGGCCGCTTACTGGTCTGACAAGCTATGACAGAATATCAACTTCTCCACCGAGCGACTGCCGTCTGACCTCTGCAACCCAAAGGCATAGCGATATTCCATGGTTTGGACCAGTATCTGTTTTTATTTAGGGTACTGATTCCCCGTAACGACTGTCAAAGATCTTCATGACAGCCAGGTTTAACGTGCTCTTCGAGGCACGGGGTAAGTGATAATTAACAATATTATACACACTTAACTTCGAAAAGTCATTGGTGTGCGCCGTGTATTCAAAACCCTCAGCATGGCAGTCCGTTGGTATCTAGGCTATCGCTGCCTTAAACTACCAATAAAACATTCTAATACATACATACATACATAGACTCACGCCTGTTTCCCCGAAGGGGTAGGCAGAGGCATATTAAACGCCCACTTTACGCCAGTGTTTTGATCCCACGTGTGGTGGCGAGCTTATTGCCGCTTATCGGGATATTTTGTTTGCCAGAGCCTCGTCCGTTGATCGGCAGGTGCACCACTTGCAGGTGAGGTTAGCTTGGGATCCTAAGTTCTTGGTGGGAACCCTATGCACCCACCTTCTAATTCTAATAATGTTCTACCACATACACACATCACCGTCTAGTCCCAAACTAATCATAGCTTGTACTATGGGTACTAGATAATGGATAAACATACATATATACTTTGTTTTTGTAAATACATACATATTATATATAGAAACACCCGCGACCATCAGCGTGGCAGTCGCATACACTCCCGCTGCGCCAACCGGTCGTCATGTCAGAGCGCGAAAATACTACTTACAAAGATATTTTGATAAACCAGGCGAGACAAAGAAGATTATTACTGCTCGTGTATACATGGCCTCCGTACCATATGCAGTTGCGCGCATATTGTCAGTATCATTTATTTTTTATTCTCGGCTAGACCCCAACAGAAAATCAAAATGTTTGCGGTATTTTTAGATAAAATCACAATAGACATTGATTACGCCGAATAAATAATGTTAAATATATGTTTTTTTTAATTCCCACAACTCACAAGAAAGCGACCCTTACCATGATAAACTAGAGATAATTACTGATATATACTCACAATTTCATGTCTGTCCGCCGTGGGTTTTTCTCCCATACTATTTGCCCAATGACCTTTGCAGGTAAAAGAGGAAATGCTGTTTTGGAGCCAGATGAAAAATTCAAAGCAGCCGATGTAAGGACTCCTATTTATATATATAACGTAGAAAAGGATATTAGCGAAATTGACATCATCGAGTATATTAAAACGCGGGCGAATATTACTGTTACCGTGGAGAAGGTCAACATGAAAGTTTCAAAAGACTATCAATCATTTAAAATATTTGTATCGAAACGTCATTTAGATACGGTTCTTAAGGACGACTTCTGGCCGACAGGGATTGCTTATAGGCATTATATACAATTTAGGCAAAGATACCGTGATCAAAAACTTTCAACAAATGGCGACAACTAAGTTGGTTAGTTTTAATTGCAAGTGTGTCCGAAGGTCAATAGAATGTATAAGGAGACTGTGTTATACAGCTGACATTATTGCATTACAAGAGACATGGCTGTTACCGCACGATATTCCTTTCCTAGGCACTATAAATGACTCGTTCTCCTTTACTGGAAAGTCTGCAGTGGATACTTCAGCTGGAATACTGAGAGGAAGGCCTTACGGAGGCGTGGCTTTGCTCTGGAGAAAGGCCGTTTTTCCAGCGGTTTCAGTGATACAGTGTCGTAGTGCACACCTCGCGACGATTAAAATAGTGAATCAGCAGCGTTCTATGTTGGTGTTCTCAGTGTATATGCCTTCAGATTCAATAGAGAATCTACCAGAATTCACAGATTGCTTAAGTGAAATGTGTTCTATTATTGAAAACAATAATATAGAAACAGTTTATATACTTGGGGACTTTAACGCGCACCCAGGTGAGTAATTTTTTAACGAGTTACGTGATTTTTGTTGTGAACAATCGTGGTCGTGCATCGACACGGACATGTCATCTACTGACACGTTAACATATGTAAGTGATGCGCACGGGTGCCAGCGCTGGCTGGATCACTGTCTGGTGACGAGCGCGGCGCGCCCGTCCGTGCGAGCCGTGACTGTTTTGTATGCCACATATTTTTCTGATCATTAACCTTTATTGATTGAGTGTGATCTTAATCTAATTTGTCAAAAAACTAATATGTTAGCTAATAATAGTGTCTGTAATAGTGTTCTGTGGGGTGATCGTAGTAGTGACCAAATAGAGTCATACACGAAATTATGTAACACCAAATTAGGAGATATAAACTTGCCTCAGGAGTTCCTTTTGTGTGCAGACAAAATATGTAACGATAACAGTCACAAAATAATAAAACGAGACATGTACTTAAATATTGTGAATATTTTATCGACAGCTGCCTCTAATAGTTGTACAATTAGGCACAGTAAACAAAGGGTTGTGCCTGGATGGAACAAATATGTGAGTGACGCTCACAGGGAGGCTCGGCTTTGTTTTCAAATGTGGTTATTGTGCAGTAAACCAAAAACAGGAAACACTTATGTGTGAATCAAGAAAAAATTTCAAATCCAAATTGAAATTTTGTCAAAACAATGAGCAACAAATCAAGATGAATATTATCGCTGAACAGCACAAAGATAAGCAATTCGGTAAATTCTGGAACTCAACTAAGAAACTTAACCCAAAGCCGGGACTGCCTGTGAGCGTTAGTGGTATACATGATTCACGTGACATAGCTAATGCCTTTCAGCAATGTTTCAAAGTGGAATCACCTCTTGTAACGTCGCCGGTGCTTCAGATACTCAATGCTGGGACCCAGGGTGACACTGTTAAATTGAGATTCTCGGCTAAGGAAATTTCGAATATTATTTATAATATGTCTCGAGGTAAGTCTCCTGGCCACGATGGTCTTAGGCCCGTATTAATAAACAAGTCTCAATAGTGACCTCAAGAGAGGTATCAGTTGATACAGTCTCAAGATGCGACCAGCATCTTAATGTGGACGCTAATTAATAAACCTATATCAACACCATCTCAGATGATACTGAGCTTAAGATCACGGTCTTATGATTCGTAATTCGACACCCAATCAAATCCTGATCTCAAGACTTGCTACGTTACAATGAACGAACCATTTCATCTTTTGCGACGGAAAGAAAAGTTTTTTTTTTAATACTCTATTTATGCTAGCTTGATCTCCTGTTGGTATTTTAATATAGGTAGTGTGTAGCAGTGCTAGCAGTCGCGATACTTTTGTAATTATTTTTGACACTGTAGGCTGTGATAAATTAATGAGATCTCCACAGACAAGCTGAAAGGTTTTTAACATTATTAATAAATCATTTTACCAGTAGTTCACTTAATATAGTATAGGTACACAACAAAGTCATATTTTCGTTTACAATTCAAGTGATAAAAATTTACCTGAAAGGATGCTGTAGCGTAATAATACCTTAAAGTTAACAATACAGGTACTGCTGGTGCAACTGGCAAACGTATGTTATCACTTTTCACTAAATTACTTCTTATTAATGATACAATATATAGGACTAATTCTTGGCTAAATCGAAATCGTGTTTTCAAGTTTTGCGGAGGCAATTTTAATGGATTTGCCGCATCCGTTATATAAAATTTAGGTAACCGAATTTGAAAAGGCCATAGAATATCATCATAATAATATACTTCATCATAATAACTGATTTCGGAAATAATATTTTCGAAGTCCATAGTTCTCGCCGATACAAGTTCACGAAGTCAAGTCCCGGATCGACTGTACTCAACTATCTTGATCTTGAGAACCAGCTTGATACCGAGCTTGAAACTCGAGTACTGTTTATTAATCAAAGCGATCTCAAGTGATGACAGGCTCTTAAACCGCATCTTAAGATTAGTTTATTATTATGTCGGGATCTCAAACCAGCTCTTAAGATCCTACTCTCACGCTGATATCGGTTTATTAATACGGGCCCTTAGTATCGAGCATCTGAAGTACGCCGGTGTCCACATGCCGAGGGTGCTCGTGCTGTTTTTTAATTTATCAATTTCACATTGTTACTTACCTGAGGACCTCATGCGTACACTGGTTGTTCTTATATTGAAAAACAAAACTGGTGACCCTTCGGACCTGTCCAATTACAGGCTAATCTCACTCGCCACCATTATTGCAAAAATTTTGGACAGTCTGCTTGATAAGCAGCTTGAGAAAAATATACACCTACACGATGCACAATTTGGCTTCAGGCCGAACCTATCCACTGAAAGTGCTATTTTTTGCCTCAAGCAGACAGTTCATTATTACACGGCGAGGAACACGCCCGTGTTCGCATGTTATCTGGATTTGTCCAGGGCATTTGACCTTGTAAATTACGATGTATTATGGGCAAAGCTTCACAATGTCGAGGGGCTCCTTTCAGAATTAATATGGTTACTCAAGTTCTGCTACTGTAATCAAGAGAATACTGTTCGATGGGGAGGCACTTTTTCAGAAGTGTACAGATTGCAGTGTGGGGTGAGGCAAGGGGAGTTGAGCTCGCCGCGCCTCTTTGTACATGAACAGCCTGATTGAGAGGCTCAGTAGCACTGTATATCTACACCTGCCTATACTGTACTATGTGTTAAGTAGTCGTGGGTCATAACGTATTTTATTCGGATGTACTGGCTTGGACCCGAGTAAGGTTCTAGATATATTTCCAAGATCGACTAGTCAACGCTTCCCCTCGTATCTTTTGATGGTGTTCTGATTCCTTTTAGTGAAAAAGTGAAGAACTTGGGTATTTACATTGACAGAACACTTTCTTGGACATTCCAACTACAAAGCACTAGACGACAACTTTTTGCTGCTGCCGCATCATTTAGAAGGTTAAGCAACTTTCTCCCAATAGCCACTAAAGTAGCGCTTTAGCAATTTATCCTTCTTCCTATTCTTGACTATGCCGATGCCAGCTATCTAGATCTCAATGAGGACCAGCTGGAAAAACTTGAGCGACTCCTAAACTTCTGTATACGGTTCATATTTGGTTTACGTAAATATGACCACGTCTCTGAATTTCGAAACAAGCTCAAATGGCTGCCAATCCGCTTTCGCCGGAATACTCACATTCTCTGTCTCCTGTATAATGTACTATTTAATCCGTCATATCCACTATATCTCAAGAAAAGATTTGTATTCTTGCATGACACACATTCGAAGTGCTTGAGATCATCAGAAAATCTTAAGTTGAAATTGTGCACTCAACTGTGTTCTTTGACAAATCCTTTACAGTGCTAGCGGCAAGACTATGGAACTCACTACCAGAAGATATTAGACGATCAAAAACACTGCCAATATTTAAAAAGCTCGTAAAGGAACATTACCTGTCACTGTAACAACAACCAATCCTGTTACGTGTATGTAAAATATACATAATGTATGTATATATAAAATATATGTATAAAATATATATTTATTTATTTATGTACTTGCTATATGTATTATGTATACATTATTCATGTACGTATGTAATTATATCTAAATATTGACGGCATTATATTTAATAGTACTTTTGAGTGCTAAATAATGTTTTGGAACCGAAGCCGTAATTTTTTAAATCATCCCCCGGACCACGGAAAGAGAGGGGGTTGCAACCCTCGATTTTTTCCCTTTGTCGCATGATTTTTGTACGACGTTGCGGAATAATGCATTAGAAGCTGTATTAAAACAGTATGAAACTGATGACGTACAGAATGAAATGACAAAATTTACCCTGGAAATTGTCAGAAAATAATAAAGAAATACCAACCTGGTGGCGCACCATTTTTGTACGGCACTGCGCGCTGTCTTATTATTTTTCATGAATCTATCGATGGTAAAAATGCCGTACAAAAATATATGACCAAAATGTACTCACTCTACCTGCAATTTTGAATTCTCACCAGCACTCAGTTGGACAGCTTACAAGTGCCGGCATAGTAATGAATCTTATTATTTTATGCTCTTATATCGTCCTATATACGTCACCTGGTGGTTCATATGACCCATCCATTTTTGTACATAGGCCTATAGTCTATTCGTCGAGAAGCAGAACAGGCGGTGGAATATTAGCTTGACGAGGAATACACATAACAGATACCATACAATGCTCATTATTTGTGAACATCAACATCCTATAGTACGCAAACTATGTAAATAAAAATATGTTCAAAATAACAATACACATAAAATGCTGTCTCAAACGTACGAGTATGTCTACTATCACAACAACGTAATTGTGTAATACCAAAGTATGTATTCAACACGCAGGGGCTCAATAGCTCAATTGAACGCAGAAACGAAGAAAAGTTAACAAAATAATGTGAAAATACGTAAAATAAATATAATACAGACGCATTCATTCTTGACCTGTGACAAGACACATAACAATGACAGATAACAGGACAGAAAAGCATGTGTTTCCACCAGTTTCCAAGAATTTCATCAAAAAGGATTAAATTATTATTATAAAATCTTGCTTTTTGACGTTTAGTTATTGCCATGTGTATTTTAGATCTAACAAAATATTTGTTTATTAGATATTTGCTTTTACCCATTGAATAAAAAAGCAACAACTAATAAAATAAACTACAGCTATCATTCTATAAAATGTATATAAATTCATTCATGTTCGCTTTCACAAATAAGTGACACTGATTTTGCCATTCTTCTTTTAATATTTAACTGCATTATTTCCATCATGGTTCTGATCACTTTCGCGGATTGCCTGCATTGTTAGGTATATATAATGTAAGTGGATGCTCCTGTTTCACCATGTCTATTCTGAGGAGGCTAACAAAATGAACATTAAAATTAAAATTAAGTATTATGCTTGAGTATTATTGTTTACAGTAAATATATACAAGTGATATAGAAGGTGTAACAGTTGCAGTACCTTACAAAATGTAAATTATGTGTATGACGCAAAACCTGGCGATGAAAAAGAGTGACCGTGAGTTTTATTGCCCGTTCTTCCTCATGGTTCTACGCCCTTGCTTTGCGAACGTGGCAGTAAATGTAAATGTAGAATCTTTAAGTAATTATTTTATAAATTTATTATTTTGACGTTCATAAGCGTCACATTGTGACCCAAATGAATAAAGGACTTTAAATTTGAATATCATAAATAGATTAGAGAATGTCCTTAAAAATACTTTCGTGTGTAATCTAATATTCTACTCAACATCTAATTTAATAATTTTGAGTGTGCTTAAGGTCGTTATTACACATCATAAGAGATAATAGTCAACAGATTGAAACAGGGATGTATTCGGCTTTGCCTGTTTTATTTTCTCAGGAAACTGCACACCTTAAAAACGTTCGTATCTTTACTAATATAAAAAAGGTATCCGACTTTTTATTCACCCACTCACCTAAAATGTGATCTCCCAGCTCACAGCGTCTCAGTAGGCAATAAGTTTAAACCTAACAAATAAACGTCTTTATAACACGAAACAAGTCGCACCGATGTTAGAATACCTATCATCTTGTACGTGATTCCTAGCGTTTCTAAACACATACAAATAAAACCTGGCGTATGTCTCGCGGCTGCTAAAAATTCCACGTGCGTTACATGTGAGCGCCTTTCTTGCCTGAAACGGTGAACGTTTCAGGCAAGTCGTGAATTTTCAGCTGAAATGCTGGATGTGCATCACAAAGCTTGTCTGTTTATCCGTTTGCCCTCACCCCCACTCTTAAGAGGAATGAAGGAGTGTTTGTGCAGTTTTTCATGAAAAGCTTACATTAACTGTGTGTGTGAAACAAGATTGTGAATTTTTACGAACTCGAGCCTAGTGGGAATGGAATGGTTACATAAAAGCATTTGTTGCTTGTGTATATTACTTCCTTGAGTTTTGTTTAACGACGTACAAAGTATAGAAACGACATGAGGTTGTAGGTTCAATTTTATATTCAATGTATTTAAAACTTACTGTGGAGAAAGATAACGTTAACGCTGAAGTAAAACATGGTTAGATAACCTGCACGTCTTAAGGTTCAGCGAAATGTTTTTAACAGACGTGACAACGTGAAGTCTTACTATTTGCACTTTCTATGTGTAGTGGACTATGACCTAATCATTTTTATAGTGAGATGAGGCCATTGAACAGCCTATGAACTGTTCTACAGCTAGGCAGGGTGTTGATAATAATAATAATCATCATCATCATCGGCACTGTATATAAACTGTCCCACTGCTGGGCACTCACCATGAGAAGGGTAAGGCCATAGTACACCACGCTGGCCAAGTTCGGGTTGGCAGACTTCACATGTTTTTCGAACTCTCAGACATGCAAGTTTCCTCACGATGTTTACCTTCACCGTTTAGCAATAATAATATAAGGAATTAATTTTTGTGCAATTCATGAAAATCGAACCCAAGATGGCAAACATGATTATAATCTCGTATCGCTAATATTCTATCAAATTTGCTCAGGATAATAGGCAACGTGTCTTGGATGCAACTGGTATAGCACTAGGAATATGATGACGAGAATGATGCTTAGATCCTTTATCCAATGGGTTGGTTATATTTAATGAATAGACACAAGACCGGCTTTTCTAAAATATTTGCTATTTTCTATATGACAAGGAAGTCACCCTCAGATCAAAGAGCTTAAGGCCATTACCACAACTTGTTATGTTGCTTGATCCCAGTTACCAGGTGAAATGATGATATTATTTCCTTTACTTACTAGGAATCAATAAAAGTATTTTAAAATAAATAAGTCGAGCTCAAACCCTAACAATCATTACGAACATTTTTTACTTCAGCACCATACCTGGGAAATTACTGGTTCAGGAGATATTGAGACTCAAAGTTACCATGGAATTTTTGTAATTAGGTACAAAATCGATGCAATTACCATGCCAACCTGTTCTATGAATGTCCTATGGACCCGTGGTAGGTATTTCGAAAATTGTACGCGCACAATTTTAATTGCGGTTTGAAAAATGTGATTATTTGAAAAAAAAAAACATTTCCCAAGTTTTATTTTTGCTTAGTATGACTTGGCATGATGTCCAAAACGAGTAGACTTTGGCTTGGTGATGGGTCTTGTGATATCCTGTATATGATACACGAAAAACAAGATCTGATACAATGAAGAAAGGAGATAGAACCACAGTATAAAGACCATACAGTAGTTTGACGCCTTTGATTTCGTAGAAAAAGCCGACAACGTCTAGACAAGGGTAAGTAGGCTAGGGCTGCCACATGTAAACAATACCTACTTATTCAAACACCGTCTATTTATTTTAGAAAAATATTACAATTGCTACGCTACATGAATAATATAGTGTAAATCACTTATCTATACATATAAATAAAATTGGAGTGTCTGTTTGTAATATTAAAATAACCGCTTTTTACTAAATGCATATGGATGTATACACGGTACATACACCGAAATGACATTTTTTACAATTTTTGTCTGTCTGTCTGTTTGTTCTCGCTAATCTCTGGAACGGATGGACCTATTTTGACGGGACCCTCACTGGCCTGATGTACCAAGGAGTAACTTAGGCTAAAAATTAACCAGGTACGCGAAGATGTTCCCTCAGGACGCGGGTGAAACCGTGGGAAACAGCTAGTTTATTATATTACAATAATTAACGATAAATAATTATTATAAAACACGTTGCATTTTTCGTGCGGTGACAGATTTGCATACAAAGTGTCAGTCAGCACCTATTTCATCCCGCAGGTGTCGTGGGAGGCGGTTAAGAATATAAAGCATTTTTCGTACAAACGAAGTTAAAATAAAGCGATTGGCATAGCGTTGGTTTAATGGATGGGTAATCTTGGGATCAGCTTGCAGAGCCTATGTTATCGAAGTATTTTGCAGATTTTTTTCGTGCAAACTACGTTAAGGTAAAGCAATAGACATCACGGTCATTTTATGGATGGGTGACCGGGCTATGAGATTACGGAGAACATGTGTGGGGTTTATAAAAGGGGGCCAAAAATATGGTTATTTTTGAGCTAGGATGCGCCGTTACCAAGATACATAATAATATGTGATAGGTACTTACCTAATGCGAAGGTACTAGGTACTTATTGAATGAAATTAAAATCACACCAGAATCGAATATTACCTTACAACGCATATTTTCTTACGTCTGCCATGTTATTTACGTACAATAATTGCTACTTTATTCTGTTATTTGGCCAGACATGAGATATTGTAAAAGTTAGTAGATTAGTAGGAATGTGCACATTATTTTAAGTGGTTGTAGGTACATACATTTCAAAATAATATAAATAATTTATGAAATTTTCCTATTTGGTATAAGTAAATTGATGAAATCGCAGATTTTTTAAATCCTTATTTATTTAAATCTTTAAACAGCATAAAGAATTTCAATGTCTCACAGCACAAGTCGTATGCAACATCTTAATTAATATTCATAAGCAAATAAATAAGTAACGAACAAAAAACAAGCACGTGCTAGCCCCCAAAAACATGTACCTAGTTAGGAACTAAGGCGATATACGTAACTAGGTACCGCTCTTCCCGCGTCTCACCTCTTGGCTCCCGCACGATTGACCCGTCTAGACGCGTTCGTCGAACGACTGTATGGATTATTTGACTGTGATAGAACTAAGAACAGATGTTCATAAAATAAATGTATTTTCTACCCATCCTAATAAAACCAACATAGTATAACAATAATTACGACTAATAGCATAAAGGCTTCGTAAAAATGGACCCAATTTACTTTCACCACTTGCAGCAATACTCAATAAAAAACCATATCAAACACAACAAATGACTTAAAAAAACAATATTATCTTACAATGACAAGTGACCAAAACCATGACTCAACGCAAATTAAGTATAAGCACTTGATCTTCTACAAAAAAATGACGTAAAAAATGCCACAACGAATTAAGTTGGTAATTGCTCAAAATTTTACGAGTCCCTTTCGCAATTCCTTATGGAAAATTAAGGCTTTTCAGGTGAAAATTGCATGGAACCGCTGCCTGGACGAGTGGAGACTTAAATTTAATCACAAGTAATGTAAAAACTGGGTGTTTTAGTGTATACGATTATTCACTGCACGACTAAAACATCGTAATACCGAATTTCGGTTATTTTTATACCAAGCTTATTATATTAAATCATAAACGAATAATAGGCTAGGATAGCATAATATAACGAGTTGTCCTTAATCTCTGCATAAATACACTATTTACACTTAAGTTTAAACTTATACTCATCAGCATATACACACATAATGCAAGATCCTACAAGGGTAGTTCTTCCTTTGGTCTCGCCTTCAAATTAAAGCGAAATCTGTTTTTATTTTGAACTAGCTGACCCGGCGAACTTCGTATCACCATATTGTTTGAAATACCTATATGCATTTTTTTCATACAAACTTTCTCCTGATAATATCGAACACATAAAAGACAGACTGCCTCGTTGGTCTCGCGGCATAAATGTGCGCGTGGGATTGAGAGGTCTCGGGTTCGATTCCCGGATCGGGCAAAGTGTTATTGGACTTTTCCGTTAGGAAATTCTCAGTAGCAGCTCGGAGTCTGGTAATATGCCCGGTACGGCAATAGGCTCGCCCCCTATTACGTGGGACCTAAAAATTCATGGCGAAATGTGGGTGTTATATCACATCTTTGCCTATCCCTTCGGGGATACAGGCGTGAGTCTATAAATAAATAAAAAATAAATAGAAGAAAGATTTATCCTATTTGATATAGCCGTTTGGAAGTTATGTGCGTACAAACATTTCGATGATTAATTTTTAGGGTTCCGTACCACGTAATGAAAAAACGGAACCCTTATATGATCACTTTGTTGTCCATCCGTCTATCAAGACACATTTTCTCAGAAACGCGTGAAGTTATCAAACTGAAATTTATATCAAATAGTCAAGTCTACTGTCCCATGAAGCTGTGAAAAAATCAAACTTCTAAACCAACGCAATCAAAAGATACAGCCGTTTATGCTGCATATTGCCGCAATTTTCGAAACTCGCAAGGGAATCAAAACCTACCGGGTACCTACTTCCCGTGAACTCAGAATCTTGAAATTTGGTACGAAGCATGTCTGCACAGATAATGGAAAAATTGCGAAAACCGTAATTCTTTAGTTACATCTCTCTCTCTTCCATAAGGAGTTGCTAAAGGGACTCGTGAAATTTGGGCAATTACCAACTTAATTCGTTGAGGCATTTTCTACGTCATCTTCTTATTGAAGGTCAAGTGCTTATACTTAATTTGCGTTGAATCATGTTTTTGGTCACTTGTCATTGTAAGATGATAATGTTTTTAGCGTTCCATACCTTGAAATGAAAAAACGGAACCCTTATAGGATCACTTTGTTGTCCATCCGTCTGTCAAGACCCTTTTTCTCAGAAACACGTGGAAGTATCAAACTAAAATTTTATATTATACTAAGTTTTGCCCGCCGCTTCGCGCGCGTTAAATTCGGGATAACACAAATCTACTTTCAGTCTCAAGATGTGTGAAGACACTCCTGATTATTCTAAAGACTTCAGAAACTCTATGGGGTACAAAGTAACTCGGTCAGTATCCATGACATTACCTACCGTTATCTACATAATAACATCACCTTGCATACAGTCAAATGTCAAAGCCATGTTCTAATACATGTTCAATATATCTCTATAAACATTTTTGCATTTTTAATATTATTAGAGAAAATCGTTTCAGCCGTTTAAGCTTATTATATAATTATTAGTTTATATATGCGAACAATTTTATGTAATAGGTCAGGGCAAAAGTATTTTAGTATTTCGAATGTATTATTAGTAATCAAACCTCTTTGGCTGTACTGAATGTAACTGGCTGGTTTTCAACGCGCACAATATGACATTATGTATGACGTGAGAGTACCTACTGACAGATATGTTAGCACATGCACAACACTCAATTATTAGCGCATGCGTTCTTACTTCCAAGAGGTAAATCTGTGCCGTACAAACTTCTACCCTCCCTACAATCCCTCCCAGTTTAAATTTTACAACTTATGGTAGCCTATGTCCGTCTCCATGGTCCAATATATCTCTATATTAAATTGCAACAAAATCGGTTCAGCCGTTTTAGCTTGAAAACGGAACATACATACATACATACATACACACTTTCAAATTTATAATATTAGTACGGACTAGCTGACCCGGCGAACTTCGTATCTCTATTTACTTTAAATTTGTTCCTATTCTTTTAATATTTCTTTTTTTATAAAAAACTTCTCCTGATAATAACGAACACATAAAAGAAAGATTTATCCAATTTGGTGCAGTCGTTTAGAAGTTACGCACTACAAACATTTCGGTAATTCATTTTTATTCATATAGATAGTCATAATATACTTGTCACAATACTGAGATCAATAGAAACAAAGGCAATAAAACTACTACGTAAAACTGAGAGTCTATATCTGGCTATATGCCTAAGTATCAACATATCGGGACAGTAATCATATCAATAAAATTTTATACGTGAGCCATATCAATATCTATTCAGTCGTATCCATAATATCACAATCTTACGCCGCAGCGACACTAAAACTAATAGGGCAATACGCCTGACGAAATGATTTGCCTTTATACATTAAAAAAAGTAATGAAAGAAAATTTACTGAAAGAAAAAAACGCAATTACTGTGGTTTGTTTTGGCTTTTCTTCTAAAGACGAAAGACAAGAAAATGTGACTACTTCACTAGGCAAAGACGACATAATTTAAGATAGGGTTTTGATTTGTATAAGTGTTGTAAATAAATAAAAGCTGATTAGAATCTTTATTTTTTAATAACTAGGTTAAGTAGTAATCATCACCATCATCAACTCTGCAACTTAACTGTCCATCTGCACGACACGGGTCGATTTTATGTTCCTAAGTGACAACACAAATAAATAAAGGAGATGTACCATTTGGCCATACATTATGGGCCTGGCACGGCCAAACACAACACCATGTGTGTTTTGAAGACAAATGACTACTCTATTAACCTGTATAATTTCTTTTTAAATAACTTTTGGTGGAAATAAGATACGAGATATTTGAAATGGAAATTATTCCGCAACTAAATATACCTCAAACACCTCAAACACCGCTGCATATTCTTAGCATGGGTAGAAGGTACTGATCATTATTATTGAATTTATATTCAATTACATTACATTAAAACCGTACGAAAACACCAATAAATCAGCGCAAAATATTTACGATACACAGTAGCAACACGAATGACATAACAGATAACAAAGTGTTGCAAATGGTTTGAAAAAATATTTCTACTATCGATTAAAAAACAAAACGATTTTTACCGATTAATAATTATGGAATGTATAATAAATTATATATTTCTTGATTCTTTTTACAAATATACTTATAAAGTAAATAAAATATATTGTTTTCTAATATAGTAATAAAAATATTATTTCCTTAAAACAATTTCTGCCTACCATACTTCATTTTATTTTTAATGCTGGCAACATAAGACATTCATCCGCTATTACCATAGCTTATTTAAAATAATTAATCTTTAAAAACTAAATTCTTTCACCGATACTCTATCAAGAAACGAAAACGATGTAAATTTTTTAAAAATTATATGTTTAATTTCAACGATTCACAACTTTCTGGCCGCTACAGGCCGTATTTGGTCTTTCTCCTTTAATAATATGGATTGCTTTATCTTGTCTGAGCCCTGCCAAAAGTTACTATCAATCTGATCTACGTTTTGTAAAATTCTCAGAAACACTCGAATGGGCTCTTTGCCAGACACTTCACCTTGTAGTATAACTTGTAGCTTAAAATAAAGTGATTTGTGTAGTTGAATATATGGGCGACAATTAATATATTCGTAGGTATGTAGTATTGCATTTTGAATTATTGGCTACATATAACATACATTTTAATAACGAGTATACTATATTCGTTTGAATGGCCGTCTTTTCTATGCACTACGTAATAAAGCAAGTGCAATGTTTTCATTGAATCACAGACAACGGACTGTAAGTAGGCAAATAATAACAAAAAGGAAACCTTACCGAATGGTATATAGCAGGAATCTGCTACCGTGCATCCAGAAATAAATTATTCCGTTCTGATTCACGCTGATATCATTACTGGCAGCATAAGGTTGATTTAAATAAAAAGGGGTTTTGCTCTAATAACAAACATTGCTTCCGGCCGCTAATGTTTACGAGCTTGAGGGACCAATATCCCGATTGAGTGAAAGCCCCAGGTAGGGTAAATAGCAAAAGGCTTATAATTGCATGCATGATAATACACCATTACCTGAGCCTTCGGGAAGCTCAAAAGGTATATTGTAAATCAATGAAGTCAATTATAAAATAGGTTTCGGATAAATATCGGAACCGTCGGCTTTGAAGAAATTTCCAGTGTATTTTCAGGGTATTTCTTTATTGCGGCCACTTTGGTTTTCATTTGCAAAATAAGTAAATAGAAAGTGGGTCAGTTTTGGGTGAAACATTTTGTGCTTAAACGTTTGATTAATCGGCAGCGATCGCTTTTGGAGATGCTGTTTATTAGTCTTCAGATAGCTGTCACAGCATAAGCCGATTTGATTTACAAATTATAGACTATCGTTTATTATAAATATACAAGTTATTCTTAATCCCGATATACGAATTGGTATCTAGGTTATATTAACTTTTGTGAAAACCACAACTCATGGTCACATACAAAAACCAGCAGCGCCGAACAGATTTAGATATGATCAAAAAGTACTAATCTGTATCTTAATATACCTATATATTTCTTGCGTGCGTGTGTATGTCACTGAACTCCTCCTAAACGACTGGACCGATCTTGATGAAATTTTTTGTGTGTGCTCAAGGGGATTTGAGAATGGTTTAGATTCACAATTTAGTCCACTGGAAAATGTTTTTTTACTTAATTTTTTATTTGTAAGTAGTTGTGGATTTTGGAATGTTTCACATTGGAACCGACAACTGCGCTGCTATCGCAGTGTCAAATCTTATATTAATAATTTGGTCAAGGAGTACATCGAAACCTTACCTGAATAATACAACATTAAGAAATAAAGATTTCGAGTTGACAACATATACCCGCAAAATTCAGATTGTCGAGTATTTTGTTGAATTCTAATGGTTCTGACGGACAAATTACAGTCGCCACATTGGCCACTCTAGCGAAACCCACAGATACCAATAACACTGAGTACTACTAAGTCTTAGTACTAAGTAGTTCGTATGTGTATATACTTTTTGCAGTTATATTTCTTAGGGCCGATTTTTCAGTCTTCAGTTAAATGATAACAAAACAATAAAATATAATACTTACAAATTAAAAACTACGGTTGTGGATAAAATAGATCAATGATGTTACGTACTTTTCAATTTAGCCTGGTTACGGTTTAACTGTCAAGTAAATTTTATCTGACGATTGAAAAATCAACCCTTAAACAGTTAAAACGACAAATATGGAAGTATCCGCCCAATAAAGGAGATTGTAAATGTATCAAATATAATAAAAAAAAAAGGTTGTAATTTAATTTCAGCCCTTTCCTTGGTGCTGCGATCGGCTTAGAAAAATATTTTGTTATTATTGTATTATTTTAAGCACGTGCATAATCAAATATTAAATCAAGAGGTACTGAGTGTTAAAAGAGTTTTGAAGTGAGCATAAAAACTACACATTTTGCGAATTTAGTGCTGAATCAAAGTGAGTTTATTTCATTTTTTTTAATTAAATTTACACGTGTGTTGTTTAATAACAATCCTAACCTTCAAATTTATTATTTTGTGTACGATCTGCGTCATTAATTTCTGACGAATTTCTTTTAATTGTTTTTATTAAAAAATATTCCTTATTAGAAAACATTACCAGTCATTTCACATGCGACATATGCAGACGAAATAAACGCATGTTTGAAAGAATCTTATCTATGGCGAAGTGTCACTGAATTATGCCTTACTATTAATAAGCGCGTTCAGCTTCAAAATGATCCATCAGTGTCAGGATTCTCTAAACAATTGTTGGATATGGGCAAAATTCAATTCAATGAAGATACTCAATATAATCGACTTCCAGAGAATTTTTGCAACATGGTGGCTACCAATGATGAGTTAATAAAAAGTATATTTCCAGATTTGAGACATAATTATACGAATCATGAATTGCTGCGAGAGCGAGCTGTTTTAGCCGCTAAGAGTTTAGATGTTGACGCCATCAATTTTAAAATACAACAATCATTGCCTGGTGATGAAATTACATTTAAATCGATTGACACTGTTGTTGATCCTGACGAAGTTGTCAACCATCCGGTAGAGTTTTTGAATTCACTAGCATTTTGTGGAATGCTACCACAAAATTTGGGACTGAAGATTGGCTCACCGATAATTTTGCTTCGAAATTTAAATATCCCAAAATTGTGTAATGGCACACGATTAGTTGTAAGAAAATCATGGGCAACATTCTTGACGCCACACTATTTTGAGTGGAAAATTCCAAGGGAAGTTGTACTTCTACCACGGATCCCAATGATTCCTTCAGATTCACCTATACCATTTAAACGTTTACATATTTTAACCCGCTTGGCACATATTATGGTATAACTATAAATAAGTCACAAGGCCTAACAATGACAATTTGTGGCTTAGATTTAGAAAACGTTATAGCTTATTAAAAAAAGTTTAAAATTTCCAAAAGTCGCGTGTACAGGACAACGTCTGTCGGGTCCGCTAGTAATTAAATAAAATTCTTGGGTTGCTGACTGACAAATAATGAACAGCCAAAAGTATTGGGCGCAAGAAGCTGAAATTCGGCATGTATGTACCTTGTAGACCATAGGGATTGGGGGGAAACATTAAATTAAAAATAATGTGCGGACATAGCTACGGGCATCCTTTAGTTTATTTAAATTTCAACTAAACTATCAAATGCTTTCAGTTCAAAATTTACCTATTACTATAAACGTATCGAAGATACAAACACAGAATCACGCCAAAATGATCTGTAGCTAAACAACTGTTATTAAATTTTTAACGTACCTATTTTATGTAGATTAGGATGTTGCCAAACATTAATTCAATAGCTACATGCAGTCTAAATTACTAAACATAGCAACAGGCTTGGCTGTTATTAAATCGGCTCAAACGTAACTAGTAGTTAGCAAATTGAAGTAGTTGTAACCAAGTCGTAGTCTGGTGAACCGACCACTGATGAGATGTAACGGTACCTAAGAAGTTATTCTGGCCAGATTGCCAGAATACACACACTAATACAACAATATTTTGGAGACAGAATAATATTTCAAAATTCAGATCTTTTCTGCGATTTCAGCTGTTTACTTCTGTTTCTAAATAAAAATGGTAGTATTCATATATGACAGCGGATATACAATTTGTAATTTTGAGCAAATAATTACTGAGTTTTGCCGACTTCTCAGTGTAGCAGCTCGGAGTCTGGCCATATGCCCAGTGAGGGCAATACGCTCACGCACTATCACGTGGGACCTATAATTCATATAATTCAAATTCAAAATTCAAATTCAAATGTTTATTTGTATAAATGTGGTGTACAACAGGTGTTATAGAACAATTTGGATCCAACATTAACCATTTCAAATATATGGCATACAAATAATAATATACATTCAATTACAATGAAATTTTAACCTTATTTGATATAAATTCTACAAAATTCTAACTACACTAAGACTTACATTTTAAATATTCATCTACGGTGTAAAAACACTTTTCACACAACCAGCGCAAAAGTTGAGCTTTAAATTTATTCATCGATAATTCTTTAACTCGTTGTGGTAAATGGTTATAAATTCGTACCGCCATTGCATAACTGTTTCGACTACATTGATCTGTTCTTATTTTTTATTTTTTTTTTTATTTTATTTATTTAGGACCACCAGTGGTTATAACAAGAATTCATTAACATAAAGCAATTAAATCAGTTGATAGTCGCTTGCATAACCTTTAAAGGTAGCCACTGCATGCACAGATGAGTAAGTAATATAATATAAAGAAATGTGTTAACTGATAAGAGAAAAAAAATAAAAAATAAGGCAGGCTGCTAACTCTTAAAGATTACTTTGAGCAACAAATCGTACTTATTGCAGGAAGTACAAGTTTATTTGGATAACGAGTATTGAAATTACAACTATCTTTGTTATAAGAAAATAAATCATCATTGGATTTTACAAAAACACACATTTCATACACATACAGACACGGAACAGTTAGAAGTGACATTTTACGAAATAAAGGTTTGCAAGTTTCCCAAGGAGCTTTGTTACACATACTTCGTATACATTGCTTTTGGGCAACAAATACCCTGTTTATATTTACAGAATTTCCCCAAAGCACAATGCCGTATCTTATATTGGACACAACGAAACCGTGATAAGCTTTTAAGGCTGTTTGTATGTTAGTTATTTTTGCTAGGCGCCATAGCGCATAGGCAAATCTATTTATTCGATTACTTATTTTTTCTACATGTGCTTTCCAATTGCATTTGTCGTCTAAGGTTATGCCTAAGAAAGAGAACTCTGTAACTTCTTTCAACATTTGTCCATTGTAATTTAAATTTATATCAAGTTTCTTAGCGCCTCTATTATGGAATTGCATATATTTTGTTTTATCTATATTTACACTTAAATTATTGTTGCGTAACCAGTTAATTGTATTACATATAGTTTTATTAAGCATGTCATTGTAGTTGCTGTTTACATTATTTTTATTAGGTACCAGTACGGATATATCGTCCGCATAAAGAATACATTTATGTTCTATTATAGAAGGAAGATCATTAATATAAAGAATAAATAGAAGTGGACCTAATATAAAAACCTATATAAAAACTTCAATGCGCTTATCACCTGTATGCCGATGACTTGCAGATATACTCTCAGGCATCTGTTGAAGACGTGTCATCCGCAATTCTCAAAGTTAACCGAGATCTAAGCGCCATACAGAGCTGGTCAAACAAGTTTGGATTGTATGTAAACCCTAGCAAATGCCAAGCAATTGTAATTGGTAGCCAATGCTTAATTAAAATATTGGACGTCTCAACTTTGCCACCAATAGTTTATGATGATAATATCATAAATATGTGCCCAGTAGTCAAAAACCTTGGCCTACACATGGACTGTACGTTAAGCTGGCGAAACCACGTCACTCAAACTAGCAAAAAGATTACCGGTACTCTACGTGCTATCTATCGCCTAAGGAACTTCTTACCACCCAAAACTAGGACAATGCTTGTGCAAACTTTGGTATTTCCCTTGATCGACTATGGTGATGTATGCTACTATGACCTGAATGCAGATCTTCTTAATAAACTTGAAAAGGCCCCTAACCTTATTTATATATGTATATATAATATGTATGTGTATGTAAGTATATGAATGCATTTCTATATTCGATGTATGTATGTAATATTATTATTATTTAATGTTATGTAATGTATGCGCATCCATCATATCTATTAAATATAATATAATAAAGTCAAACTCCACTTTTAAATACACCTACCATTAATCTCTGCACCACTCTAAGGTAGACTGGCAGAAAATGCCTAAGACATTAAGTGCACCTTTATACGCTATGTGTGTATATAAAGTTAATAAATAAAATAAAAATAAAATATAATATTAAGGCGAAATGCAGGTGTAATATTATACCTCTGTCTACCCCTTCGGAGATACACGCATGAGTCAAATAGGCAGTACGGAGATAATACGTCTTTGACTCTTTTGCTTTGGTAAAGGTACTGATATAGAGCATTAAAATACATGATGTGGTCTTTAAAACTACTTACGTTAATGTCACACTAGAATCTCAATAGCTAATCTTAAGACATTCCTTTATTCATTATTGATTTCATTTCTGAAGACTCTAAGTCCAATTATACGACGGTTCTTCATTAGATCGATATCTACCAGTTGAGCCCATGAGATAAAAAATACTCAGAAGCCTATGGGTTTGACAACATTTTGGGTATGTGTGTGTTTCGAAAGTTAAGTATATATTGATAATCATAAACAAGCAATCGTATCGTCACCGTATCTTAACCGAAAAATGCGACTATTTAAAGGAAATGAACGTTGGAAAAGAATGACTTGCCACCAAGTAAATCTTAAATTAAATTTATCTCAGTTTTGAAGAGCATTGGTCTAGTAAAGAGTAATTGTCGATTTCGCGACTTTCTCTTTAATTAATTATAGTTGCACAACTTTGACTGATATATTGTTCGTCGGTATATTTATAATGACACTTACAAATTTCATACTTTAAGACTTGAGTTGAAGAAATGTTCTTGAAACAATCTGGGAGTCACGTGTATTATCAAACATTTATTAAACGGACAGACGGCTTAGACAAATTATTCTGAATTCTTTGGATATTCGGCAAAAAATAATTCGTTTATCGCATGATATTTCATTTTATTATTTATTTGTTTATCCATTCCACCAAGAGTTAATACAATATTTACAACACTAAAACTATACATATTACAGACTTAAAAAAAAATATCAGACAAAGACTTAAAATTAAAAATATCAGACATTAAAATTGTTATTAATTGTAATAAAAAGTTAGGGAGTAATTAAAATTTATTGTTGAAAATGTAGAAATAAGTGCAGTATGTACAGTAAAATGCAGTTTTTTTTCATTTCCACGATAACATATAATATTAAAAGTATCGTGAAAATTATATGTATAAATAAACTGTGAGAGCAAAGCCCGAACCGAGAATATTTCCAACTTCCATAGTGCTAGCTGAAATTTCCATATAAAAATATACTTAAAATTCTGAATACTGACACATAAGGAATAAATTTATATCATGGAGTCCATCTGCCCTAGGGGGAAGGACAAAGGGGACAAGGGGACTGTCAGACTCTTACTGACTAAAACCAACCCATGCTCCTCATGTACCCATGTGTCGGAGGGTAGGGTTTCACCGAAGCATTCCTCGGCGGATGAAGGTGTTGGGATCCGCTGCCAAAAAATTCCAGCGGCCGCAGAGGATAGGGAGGACGGCAACGCAACACCGCATCTCCTCTTCCTCTGCGGCCCCACCGCGACGCAAAAATGGTGCGCCCCCATTTGGTCGCGGGAGATAGGGCGCGCGGTAACGCAACACCGACACGCCTCTCCTCCCGCGACCGCACCCGACTGCGAGGGACAGACAGAACTGTCCCCCGCACCCGCACTTTAGACGCAACCTACGCAGGCCTCACTCAAGTCCACGTGGAGCGTCCCCTCCCGGGATCCCGCTTAGCTTCACCGTGGGTGTACCTAAAACCCACGGTTGCTGAGGCCCCCCTCCACGACAAGATGGAGATCCCACGGGGGGAATAAATTTATACCTGAAATGCTCCTGAAATACTTTCAAAGTATGAAGAATCAACATCTGATGATAATACCTACTGTAATGCTGATTATTATAAACTAGAGGACGCCAGCAGCTACGCCTGCATTTTTTAAGTTTACCCGTTTTGGCCGATCCCGTGGGAATTTCGGGAAATCCCTTCTTAGTGCACCCCTACGGTCCCCAAGGAACATACATGCCAAATTTCAGCTTCCTGCGCCCAATAGTTTCGGCTATAGCGTCTGTCAGTCAGTCAGTAACGCAAGGATTTTATATATTAAGATGATCTCAACAAATCCTTAATTGGTGGTAGACCAATATGTAATTTATTTTCAACTAAACATTGCTTTTTTCTTCTTATCAATTCAGAAACAAACCACAGCTATTGTCGCAATCCAACAGATAACCAACATTAAGATCCATCTCCAAAAGAGTGTCATAACGTACTTTGAAACTCCTCATACAACATTATAAAGTACCCAAACACAATGCACTGAAGTAACCGCTAACCGTAATACGTCACAAACATACGAACATTTATACAACCGCCATCTAGCGACAACACATAAAACAATGCCAACAAAACTCCCCTAAACGTAAACATGACGAGTATTGTCGAAATTACGAGCCACAGTAAAACAAGACGACAGCTGCGCAAAGTTTTAATAAAAAAATAAACTTGTACTCATCGGATAGACGATCGAATATGAAATTCGAAAAAATGTACACAACTTTTTTCATTTCAAACTAAGTTTGAATTAGTTTGACGATGTCACGGGCTTGGTAAGTACTCAGTCGGTGTACGTTTTGACACTTATGTGGCCGCAAAATTAAGATAAACACTAATTCACCCACACGTTTCCATATACAATATTGTTCTTGATTTGTTAGATTCAACTTTTCGTAGTCTAAACACCTGTGATCAACTAAATAATATCTTAAGATATTATTTAGTTGATCACAGGTGTTACAGGTTATTTTGTGCTTTGATCGTCCTAAAGCCACATGCATAGGCGGGATTCAACTAAAATGTTTGCCACTTTCTATTTGCAAACGATTCCATTCAAATCATAGAGTTGCAATGAAATCGATATTTTAGTACAATAAAACACTCTGAAATTCAACCGTAATCCGAATGATCCTAATTTCTTCATTATGTGACAATCCCATTACATTGCTTTTAATTCCCAAATTGATAGTAAAATTACAAACATAAAAATGATATCGCTTGAATCATAGTAAATAAACATTTATACTCCCTAGAGGCAGTATGTTGAAACTCTAATTTCATTAGTCGTAGCCAGTGGCTCGTAGCGTTGGAGTTCGACTGTCTGGGTCCAACACTTTTTACTTGCCGTCAACATCGTAAATTTGTATTTATAGTGTTCGTGTATTTGGAACAAGGTACATTTCTTAAATTTTAACTAAGGTAACTAGGATAAATATTTTAGTGCACAAATGAAAATGCTGTTTTATATACCACTAGTTTTGAGATGACCGTTTAAATATTCAGCGTAGAACTATCCTTCTTTTATAGTGCAACATCAACAAAATTATACATTTATATAGGTAAGTATGCTGATTTCGAAATCTCAGTAGCAGCACGGAGTCTGGAAATGTGCCCGGTACGGCAATAGTCTCACCCCTTATTACGTGGGACTAAAGTATACTATCTGGCGAAAAGTGGGTGTAGAAATACACCTCTGCCTACCTCTTCGGGGTTATAGGCGTGAGACTATGTATGTATTTATGTATGTAGTATGCTGATCTTAAATATGGCAACTTTAGGGGTGCTTTTTTCCACGAGAGAAGGGCTTGCGTTACCATGAATGCGTTTGACATCCACCAATCACATTTATTGATCTATATAGCCTAAATAATGGTGAGAACAGGTTTAGATAAGCCTAAGAATAGTCAACTATGATATGGAAGGCAAGGCTCGGAACCGGTTTAAAAAATACCGGTTAACACCGGTTTATTACGGTTTTCCTCCGAACTTTTCTTAAGAACGTGAACGTTTTTGAACTTTATTTTAACCTAAATTAACCGGTTTATTCGATGAACGGCATGTCGGTAAACACGTTGCCAAACAAAAAATCTTACTACTGAATAAAATCGTAACAGCGCGCCGCGTTTCTTTATGGTGCGTCCGTATTAACCGGTTTTTATTGCTCTAAACCGTTTAATCCGAAAAAACCTTTATGTAAATACTGTTCCAAATATCGGTTTAAAAAACCGGTTTATGCGAACGAAACCAAATGTAAAGGTTTTGCGGCAAGTACATAATAACGGTTTGAAAATTTTACCGGTATCCGAGCCCTGATGGAAGGTGCTCTTGCTGCATGCTTTGGATGTTGTGAGCAGTATAGCTTTGTGCAACTCACTTCAATGCCTTCCCATGCTTTCCTTATTGTTGATATTACACAGCAAAAATTGTGCATCGACCACCTGGCGGTTCTTCTTCATGCCCCTCCTAATCCTCCCGCCATGTGGAACTGTTCACATAATTTAGTAGCGTGGCATTCATATCCTCGTAGTATAGCTTGCAGAAACACCCATTGCATATGACATTGTATCAAACTACTTAGTTTTAGAACGTTATTTATTTTCTAGATATACTGTCTATTAATATACCTACATGGCTTCATCATCATGATCATCATCATCAGCCTGCCATAGTCCGCTACTTGGACCTACATGGCTTGTCTTATCAAATCAAGTTGCTTGATTTGATAAGCCTACTTAATAATTCTGTATGTTTTGATATTTTGTGTGTTTAAGATAAATATTCCACCTCAGTGGATCACTAATTTATTGGTAATTCTTTTCAGGTTCTGATAAAGTAGGTACTTAGATATAAATTATTGATCATTCACAGATTACATAACAATTATAGATTTCTTAGAGAATATATTGACAAGTACATATAAAACAGATTGTGCAGATAATATAAATCACGATGTCTCACTTTTATAGTTTTGTTATTTTGGAGAACTGCTTCTGCATCAGTCGGCCATACTCCATCAAGGATCGTAAGACCAGATTCATGTGTGATTCTATTCTCCTTATCGTTGCTAGCATTATTATAGCCACAATTGCTATAGACATAATTAGCTCTGACGTTGGTATTGGTTTCCGAATCTTCCAAGCATTGACTGGTTTTGAACTTATATGTCTTGCGTTATTAGCAAGGTACCAAGATGTAACCTCACTGAAATTGGAAAGACTTGATGAAAAATGTCGAGCAAATGAAGATAATTTAGCTGAACTAAATGTGAAAAGTAACAGACTTATTATATTGACAATTGCGTCATTCATTTTTGACATGATTGGCTTGAAAATGTTGAATGTGAAAAATACTGTTGCAATGTTTTTGAGTATAGTATTTACGGCTCATGATGCAGAACTTGCTTATTTCTCTCTTCTAGTTGAAAGAATAAATGCAAGGTTTAAAGTTTTGAAGTATGTGCCTCCGAATTCAGGATCAAGAGGCTATGTATATTTATTGTTCTATATATCGAATTTGAGTGAGCAAAGCAGTCTTCGGGTGAGATATTTATAATTATATTTCTTATCTCATAATGTAGAAAAATTTTCTGCTTAACTGTTATTTTAAATAGGTTTATCATATTTTCAGGTAGTAGTACTACTTGGCACCGCTTTAGTAACAACAGTGATATACCAGTTCCTTTTAATAGTAGCCGACGCAGAAATTGTAAGTACTAAACATTCAATCATTCACCGCCCTCAAGATTAAAATTACACAATCTCAAGCATCTTGATGTAGGAGTATTTTCTGCAAAAATCCTTAAGTATATTCGTATTAGCGCTATGAATCACTGGATAATGGGTGTATGTTGCCATTAAGCAAGACCGATGCCAAGTTGAAATTGAAAATACGCAGTATATCTGCTAAACTTGTTATAACAGACCATTAGGTATTATTTTAATACTTCCTTGTGACCCGAAAATGAAGATGAATTATGGAGCAGATTCAACAACGCAACATAGGACGTTCCTATCTCCTGCATTTTATATCTCTGTCCCATTCTGTATTTCAGTTTTTCCGAATCTCTTACCCACATGTGGTAGCGTAAAGAATAAAATTCAGCGTATAGTGTTTGATTTGGATGTAGGTGGCTTTAGTGCGAGTTACATAAAGTCAACTAGATGTTCTTGTTACAGCAGTAATCAAATTTACGTGATAATATTTCATGTGTTTAGTGATCGTCTACGTTTGGTATTTTGAAATTTTGTTCCTCTATTCCGCGTTTTTTCAAACACATGGTGTTACGAAAATACTCAGGTCGGCTTGTACACTGTGAAGTAAGTCTAACGTGCAGAGCCATTATGACAGCTTTAATTGAGAATGAAACAAGATCTCTACTGAGAATTCTCAATAACTGCACTATTGACTACAGTCACAGATTTGCTGCAATATCTTTAAGACTATTACAACTTGCATGGATCCTAATTATTTTGGGCTACTTTGATGTGCGTTAAGTTACTTAAAAAAACAGCACATGACTTTACTTCTTATTGAAAACGATATTACGTAATATTTATGTAATAGACTGCCTCCGTGGTCCAGTGGATAGCGTATTCGTCCGCTGCTTAGAGATCCCGGGATCGATTCCCAGGTTGGGCAAAAGTGTTACTGAACTATGCCGAATTCTCAGTAGCAGCACAGAGTCTGGTGATGTGCACGGTAACATTAATAGGCTCCTCCTATTACATGGGACCAAAAAATGTCATGGCGTTATATGGGTGTAATATTTCACCTCTGCCTACCCCATCGGGTAACAAGGCGTCTATAAAAAAATATGTACAATACCTGTAAAATATAGCAACAAGCTCCACACTTAAGTTTCACTCATGATCATCAAGATTTTATGACGTCATAAAATATAATGGGTACTTCATCTTTTATTTTATAGAGGTTTTATATGGCTCTTTACCTGCTCGGTTTGGATGATGTGCAGCGCAGTAGCTCAAACTAATGACATACGCAAGGAGCTTGGACTGCATTTGGTTGGACATCTTACAGCAAAGAGGAACAAAATTAGTAAGATTTTATATTATTTACCTTTAAAATTACAGATGTTAACATAAAAATGCATGGTAAGATAGATTGATAGATAAAAATTATTTATTGTATCAACATTAGAAAAAACAAATACAAGAACAGAGTGACCAAATTATAAAGAATTTAAAAGTAGTGGTACAAGCCGTCTTATCTTATTGGTTACGTCATGTACTGAGGAAACGTCAAGATACCGGCTAGAGACAATCAAAGTGGTATGAAATAAAGATCAAAGGTATAAGTGACAGCGTCAGCTAGACACAAATATCTGAATATTGAGCTCAATCGTCCATTGGCGAGGTCTGTCCAGCGGGTTGAATATGAAAATCATGATATACTCCTACTACTAAACTTAAATATTTTAAAGAGAGGAAAGATTTACGACCCACTCATGGTTATCACAGATTTAAAATAAACTGTTACCTACGCAAAAAAAAAACAGTGATGATGCGTCGCATTTTATATAATTTTGAACTACAGATCCACTAATTCTAGGGTTTTCTTTAAATGTCGTCAATGTCACTTTTGATTTCTTATCGCAAAAAATAATCTAGAAATAGAGGACCCAAGGTATCTACATCAAAGAGTGTTATAATAAATAAAACAGTCTAAAAGCTGAGCGGAAAATAGCAGTTTTGCACCTTTAATAATAATAATAAAAACTGGCAACACCTTGGAATCAAAATGAACATATTTTCTTGCATATTTAAATTTTATTGTCTATAACAGTTTTGCGGTACAATAATTTATGTTTTCAAACAAATAAAAGAAGATATAATATCAGATAAATATACAGACTAGTTTATAAAAACCATAAAAGCAGAAGAAATAGTATTTCGAAAAACCTAGCCAAGATGACACCTGGTGTCAAATGGAAATTATAAACAACAACAAATAATGATATCAAGAAAAATCTATGTTGACGTCAGCCAGAGCAGCAGCAGCACGCCTTAGACCCCCGGACTCGTCGTTCAGCTCCGCCTCACAGCCGCCGGCACCAGCGCCAGCATCGCCGAGTGTTGAGGCGTCGAGCTCATCGAGCGACGAGTATTTTTCCCCTCCGTCGTCGCCAACACCAGCAAGTCACTGGGGAAGAGGCCGGCCACCCTTACGCTTGGGACCCCGAGACCCACCGGTTTCGAACAGGGCCCCCGCTACCGGTGGTAATGTGCACCGCATGAGATGGACACAATCAATGAACGAAAATGTCATGCGGGCATATTTTGTGGCTACAGAGGGAGGTACCAACCTTACGGCATACCGTGATCGCATGCTGCCTCTGTTTCAGGACTTGGAACCGGCTGTCAACGTTTCGGCACAGCGACTGTCGGATCAAGTGCGAGCCATCTAGCGCTGCCGCCTGCCTGATGGCGACGCACTTGAGAGGCTACACTCAGACTTGCCAGTTATCCCTGCCAACCCACCTCCTCCTACACGCAATGTGGCTTCAGTGCCAAACATATTTCACAGACAACAAGAAGGAGGTGAAGAGGTGGTAGTCAGGGATACACAAGTAAGTACCCAGTGCATTGATAAGATAAGGAGTGCTTTGGAGTGTGCCATTGGGGAATATCGGTATGTTACATTACAAGACAGACCTCGGCTGCCGCGTTTGCCCACGCATAAAAAAAATATGGCGCTTGTGTGTGCCTTGGATTCACTTTTGCCTATATAATTAGACAATTGTGAAAATCTTAACGATACACACTCAATTGTGTACTGTGCGGCTGTAGCGGCATGTCGAGTAGCTAATATTAAATACAAAACAGTTTTGATATTGCTCCTCGAGATGCCGTCCCAGCTTGGCAGCATAGAATTGAGCGGCGTATTGCTGAGACCAGGGCACTCATAGGCAAGCTAATCTGCTTTAGGTCGGGCAACACCCACCCGAGAGTGATGTGTTTTGTGAACCGGGCGTTTAAGGGAACGGGACTCCGTCCTCAAGAATATGCGTCACGGGTCACAGAACGCATCGACCTCCTAAGGCAGAAAGTTTATGCGATGGCAAATCGTATCAAACGATACAAGAAAAGGGTAGCCCGATACTCCCAAAATCGCGCATTCCAAAGAGATGAGAAGTTGGTTGTTTCTATTTCGATGTGATTAAAAGATTGTATTTCTTGACTGAGTATATAACTGATTATATACTCAGTCAAGAAATACAATCTTGTAACCCTGAGGTTACAATGGTAGGTATAATTACAATTGTATGGAAAAAACTGAGTTAGCGAGCTACAACCGCCCGCGCCTGCCTATCGTTCTTGTGTGTGTCGTCAGCTGATGGTCACGCGCCTCCTTCACCGCGCGCCGCACCCCCTCTCTCGTCCTACGCGTTTAGTAGGTGCGTAGACATGCTCCCCGCCTTGAAGTACAAACTTCAATCCAGTGGAAGAGGACATATATTGTTGAAAGCACGCCTGATTGTCCCCTTCTTGGTTTTCAACTCGGCGACGCGCACGACGCCGTCGTATCCCGGGTAGACCTGCACCACACGTCTCAGGAGCCAGCAGAGGGGTGGAACTGCCTTGTCCTTGACAAGAACAAGTCTCCCTACAGCAATTTCACCCGAGGAGGATGACCATTGCGATTTGTTCTGTAGCAGATAAATATATTCTGTGTTAAATCTCCTCCAAAAATGCTGCTTGATGTACTCCACCCTTTGAAGTCGTTCCAGCCGAGTAATGTTGCCGCAGTCAGTCACCTGTGGATGCGGAATGGACGTGAGTGACCTTCCAATCAAAAAGTGTGAAGGCGTCAAGGCCGAAAAATCGAGAGGATCAGGAGAAAAGGGAGTAAGAGGTCGGGAATCAAGAATAGCCTCTATTTGAATGAGGCACGTCATCATTTCCTCGAACGTGAAATGTGTTAATTTGAGCAACCTTTTCAAATGGTGTTTAGTGGAGCGAACGGCTGCCTCAGCGAGGCCGTTGAAGTGTGGGGAGTACGCCGGTGCAAAGTTGAAATCGATGCCTTCCTGAGCAACATCATATGCAATATTTGACTCCTGCAAAAATTTAAGCAATTCATTACATGCACCGACAAATGTTGTGCCATTATCGGACAATATACTTCGGGGTTTGCCACGACGTGCTGTAAATCTATTTAACGCGGCAATATATGCCTCCTTAGTAAGGTCCGTGACAAGCTCTAAATGAACGGCTTTGACAACCAGGCAGACAAAGATACAAATATATGATTTTATAAGTTTGCAACCTCTCCCCTTTCGGTCAGCGATAAGTATTGGACCGGCATAGTCGACACTGGAATTAAGAAAAGGAAATTCTAGGTTGCTTCTTGAATTAGGAAGCTGTCCCATTATTGGCTGTACGTTTTGAGCCTTGTGCCTAAAACATACAATACATTTCTGAACAATACATCGCGATAAATTTCTACCCCCCAAAGCCCGATAATTTTGACGAATATTAGATAAAAGTAACTGAGGGCCAGCATGAAATAATCTTTTATGAGTACTTTTAAATAATATTTTTGTAAGATGATGCTTACTACATATACGTATGGGATGTTTCACGTTAAAGTCATACGGTGAGTTATCTAACCTGCCTGCGACGCGAATAATATCGTCGGTGTCTAAAAAGGGCGATAAAGAAATGAGCCTATTTTTATGAGGTAAACATTTCCCAGACTTTAAAATAGAATATTCATTCTGGAACATCTCATATTGAGCATTACGAATAATAGTTTTTAATGCTGATTGGATTTCTTGATTTGTCAGGCAACCCTTAATTCTATTATTTTTATTATTTAAGTTGTATATGTATCGTTTTAAATAGGCTATAATTCTTTGTAAGTAGTTGAAATCAGAATATTTTTGAATTATTTGTTGTATAATATTTAGATTACTTAGGCTAAGACTTTGATTATTATCTGATTGATTAACTACATTACAAACTACTTCGGGCAGATTCTGTTTCGATAAATGTTTGGTTAATTTTGGCCAAAAGCATTCATCTTGTGATAAAAAGGTGGGACCTGACCACCACAATTTAGATTCGCTGATATGATCAGCCTTCACCCCACGAGAAACAAGATCTGCAGGATTGTCCTTTGTTGGTACATAGCGCCAAGTAGAATCAGCAGTAGCCTCTTGAATTTCGTTGACACGGTGTCTTACGAAGGGCTTAAGTTGAGTTGACAGTGTGGATAACCCACTCAATACTATCGTTGAGTCACAGTCACAGTCAAAATATACATCGATTTACTGGTAACTTAAGGGACTCTTTAACCTTTGTACACAATCTTGCGCCTAACAGTGCTCCACATAACTCCAGTCTAGGCATAGTCGTGGGTTTTATCGGAGCTATGCGATTTTTAGACGTTAGCAAATGAATTGTAACTGAATTACACCTATCAATTGTGCGTATATATATGCAAGCACCATATGCCTTTTCGCTATTGTCTGTAAATATATGAATCTCATGACTCAAATTATTGTTACTTAAGACCCATCGCGGTATATTTAAACAATTCAAGTACTTCAATGTAGTATCAAAAGAAGACCACTGATCCGCTATTTCCTGAGGCACTTTATCGTCCCAGTCGCATTTATTCAGCCATAACCGTTGCATTATTATTTTTGCTTCGACTACACATTTGCCGATTAATCCTAAAGGGTCAAATATCTGACTTATTACGGAGAGAATATGTCTCTTCGTTATATTTGCACTCAAATCAATATTAATAGAAAATGATAGTACATCTGATTTGCAAATCCATAAAAGACCTAAAGTTTTTGATATAATACTATTTGGTAAATCCAAGTTTAGACTAGTTTCATCTCTGATACCAACAATCTTATTCAGAATTTCAGGGCTATTAGACTGCCACTGCCTTAAATTAAAATTTGCGGAAGCCAATATAGACCTTACTGCCTGACAAAGTTCAATCGCACCGCTGATAGTGTCTGATCCACCTAAATAATTATCCACATAAAAATCGTGCTGAATACTACTTTTTACGTGCGGTTTATCTGTAACATCAGCCAGGCTAACAAGACACTTCGTCGCGAGATATGGCGCTGCTGCCATTCCGTACGTAACGGTATTTAAAGTATACGTGTGAAGTGGATCTAAATTATTATACCTAAATAAAATACGCTGTAATGAACGTTGACTAGGATTTATATCAATAGCCCGGTACATTTTTTTCAATATCCCCAGAAATTATATATTTATGTTGTCTAAATCTGATAAATATTGAAAATAAGTCATCCTGTACTGTAGGACCCACATATTGGATATCATTCAGTGATAATCCCGAACTAGACTTGGCTGACGCGTCGAAGACAGTACGTAATTTTGTCGTTTTACTTGAATCACGCAAAACACCGTGGTGAGGTAATTAATGGTGTTTTGATTACTAAACGAAGTGTCAGTATTCCTAGACATATGCCCTAAAGTCTCGTACTCACGCATAAAATCCATGTACATACGTTTGAAAGTAGGATCGCGCTCAAAGCGTTTTTCTAAAGATAAAAACCTACGTGGGTGCATAGGGTTCCCACCAACAACTTAGGGTCCCAAGCCAACCTCACCTGCAAGTGGTGCACCTGCCGATCAACGGACGAGGCTCTGGCAAACAAAATGTCCCAATAAGCGGCAATAGGCTCGCCACCTATTACGTGGGATCAAAACACTGGCGAAAAGTGGGCGTTTAATATGCCTCTGCCTACCCCTTCGGGGAAACAGGCGTGAGTCTATGTATGTATGTATGTAAAAACCTACGTTTAGCTATAGCGTATGAATCACCCAGAGCGCTGGGATCGGCCTTGAGTGGCAACGTCACAATAAACCGGCCGTCTGAACCACGCACCGTATTTAAGTTGAAACTTTCTTCGCACGCGCGTTCTTCTATAGATAAACAATATTTAGTTGAAATTGAATCAAGTTCCCAAAATTTATTCAAATCAGAAAATGTATTTATTTTTGAAATATGACATAAAGCTGTTTGCGTGCAATTTGAAAGTGAAGGTACAAACCCTGAAATTAACCACCCTAGTTTACTTTCACAAAGTTTTGGCATGTTCTTATCCAGATTAATTTGATTGCCCATAATAACATCCCAGAATAATTCAGCTCCTAGCAGAATATCAATGTCTGACGGATTATTAAAGGATGGATCCGCTTACAATAATCCTGGAGGAATAGGTATGTTTTTAATATTTATATAGGAAGATAGTAATCTACTGGTAATTTCAAGTAGAATAAAACAATTGATGTTACAACAATAATCGCCGTAAGAAGATTTGATTGTTAAGCTGCAAGACTGTGTACTGTTACTGATAAGATTATTTATACCGATAACCTTGGAATAGGAACCAACTCGAGACAATCCGAGCTTATTGCATAACGTGTCAGTAATAAAGTGAGATGTACTACCGTTGTCGAGTAGAACTCTGGCATTGTAACTCTCGCCTTTGTCACTCATCACCTTCACGATAGCTGTGGACAGTAAAATATTTCTCGGAGTAGTATGCTGTATGTTTGCCGACAGTGTTACATTGCTAGAGGAAGCAAAAGGCATAGGATCGCTAATCTCTATAGGATCGGGTTGATTCAAATGTAATAAGGTGTTGTGTCTCTGTTTGCAATATTTGCATCGTGAAAATCTGCACCGTTTTTCTACATGACCAACTGCGGCTACCCCTCTTAAAGAGGCCCGTAAGTAATGAAACTTGTTAATACTATCGATACAGCTATTACTATGAATTAATGAAATGAACGTGTCTCTAAATTCCAGCCAACACTGATAGCTACCATCAAAACGGGGTAAATCTATTGTAGGTAAACGAATAAAATTGTTCTTTGTCCCACCTGATTCATCGGAGCCTGATGCGGAACATTCAGAAGGCTTGATCTGCTGTTGACGTCCAGCAGACAGAAGCTTCCGGGCCACGGCAACCAACGGAAAGTAGCAATCCTCAAATTTGAAGCGTTCGGCGTAGGTATCGTCTGAATCGTCCGATAAGAGCTCGATTTCGGTCTGTAAATCGTTAAATTCATTATATAAATAAATTGACTTGAATAAAGGAATTGACACGAAGGAAATATTTTATCAGCTTACAGACAGAGCCACGAACAATAGCCAGTATGGCTATTATTATCATTTTCAGGCCTCATTTCCTGTTTATCTGGGGTAAGTTTCTCCATAAACAGTTCCGGGATGTCTGCGTTCAAAGATTATCATAGTATATTTCTCAGCGCAGCGATAACTTGGCTTGGTTTAAAAAACTATTGACAATTGACATACAACGAAAAATTAATTTATGATTTGTTTTTAATAAAAATGTGTTCCAATCTTGTTTTAAGCCCAAACATACTTATCAGTCTACTCATCTCCGACTCACTACTGTTAGACCAAGCTACACTCAAGACACGTCTAATCATTTCTAAGATAAACATGTTCACTTGCCAGATACATCTTGTATAATATAGTGCTACTACGATAGTTTCATAGAACTCTACGTCGGTATCCAAAGTACCATCGCTGCAGTTCAAGATTTACTGTGCAAATGAGATTCGGTCGCTTGTTAAGTCTCAAGTAAATTGTCTTGGCAGTTGCCAGGAGTATGTACAGGAAACAAATGTTAGGCGCCAGATTGAAACTGACGTTAATACACACTATTCCTTGTATAGCTACGAGTGGAATTGTACCGTGTCCAGCGTGTTAGATTTCAGCTTCTAGTTATATATTAAGCAAATTCTGAGGAACCGTACTCAATCTTGAGACGCGTATATTATAATATGTACACTTGAGACAGCTGCTAAGAGTGCTAAGTAAAGTTTGCTTGTAAATTGTTATGTGACGTAAATTGTTAGGTGATGTCTTTTACTGTGTGATTTTTGTTAGGGGAATATACTGTGGATTATACTTTGAGTATGTTTTGTAATAAAACATCGTGTTACACGCCATTACGCTTGTAATGTGACGAGACGTATGGACAGGTTTGGAAGAGAATTTTATACAATATCTGTTATACACTTATGGTTAATAGGCAATAAAATGTGCTTCTACGAGTATACGTTCAGAAGATTGTTTTGTGAAGATGGCTATAAATCCTTTAAACAGACGCGACAGTAAACAAAATATTCATTATCATAATGTTAAATGTTGCAAAACTAGTCAGAAACCAGTCAGCAACAGAACCTCATAATTAAATTACTTCAAGTATATCTAGTTACGTCGAGTATAGTAGTATAATAATATAATGATAAATATACGTACCTACATTTTAGTAATAACTACGAAACTTTAAATATTAAAATATCCAGTGGAAGCATTGATTTTCAGTAGTAAACAATTGCTCTATGTTGAGTATGAAATAATTTCGGACCATCATTGGTTTAGTAACTACTAAAGATTATAGTTACTATGACAGGTGCCGACAGTTTAAACCGAGGTCTAAATTTAAAAATCTCATTGTGAGCTCTTTCAAAACGAAATGAGTTGAAGTGCTTCTACAAAAACACACAGCTTTCGTTTCATTCTTGTAAACGTGACAAGTCATGAAGTTGTGTTTTACAAGCTTATATTAACTTCACCTGTGTGAATGTGTCAAATAAATCTTACGTATTGATTTTGAGTTAGTTTGCAAAGTTCGTAAGTTAAGAAATTGTGTAGGCGGCTTTCAGTGTACTTGTTATATTATATAGTCGTTTTTGCTCTGATGGTACATACCATTTTGTGTTGTTCTCCACACCTAAGTATTGTAAGGCTTAGCAGAGCACCTTCTTTGAGGAGATGTGTGGAACTACTCTAAAGGCATTCGGACTTAGTCACTAAACCACCGCGGTGTCTTTGACTTCTCGAAGTGTTTGACATGTGTAATCTCACGAATCATTAGACCCTCTTTTATATTACTGTACTGGACCATTTGAATGCAGGCCAATTTATTCTTCTTTTGAAAATAACGAGTATATTATTATAAAATTAATTCTAACTTCTTTAATATAAATGGACACTTGTTTACGCACAATTATTTGTCATATTACCAAAAATGTTACATTTTAAATATTTTAACGATATAGTAAAATCTATCTGCAGACATTCCACTCTGAATAAGATGTTGGTTGCACTAAAGCTCCTGTCAATTGCACAAGTCGCCTGAAATATTTGTGTCGAACGTGGTTTACAAAATAAAACATCTTCAAAGATATACACGAGCGAAGCTATGTATGCTTATAATCCTAGCGTTAATTAAAGGTAGCAGCACAACGAGGGTAAACAATGCAGGCACTATCGAAGTAAAGTTTAAGCAGTATGTAAGCTAGACATGTCTGCAGTACAAAAACAAGGGAACACGATAATTATGTTGGCTATCGCTGTAGAATATTTAGGCTAGTTATCAAAATGAAATGAAATGAAATGAAATAATTTATTTTCATCACTAGGTTTTACAATTTTCTCTTAATCTACTAGAAGCAAGTACATGTATGTTTTGCGTTTTAAATATTGTAAGAGAATTCGATGACGACCGTACTAGTATAAACTGTGCTACAGTCGCCAGCGCCTTCATCCCTCAGCTTAGTACAAAAAGTTATTAGATTTTGTCACATGAAAAAGAGAAAAAAGAAAGAACAAATTAAACAATTACAAATTAAACCCAGACACGTTTTGTTTAGACTTATGCTATAAAATTACATGATAATGTAGTCTAGTGTTTAATTATAATATGATACTTAAACTTAAAGAAAACTGTTACCACTCGTATTGTTGATGTAGAGCATGTGCGTTTTTGTGTGTGTGCGTGTGTGTGTGTGTGTGTACATGTTTATGTGCATGTGTGTGTATGTGGTGTGTGTGAGTGTGAATGTAAGGTAGTGCGTGTGCATAAAGTGTGATTTGATATTAATCTGTATTTATATATTAGTTTTAAGAATAGGGATTTAATAGTTGCTCGGTTTGACTATAATCCAAGCCTAACAACCACTTTCGCAGAACATCCTTGCATTTATTGGTTGGAAGAGCATATATATTATTTGCTTGATTTACAGCATTGTATAATTTGTTACTTACTACATAAAATTGATTTTTGGCAAGGGTTGTACAATATGGAGTAACTGAGCAAACTTTCGTTTTGTTTCGCTTGGTTATCGCGTTATAAGTCATACTTTTATGCTTTCGTAGTACAGTTAGAAAAATAAAAAGTTGTCTAACAGTTAAGACAGAAGTCTCAGTGTACAGAAGATCAGTGCTATACCTACGTGGTTTACCCAGAATCACCTTCAATATCGCCCTCTGTGCTCGTTCCAACGGAAGTAGTGTGGTCTTGCCAGTACCACCCCATACTGTGATACAGTATTGAAGCAAACACTGTGCAAGAGCATGATAAACACATAGAAGTGTTTCGATATCGGCAGACGGTCTGAGTTTACGAAAAATTGGAATCAATCTCCTTACTCGGGTAGTTAGTAGGTTTATGTGAGGTAACCAATTTAGGGAGCAATCTATTATCAGTCCAAGATACTTCATGTTTGAAGTACGAGTTAGCAGTGGGCAAGCGCATCCGTTTTGTTGGTCACAGGTATGTGCAGTTATTTCAAAGTCGGGAGGCGGCTGAGTGTTTGAACGGGGTGAAAAAGTCACGTATCTTGTTTTATTTATATTTAAAGTTAATATATTTTCTCTCAACCACTTCATCACCTCTCTCAGTGCATTGCAGTGCACAAAATGTCTTCAATGTTTAACAAAATATATTTACATTCTGTTACCCGTCTTTATGAGATGTTATAGTTTTACGTACCAATAATTACAAGCTGTTGGTAATAGTATTCGGCGTACTTCAGGTATTTATAACTGGTTCGGCGTTACACCGAAACCGAAGGTAGGTTATAGGCGACTTGGGAGGGAAATGGACTGTATACAAAGGATAGCGGGTTCTTAGCCGCCTAGGAGATGGATACGGGAAGAGGTGATTGTGAGTGGGTATAGGATATTTCAAGGATGGAGGGCACTTACCTTATACAATCTTCTTCGTTTCCGAAGGGCAGTCTCCTGGTGCTTTCGTGATGCAGCTGCTTGTTTTCACTTCACTTCACCGTCACTACCACTTGCGAGCGGTTTATATATGCGGTAATAATCACATACAGCGATGCGGCGCGGTACGCTATAGCGGACACGTTCCCAGCGAGCGGAATGTTCTGGACTGTCACTCGCGTCGACGATCGCGGCGACCAATTAGGCGAAAGGCAGTGCCTCTTCCAGGGAGTGGGATAGAGGGAGACAGAAATATGGTATCGCTCACACTTGTACGTGGAACGATTGATGTTGATGCGATTAGTTATAGATAGGAAGGTAGATGGCGCTACCATATCCCCCCGGCCCTAAAGGGTTGCCTTTAAAAAAAATAGAATTGAACTTAGCTATGTTGGGTGTACCACCGCATAATCCCTCAATAGGCTAAGACAGCGATATGACAATAAAATTAATCTAAACTAACTTTAGCGTAAACTACAAACGCAATAATAGCGAAAACTACTAACTAAATACTTAAACTAAGAGGTAGGTCCAACTTCAGGCTAGATCTCACTGAGTTGGAAGCGGACGCGAGTTGATCAGTGCCTCGACTTGTGCAAGGACAGTTAAAGGCTCTTCGTAAGAGAGGATCTGTTGACCTATAACTTTGAAGAGATGTGTTTTAATTACTTTGACCATGCTTGCCCAACATCCACTGAAATGTGGTGATGCTGGTGGAATAAACTTCCAGTCAATATGATCTATGGAAAGTTCTTCCTGAAGACGAGTACGATAACCCGCGACGTGATTGAAACAAGTAGCGGGAACAAGTTCAATCAATTTACTAACGCGGTTGGCGACAAAAGTCTGCCAGCGATGAGGAGAAGAATTAATCCAAGCGAGCACTACTTTGGAGTCGGAAAATGCGTATAATTTATTAATGGGGTAGTGGGGCAAAACCGTGTCTTGAACCTTGCGGAGCAACTGAGACAGCAGAAGGGCCGCGCACAACTCCAGTCTCGCAACTGAAATGGTTTTAACAGGCGACACCTTAGACTTGGCACAAACTAACTGCACCGAGTAGTTAGAACCAATGCGGACTTGCAGTTATACGACTCCATCGTCCAAGCACGCTCGCTGGCGTCAGCGAAACCTATCAAGTTGATGGTACATCCATCTACCAACCCAAGATGACGCGGAATAGTAACTAGATTGAGCGCGGTAAGCTCAATACAAAACTGGCCCCAAGCGGCGACAATATGATCAGGGGGTGTTTCATCCCACTCACACTTTGATAGCCAAAGCTCTTTGATCAAGAGCTTGGCGTACAAAATTGTGGGAGCCACAAAACCCATTATGTCCCATAGTCGAGCCACTGTGGACAGCATAGTGCGTTTGGTACACTTATCATCTGGTGGTGAGACGTTAAACCGAAAACTATCGCAGGATTTGTCCCAGCGTAAACCGAGAACCTTATGCGGTACAGACTTCTCAAACTCAATGTCTGGAGAAGCCTTATGAGAATCTGGTATGCGTGCGAGAACCTCCTTAGAGTTGCTTGTCCATTTGACACGATCAAACTGGCCTCGCTTGAAAAGCTGAATAAGCTCTTCACAAAGCGAAATTGCTAGCAGAGCGGATATGACACTACAGGCAATGTCATCCATGTACAAAGCGGAAGTGGCAACAGCCGCTGCGGCGGGAAAGTGATCGCCTTCATCAGCGATCAACTGGCGAACAACTCGTAACGCGTGATATGGGCTAGACTTGAGTCCAAAACAAACACGATTGAACTGATACACAGATAAAGGTTCTTTCTTGTCAAAACGATAAAAGACCCGTTGAAATCTACGGTCAGATTCGCGAACGCCGATATTGAGAAACATTTGGCGGCAATCAGCTGACAGAGCGATTTGGAAAAGACGAAACTTTATTATGATGTTAAATAAATCACCCTGTAGATTGGGGCCGGCATGCAAAATGTCATTAATCGACTGACCCGATGTAGTCTTACAACTAGCGTCTAAAACCACACGAAGTTTAGTAGAGGTTTTATCTTCGCGAACTACGCCGTGATGCGGGATATAATATGAGGGCAGAGAGTTGCCCTCGTTGTTTACAACTACACTCAAAAAACCTCTATCTATGTAGTCACGAATGACGTCATTATAGGCGCTGCGTAACTTAGGTGATGCATCAAGTTTACGTTCCAAACAATGGAAACGTCTGAGCGCAGCAGCGTACGAGTCGCCTAACGAATAAGGGTCACCACAGAATGGCAACGCCACAACGTATCTGCCACTGTCGTCACGAACAGTGGTAGCGCGGAAATGCTCTTCACACTCGAGATCTTCACGGCTCATCGAGGGCGGCGCGGTAACCTCTTCAAGCTCCCAAAATCGCTTGAGAAGAGAGTCAATATTGTTTTCTTGAAGAACAGAACAACAGCAAGACGTAACGTATTGAGAAGTATGTAATGTAGGTACGGTACCCATAATCACATACCCAAATACCGTCTCAATAGCGGGCGGTAAGTTATTTTGCTCACTACGTACCACTTTAGTAAGTAGCAAGTGCGGGAATATTGCGGCTCCGATCAAAACATCAATGTCTGCCGGATTCGCAAACTTCGAGTCCGCTAGTGGTAATGACTCGAGATGTGTGAGGAGCGACACGTCCACATTAGCGTTTGGCAACGTGTCCGTAATACGTTCCACGATAAGCGAAGAAATGTTAAAATTAATGTCCCTATCAAAACGCGAATGTATTTTTAAAGTTATTCCATAATCCGAGGCGTTTGAACAATTCTAACGTTATTAAATTGGTCTGAGATGCGCTATCTAGCAGACAACGTACCATGTGCGGCGACCCATTGACATCATATATGATAACTTGCGCTGTCGCTAACAGAACAGTCTTAGACGCCATACATGGCGGCCTAGCACTGCTTTGATCACTACAAGCGCGCGAAGGCTGTCCGCGCGTGCGTGCCGCCCGCGCAATGGATGTCGTACACAACGATATCTCATTGTGAGGCGTGGAAGGCGCAGCTACCGTGTTCTGCACTTGCGGCGTAAGTGTGTCAAGGTGAGCGGCTTGACTTGACAACCGTTTACCTTTATCGAAATGTAACAGTGTATGATGTTTTTGATTACATGATCGACACTTTGTCTTACTAGAACAATTACTTGTTTTATGTTTTATGCTTAAGCAGTTAATGCAAGCTTTGTTATCTTTTACGCATTTAAAACGAGCGGTTGCATGCAAATTATCGAAGGCGGGACACTTGTATAAGTGGTCGTGCACTATATTACTGCACAGACACTTCTGTGAATTATTACTATTAGATTCCGAACATGTTACGTAAGATTGTGGATTAGGGACCGAGTTATTATTACTATTTCGCGATTTATTCAACCTTTGTTTGTTGCTGTTAGTGTTAGACGGGCCAGGTGAACCAGACTGCGTATTATGAAATATTCGACACTGATCTTTGATGAACGAAATAAAACTATCTAGTGTAGGTATTTTATTATTGCGTTCCGTCATCTCGAATGCGCGAATTGTATCAGTGTCAAACTTTTTTAAAGCGAGTTGAAGCAACATAAAGTCGGAAAGATCTTCTAATTTTAAATTCCTAAGAGAATTAACCACGGTTACGAAGTTATCAATAAACAGCTGGAAATTCGATACAGACGCGTTGCCGGACAGTTTGAGATTTAAAGCTTGGTCAAAGTATGTAGACGCTAGGATGCGCGTGTCCTGATATCTGTCAAGTAGTGACTGAAATATGACCTGATAATTCTCAGCACTGGGTGTGACACCTGCAAATACGGACTGGGCCTTCGGTGACAGTTTACCTATTAAATAGTACAACCTGTCAGCATCTAACAGAGAACCATTATCGTGCACTGAAGACTTAAAACTCGCATAGAATAACGGCCAATTTCGTATATCTCTGTCAAACGACATAATCTCGATTGGCGGTAATCTCGGTTTGCGGGCAACGGGCTCTGCTGAACATTTACCCTCCAATTGCGATTGTATACGCTTAATATTACAATAAAGATCTTCGAATGAGGTATACGCCTGATAGTTCGGTTTTTCATCAGGATTGATAGAAAGTAATCTTGCGTTATAATCGTCTAACAACTTATGAAAATCTGTTCGAATACTATCTACTGTCATACAATAACTGAGAAATGCTTCGCTATTACTGTCAGACATAGATGCGGTTTTTGAGCATTCATAGATGTTTTGAATGCGCTTAAATAAAATATTGCGTTTTGCTTCTAAGATTGTCATCTCTTTGTCTTCCGACACGCGTGACTTCTTTTGTTGTGACATGCTTACGTAAGTATAAGCTAATGAGACCGAAACAAAATAAGAATATCTAATGTATCTATTATTTTACCTAAGTAGGCTAAGTAGGCAACACTTTAGAGCTGAGGAACTAAAAGTTGCTTGAAATATGAGATTTACAAGACAACTATGATAGTTCCAGAATTAATAATTTAATAAGTAGGTAGCTACATAAAAGTTTACCTACTGATGCGGGCGGAAATAACCATGTGACGGTTATGTGAATATATTAGGAGTATAGCTAGGTGCTATAACTGCCTAGGTATAGCGATATAACGTATAAAAACGTAAATGAATCCGACTCGTATGGATCAAAAAATGGTTCGGCGTTACACCGAAACCGAAGGTAGGTTCTAGGCGACTTGGGAGGGAAATGGACTGTATACAAGGGATAGCGGGTTCTTAGCCGCCTAGGAGATGGATACGGGAAGAGGTGATTGTGAGTGGGTATAGGATATTTCAAGGATGGAGGGCACTTACCTTATACAATCTTCTTCGTTTCCGAAGGGCAGTCTCCTGGTGCTTTCGTGATGCAGCTGCTTGTTTTCACTTCACTTCACCGTCACTCCCACTTGCGAGCGGTTTATATATGCGGTAATAATCACATACAGCAATGCGGCGCGGTACGATATAGCGGACACGTTCCCAGCGAGCGGAATGTTCTGGACTGTCACTCGCTCGACGATCGCGGCGACCAATTAGGCGAAAGGCAGTGCCTCTTCCAGGGAGTGGGATAGAGGGAGACGGAAATATGGTATCGCTCACACTTGTACGTGGAATTATTGATGTTGATGCGATTAGTTATAGATAGGAAGGTAGATGGCGCTACCAATAACATTTTTATAAACGACTGCTCCGTTGGTCTCGCGGCATAAATGTGCGCGTGGGATTGGGAGGTCTCGGTTTTGATCCCCGGGTCGGGCATAGTGTTACTGGGTTTTCCGCATACTTAGTAGCAGCCCGGAGTCTGGTGATGTGCCCGGTAACGGCAAAAGGCTCGCCCCCTATTACGTGGGACCTAAAAACTCATGGCGAAATGTGGGTGTAATATTTACACCTTTGCCTACCCCTTTGGGGATACAGGCGTGAGACTATAAAAAATAATAAATAAAAATTTTATAAATGAGATACATTTTTTTAAATAAACTGCACCATGAAACACTAAAAATAAATATCAGGTTTATTTCTTAGTGTCTTATTTTATTCAAAGTTTTGTTATCAAAATACGTCTGACAAAAGTGACAAATTTTGTAACTGTTTGGGCAACGAAGACCATTGTTGAGCTGAACTGTTTTAGAAATACTAATTCAGTGGTAATAGTTATATTTTGGTGAATATGAGTTTAGGAACAATATGAGTATGATTCCGTGTGGTAACGGATTAAGAATACGGAATGTCACTACCCCATATCATCCCATGGGTATCGTAAGAGCCGACAGAGGGAGCATATTATGCAGAGAACAGCACTATAAGAGAAGGAAAACTTGATATAAACTCTATACCAACCCGTTTGGCCAGCATGGTATAGTAGGCCAATGATGAAAATTATAGTTTGAACGAAATGAGATTATATTTTGAATTGACTTAGAATCGGTATTCTGCTAATTATATGTCATTCTCGTCTAATTTGACTTCTACAGTTCGACGTTGACACATTGTTAACTTTTCGATCTAGTCCCAATAACATTCACATATCAGTTAATTTAGGAGAATACCATTTTTGACATGTGACACTAACATTAAAATAAATCGAAACTGCATTTGAACAAATAGAATTTGAAGAATTGGGCCTCTGGTCGTGTTACAAGTGCAACAACCGTGTAATATCGACGACCCTTTAAAGTCATCATGTTTTATGGACCCATGAGGTGCATTAGACATTTTACGAAGTTACTGTGTGTGAGACAAGAACCGGGACCGTTAACACGCTCTGATGTAAATAACGCAAGCAATCGCCCATTCACGGAGTGCAAGTGTTGAAGCATTGGCTATCTATAGCCAATCTTTTACGAATAAAAATAAGAAAACCATGTCTCTATTTTCATTAAAACGCAGCAGCCATGTCTATAAAATTCTACTTTTCGAGGCTAATAATGTTCTGGTAAATTAGTTTCCTTCACGTGGGCAGATGATTACACTGTGAGTGCATAGGGTTCCCACCAAGAACTTAGGGTCCCAAGCCAACCTCACCTGCAAGTGGTGCACCTGCCGATCAACGGACGAGGCCCTGGCAAACAAAATATCCCGATAAGCGGCAATAGGCTCGTCACCTATTACGTGGGATCAAAACACTGGCGAAAAGTGGGCTTTTAATATGCCTCTGCCTACCCCTTCAGGGAAACAGGCGTGAGTCTATGTATGTGTACTCACAAACAATGAAATACGGGGAAATATTTAAATATGTATAAAGAAAGTAATTAAAGGTTATGAACACAATTTACAGCAGAATTATGATATGAACAAATATAGGTTCGACGGGGTCCGATTCGAAAAGTAGCGAAAGCCAAACACTACGTTGGTACAAATAAAACAACGTTAAAAATCTCCGTCTCTAGGAGAAATTTGAGCCGGGATTGTATGGTGTGTTAACACCATACAATCTCTCTCACCATTCCCTCTTGCTTTCTTTGGTCGGCAGTCGGGGTGGTTTCTAGTGTTAACTAGAAACCACCCCGACTGCCGATCAAAGAGTAGGGTACAAGAGACTAGTCTTCCTCCTATTACACCATATCCAACCCGACCCCATGGAAGTCTACAAGTCCTCTCCTGCTGTTATTAGCCCTTTTCTTTACGCTCTTCAATAGGCCCTAAATTTAACTTTTAGTGTAACAGTGACCAGTGACCAGTTGTTCCACTGCGGGACCCAAAAAAATTCGGGAGCTGACTTAACAACTAGTTTCTGTGTCTATTTTTTTCTAAAATCCTGCAAATGGAATCGCTATCATTTTATTAAATATTGTAAAAAGTTTAGATCTATTTTTAACCAGAAACAGGACAAATTTAGTGCCTCTTACTTTGATAATGATGGCCTTCCATACGAGTGCTCATCTCAATTTTTCACTCTTAGGGATAAATTTCTCAAAAGCTCTTCATTAGTAAGTGCTACCAACATTAAAGGCATCGACCGTGGAAATCTCAAGTGCGTAGCCCACCGATAAAGGCTCTGTGTTAGCAGAATTCTTAGTCGGGGCAAGCGATATTTATTTATTTATTTAAAAGTTCTTGCAAAATACATTGCACAAGGCGGACTTAATGCCTATAGGCATTTTCATTCAGTCAACCGTTTGGTTATGCAGAGATGGTCATGGCAGGTGTGTACTTACGCAAAGAGAGTGATATCTGGCGATAGGGACGTTTTAACCTAACCTTCCTAATAAGGGCATGATCGTCGTAAAGCTGCTTAACAGCCGCATTGAATAAGTCAAGGTTCTGATCAATGACAAGGTTTAAAATGTATTTCTTCCATGTATATCTAAGTCCTAAGCTAAAAGACACGTATTTAAAATAGTCACGCATCTATGAAACTGACGTAATAAAACATACTTCATATCGAAGATTTATAGATATGAGCTGTTGGATTGTACTATACGTGCGTGTGAATCTAAAAGACTTATATTCAATCAATTTTCCCATCTGTGAATTTCAAAGTCTGCCAATGATGTTCTTTTATTGCATATAAAGTGGTTCACAGTAATTCTATATCTAAATAATTGAACGCTGAATTTAGCTCAATTTGGGCGGTACCTAATTTAAATGTCCCAAATAGTTAACTATTAAGTAGTCGATTGGGATAATTGGACAATTAGGCTCTCAATAGCTTCGATAGTTTGAAGTAGGTGGGTCTGGCCGGGTAAGCTCATCGACTGTAAGGCTGCGTGTACATGAAATATGTGTGAGCTAAGCGGTGTTTAAGAAAAACATAAAGAAGCGAGTGACGGTGGAAAATAAAGTGATATTATTAGAGGTATAGCGGCGATAGCCTTGTAGAGTGGCTAACAGACTGCTACGTTGGGACTCTTGAGTTAAACCCATGGCGTGCACTTGACAAAATCTGCGTATATTGTTTTATATCGCATCATAAGCACGTATCGCGTAACCCATCTTTGATTTCACCGTAACGTTCTGAAATATAATAATTATGAATACAGTCTCTGCAATTGGTCAGTCCATCTTTGCCATGTGTGCCCATGGACTGTTGCTCTAATGCCCAGCTTTAGGACACTTAATACACTAATATGAAATTGTTATAGGTAAAAGATTTCTCACACATCGGTTAGCTGCCTTTCAGCTCCGGTGGCTACAAAGTTTTAGGTAAGGTACACATAGCACTGTATGAGGATCAAATGTAGGGCAAGTTCACATTATGTTGCCAACGGTTAGTCCATATTTGAATTCTGAGAAGTCTTCTGCGGAATCCTTTGCAATTATTGAATTTTATCAGCATCTGCCATCAAAGTTTCTTGTGGCTTGACCAAAATGGTGGACTAGGTTGTGGCCAGCCTGATGCTGAGCCAATATAGAATTATACGATGTTTATTTTTCAAAGGGTTCTGATGCTATTTTGTCTTATTGCTTGAATAAGTTACCAGCCACGAAAAGCAAAACTGATTAGCTCTATTTTCCGTAAGCTGATGGTTACGTCTCTTGTTGTTTATGGTGAAGGCATTTTTTAACTTTTTAACCTGCTTCAAAAGGGAATAGGTACGTAGTACCTCAGTTCTGTTACTGTGCCCTGAGTGGACCAATTTTGATAATTGCTTTTTTGTTTAAAAGCTGGTTCACGTGTGCATCAGTTAAATTTGATCTAGATCAAGATCTGACCTGTTGTTATTAAGATAACCTTAATATTGCATTTTTCCGTTTATCTATTTTGAGGAGATTTCGTAGCCGATTTCTCAAACATAGTATTGCTATGTAGATACGCATATCGCTGTATTTGTCCTATAATATTAATAACACAGAAACCTCATGACACTTGCTTAATATTTGCTGTATGTAGCCATTAGTATATTGATGCAACCTAAACCAAAACGTGTCACATAAGAGAAAGAAAACGATCCATCATTCAATGTCAAAAAATGTGGTACAAGATGATATTTTTGGGACGTCCATAAAATATTTGCGTTACGCTGTCTCGAGTCAGTTCTTGAGTGCACATCAAAGCTGACAATGTTCTAATATTGTTGTTTGCCACTTGCATTAAAAATGCTTGTATATGCTTTACCATTGGAGAGCTACTGCATCAGCTGTCAATGAAATTAAAGTGGGCGCCGTGCTTTTGGTTTAATGTTTATTACTTCTTTGCAAAGTGGTTGCAACGTTATATCTAAACTCTTCGAAGATGTGCAGTAAAAGCTTGTTCAAATATTTAGTCTGAAAAAGATTAGTTTATTTTTTTAAGCCCTGTACAGGCGCCGGTTAAAGAAAATTCAATAGATTTGACCGCTGCTTGATAATAATTATTACCATCGCCTGTGCTAATATAAATTTCCTCTGAAAATTACTTCAGGATCGGCCCAGCAATTTAAAGGATTTTTACTCCTCCACGTAAAAACGTTTGGGCGGTAGGTGTCAAAAAGTTAACAGCTGTTAAAAAATATCAAGTTATTATTTAATTAATTTAATGTATAAAAGTGTGTTTTTATCATTGTATTATTTCACAAAATACAGTACTTACATGGATAGTATTGTTTATGTAATAATCATCCAGTAAATTACATCACCTGCCAGCACTTCACATACCACTTCCATTCTCAAAAGAACATATTGAAAAATCCTTGCAAAGCAACAATATCACAGCTTGATAATATCAAAATGGCTCAGATCAATCTGGAGGAGTCCTTTTCAAGGAGGATGGCGGAGCTGGAGGCACAAAAGTCGCTGGTCCGGCAAAGGAAACAGCTGCGAAGGTAGCCGAGGAATTTCGCACCTTTAGAGAACTAATGTTCTCAATGCTCAGCCTCCTGCGCAAACAAGTAAATGAATGCTGCCATAGCATTGATGCTATGGAGACTAGGCACAGGCGCAAGGCACTTGTATTTCTCGGAGTGCCAGAGGATGACAAAGAGGACTGCAGGGCTTCGGTTCTGAATATTGTTCACAGTCTGGCACTTCCCACTGTGGCGGCTTCGGATATCAATGTGTGCCATAGAATTGGAGCGCTCAAAAAGGATAATCGACGACCGATCTTAGCCTGGTTTACCAATGGGGATGTCAGAACAGCTGTTTGGAAGGCCAAGACCAAACTCAAGGGAACAGCTGTATCGGTCAAGGAGTTCCTGACGAAACCACGGCAGGCAATCTTCGCAAAGGCCCGCCAACACTTCGGGATGCGCGCGTGTTGGACACAGGATGGCGTTATCGTCGCCAAAGCATCCGACGGTAGCCGCCTTAAGATAACAACTATGGAACAGTTAGACGCCGTGATGCTGTGAAGCATTCCGGGGCTGCAAGCGGTACATCATCGGCGAGCAGGAGCGACTCTGCGAGTGCTGGTACGTCGAACACAAGCGCAAAACTGAAAATAATTCTGTCTAGTTACGTCCTTATCTATAGTGTAAACGTTGGTCACATTTATTTACGCGTGTTTTCTTCTAACAATTTAACATTTTCTTTATTTGTTTACTTATCAGCCACCGACACCCACAATTATAATTTGTAAAATTGTCATAATTTTGTTTATTCCGCTGTACCGCCAAGAGTAACATCATAACAAATACAAAACTTTGAAGTTTAATCTGATAACATCTGTCAATACTGTCAATAGTGTCAATTCGATGTGAAAGGTTGAATGCATTCTGCGTTCGGAAACGTTTGTTGTTTCATAACTTTTATTCATACTTTACCTGTTTTACTATTAATTTTGTTGAAGGAGCTTTTCTTAATTTTTAGTTTGTGTGAGCTGGCGGGTGGTGCAGAGATGTGTAGTTTACTTGTTAATTCGGTTTTTTTTTCTTGTTATATATAATGATCAGGTTTTATTATTAAGTATATTAGTATAATTTTATATATTTTATATTAATTATTTTATATGGATTATTATTCGGATGATGATGCATATCTCTCTGCCAATGAATCAGCTGACTTAAGTTGTAATGATAGTTTTTGTTCTACTGAAGGTACTTTGGGTGACTGCTTGCGGCAATGCTTTAATGCCCAGCAATCCCAGCCATCCCTAAATGTCTGTCATTTAAATCTGCAAATCATACCTAGTCATCACAGTGACCTACTGGAGACATTTACCGGTACTAATGTACACGCCGTCCTGATTTCGGAGAGTTGGCTAAAACCTGAATTACTCTCTACGTCTTACTCTCTACCCGGCTTCGTTTTAATACGGCATGACCATACTGCCCGGAGAGTGGGTGGTGTCGCTATTTATCTCTGCAGTGCCATTCCATACAAAATTATTGCGTCCTCCCCGGCTTTTTCACCTGCAGAATACCTATTCCTGGAAATCGACGTCAGAGGGGCTAAAGCCGTTCTTGGGGTTGTCTATTGTCCACCGGCTCTCGATTATTTCTCCAGTATCGAGCCGATACTGGAATCTTTAGGGTCAGAGTATGAACATCACATCATCATGGGCGATTTCAACACCAACCTCCATTTTCCCCAATCCAGCCGTTCCCGTTAACTCCTTGATATCATTGAGTCAGCCAACCTCCACATACTGCTACTACAACCTACTCACCACAACACTGATAGGGAGGATACGTGGCTTGACTTGATAATCACTTCTACTCCTGCCCTAGTTTCCCTCCATGGACAATTTCCAGCCCCTGGTTATTCCCGTCACAACCTTGTTTTCCTTTCATACCGCCTAAAACCTCCCAAATCCTTGCCTAAAGTTTTGCACAGGCGTTGTTTTGGTCGTATGGATTTGGTCAAACTTCGTGAAGATGCGGCTAGTCTTAACTGGGAGGTTATGGAGGGTTCGTCGACGATAGTCAAAAAAGTTCGCATTTTTAATAATACTGTCTGTCAACTATATGATGCCCATGCCCCCATACGTAAAGTTAAATTAAGACGCCCACCAGCACCCTGGATTACCAGGGGTGTGCGCATGGCAATGAGGTGTAGGGACCGAGCCTTCCGGATCTATAAAAGGGACCGCTGTGATGACAACTGGAAACTGTTCAAGTCTGCAAGGAATCGGTGTAATCAGATGGTACGCAACGCTAAACGCCAACACATTCTACATAATATTTCTTCCTCATCCCCTGCCGATATCTGGAAGTTCCTTGGCACTTTAGGTATCGACAAACAGTGACGTATTAGCTGTCTTGAGACACTCAGTCTGGATGACATCAATACACATTTCACAACCACCACCACATTAGATCACCAGACTGAGTGTCTCACAGTGAACTACTTAGCTTCTTTAACCCGACCCAACATAAATTCTTCACTTTTCTCCACTAGCCCCGGATGAGATCAAGAAGATAATCCGTTCCATAAAGTCCAATGCGGTGGGATGCGACGACATCAGCCGGCGCAAGATCACTGCTATCTTTGACCAACTCCTTCTAGCCATCTCCCACATCATAAACTTTTCACTTACTTCTGGCACCTTTCCAGCCCTGTGGCGTAAAGCTTATATTATTCATCTTCCTAAAGTCCAAAACCCTTCACACCCGAATCACTTTCGTCTCATCTCTATACTTCCTTACCTGTCCATGTCCTAGAGTCCTGTGTTCAAAGGCAATTGTCTAAATTTGTTTTCTCAAATAACTTACTAAACCCGTACCAATCTGGTTTTAGGCCTGGACACAGTACTACAACTGCCCTTCTCAAAGTGACTGGCGATATTAGGGAGGGCATGGAGAACATCAAAGTCACTGTGTTGGCTTTGGTTGATTTTTCGAATGCCTTTAATACCGTCAGCCACGATGTCCTGCTATCCCTCCTTACCCATCTTAAGATCTCATCCGAAGCTCTGGATTGGTTCTCAAGTTATCTTCGAGGACGCCAGCAGTCTGCCCGCCTCAACGAGTCATCATCGAAGTGGCGTGACAATAACTCTGGTGTTCCTCAAGGCGGTGTTCTTTCTCCTTTATTATTTTCTATCTTTATTAATCTCCTAACTCAAAATCTTCAATGCGCTTATCATCTGTATGCCAATGACTTGCAGATATACTCTCAGGCCTCCGTTGAGGACGTCCCGTCCGCAATTCAGGGAGTTAACCGAGATCTAAGCGCCATACAGAGCTGGTCAGACAAGTTTGGATTGTGTGTAAATCCTAGCAAATGCCAAGCAATTATAATTGGTAGCCAATGGACCATTAAAAGATTAGACGTCTTAACCCTGCCACCGCTAGTTTATGATGGTAAGATCATAGATATGTGCCCAGTAGTCAAGAACCTTGGCCTACATATGGACAGCACGTTAAGCTGGCAAAACCACGTCACTCAAACCAGCAAAAAGATTGCGGGTACTCTACGCGCTATCAATCGCCTAAGAACCTTTCTACCACCCAAAACTAAGACAATGCGTGTGCAAACTTTGGTATTTCCCTTGGTCGACTATGGTGATGTATGCTACTATGAACTGAATACAGATCTTCTTAACAAACTTGACCGTCTTCTCAATAACTGCATTCGATTTATTTTCAATCTTCGCAAGTATGACCACGTGTCTACTTATCGTTCCCAGTTGAAGTGGCTTCCTATTCGTCAAAGACGCGTGTCTCACTCAGTCTGCGTGCTCTCACTACTCTCTATTCTATCCTCATGTCTCCCAATACTCCCAAATATTTAAGTTCTTACTTCCAGTACTTATGCAGCAACCACGATTGTAACCTTCGTTCATCTGATAACCTTCTTCTTCTTTGTCCTTCACATAGATCTTCTTTCATCCACTCTTCTTTTCCTACTCAAGCTATTCTTCTTTGGAATGACCTTCCTCTCGAAATCAGGACGTCTACCACTAGGCACTGCTTTAAGAAAAAGGCAAAACAGCTTTTATTGGCTAAGTTGGCAGAAGTATCGTAACATTTATATATATTTTACGTATATACGTATATATTTATTACTTGGGTATCTATATATTTATTTATGTATGTATATATAATATGTATGTGTATGTTAGTATATATAATATGTATTTATGTATTATTATGATTAAAGTTTATGTATTGTATGCGTTTATCATACCTATTAAGTTATATTAAATATATAAGTCAAACTGCACTTCTAAAATACACCTACCATTAATCTCTGCACCACTCTAAGGTAGACTGGCAGAAAATGCCTACAGCATTAAGTCCATCTTTATACGCTATGTGTATATAAAGATAATAAATAAATAAAATAAATAAAAACTACTGGTAGCGCCATCTACCTTCCTATCTATAACTAATCGCATCAACGCCAATCGTTCCACGCTTGTCTAGTGCGAGCGATACCATGTTTCCGTCCCTGTCTCCCATTCCCGAGGAGGGGCACGCCTTTCGCGGATTGGTCGCCGCGAACGTCGACGCGACGGACAGTCCAGAACTTTCGAGATTCGCTAAATACGTGTCCGCTATACCGTACCGCACCGCGCCGCTCCCGCTATAATTATTACCGCTTATACAAAACCGCTCGCAAGTGAAAGTGATTTGTGTGGTGTAGTAAATCAAGCAGCTTCATCCCGAAAACACCAGAAGGAGGCTGCCATTTGCAAGGACCAGGAGGACTGACGCACAAGGTAAGTGCCCCTCATCATTAGAATATCCTATACCCACTCACAATTCTTTTCCACATCCTATTCCTTTATCCAATCCTAAGCGACTAAAACCCGCTATCCTTTGTATACAGTCCATTTCCTTCTCCAAGTCGCCTAGAACCTACGGTTTTGGTGTATCGCCGAACCATTTTTTTATCCATACGAGTCGGATTCATTTACGTTTTTATACGTTATATCGCTATACCTAGGCAGTTGTAGCACCTAGCTATACTCCTAATATATTCACATAACCGTCACATGGTTGTTTCCGCCCGCATCAGTAGGTAAACTTTTATGTAGCTACCTACTTACTCAATTATTATTTCTGGAACTATCATAGTTGTCTTGTAAATCTCATATTTCGAGCAACTTTTAATTCCACAGCTCTAAAGTGTTGCCTACTTAGCCTACTTAGGTAAAATAATAGGTACATTAGATATTCTTATTTTGTTTCGGTCTCATTAGCTTATACTTACGTACATGTCACAACAAAAGAAATCACGCGTGTCGGAAGACAAAGAGATGACAATCTTAGAAGCAAAACGCAATATTTTATTTGAGCGCATTCAAAACATATACGAGCGTTCAAAAACCGCCTTTATTTCTGACAGTAATATCGAAGCATTTCTCAGTTATTGTATGACAGTAGAGATTAGAGAGTATTCGAACAGATTTTCATAAGTTGTTAGACGATTATAACGCAAGATTGCTTTCTGCTAATCCTGATGAAAAACCGAATTTTCAGGCGTACACCTCATTCGAAGATCTTTATTGTATTATTAAGCGTATACAATCGCAATTGGAGGGTAAATGTTCAGCAGAGCCCGTTGCCCGCAAACCGAGATTACCGCCAATCGAGATTATGTCGTTTGACGGAGATATACGATGCACGATAATGGTTCTCTGACAGATGCTGACAGGTTGTACTATTTAATAGGTAAACTGTCACCGAAGGCCCAGTCCGTATTTGCAGGTGTCACACCCAGTGCTGAGAATTATCAGGTCATATTTCAGTCACTACTTGACAGATATCAAGACACGCGCGTCCTAGCGTCTACCTACTTTGACCAAGCTTTAAATCTTAAACTGTCCGGTGCCGCATCTGTCTCGAATTTCCAGCTGTTTATTGATAACTTCGTAACCGCGGTTAATTCTCTTAGGAACTTAAAATTAGAAGATCTTTCCACCTTTATGTTGCTTCAACTCGCTTTAAAAAAGTTGGACACTGATACAATTCGCGCATTCGAGATGATGGAACGCAATAATAAAATACCTACACTAGATAGTTTTATTTCGTTCATCAAAGATCAGTGTCGAATATTTCATAATACGCAGTCTGGTTCACCTGGCCCGTCTAACACTAACAGCAACAAACAAAGGCTGAAAAAATCGCGAAATAGTAATAATAACTCGGTCCCTAATCCACAATCTTACGTAACATGCTCGGAATCTAATAAAATTAATTCACAGAAGTGTCTGTGCAGTAATATAGTGCACGACCATTTATATAAGTGTCCCGCCTTCGATAATTCGAATCCAACCGCTCGTTTTAAATGCGTAAAAGATAACAAAGCTTGCATTAATTGCTTAAGCATAAAACATAAAACAAGTAATTGTTCTAGTAAGACAAAGTGTCGCTTATGCAATCAAAAACATCATTATCTGCTTCACTTCGATAAAGGTAACCCGTTGTCAAGCCAAGCCGCTAACCTTGACACACTTACGTCGCAGGTGCAGGCTACGATAACTGCGCCCCCTACGATTCCGAATGAGATATCGTTGTGTACGACATCCATTGCGCGGGCGGCACGCACGCGCGGACGGCCTTCGCGAGCTTGTAGTGATCAGAGCAGTGCTGAGCCGCGATGTATGGCGTCTAAGACTGTTCTGTTAGCGACAGCGCAAGTTATCGTATATGATGTTAATAGGTCGCCGCACATGGTACGTTGTTTGCTAGATAGCGCGTCTCAGACCAATCTAATATCGTTAGAGTTGTTCAAACGCCTCGGATTATGGAATAACTTTAAAAACACGAACTCAATAGTCCGAGGGATCGTCGGTTCAGAAAAACATTGCAAGGGTTCCGTAGATATTAAAATACATTCGCGTTTTGATGGAGACATTAATTTTAACATTTCTTCGCTTATCGTGGAGCGTATTACGGACACATTGCCAAACGCTAATGTGGACGTATCGCTTCTCACACACCTCGAGTCATTGCCGCTGGCAGACTCGGAGTTTGCGAATCTGGCAGACATTAATGTTTTGATCGGAGCCGCAATATTCCCGCACTTGCTACTAACTTAAGTGGTACGTAGTGAGCAAAATAACTTACCGCCCGCTATTGAGACGGTATTTGGGTATGTGATTATGGGTACCGTACCTACATTACACAAACAACAGTATTGATAAAATTTTGCACTGATATGGCTTGTACATCAGAATAGCACGTGGGTGACTATTTCCATGTGGTAGAATATTATAACACTATTCGTTTGTGCCTCAAGAGAAGGAAAAGGTAATAAATATCCAAATAGTTAAAATAAAGAAAACTCAGCCGCCATTTGCCAAAAAGCAATCCGGTTGGAATGGGACCTTATATAGTTGTAATAGTAAATTTAGTATCCAAAGTCACATTTAAACCCGCTTGAAATGAAATGAAATGAAATGAAATGAAATGAGTCTTTATTTCGTATAAACTTTGTTTAAAGTGCTTACGAAACGTCAATTTTAAATTTATCAGTTTGTACAAGTATGTATTTTTATGTTGAATTAGAGCAGCTCAATCCCAAGCATTTTTTTCGTCTATATAATCGGAAATTTTATAATATGCTTTTAAACACAATTTAGTTTTAACAATAATCTTAAATTTATTTAATGATAAATTTCTTATATTAAGAGGGAGCTTGTTATAAAAGCGTATACACTGCCCCATAAAACAGTTACTTATTTTGTGGAGGCGGGTGCTATGAACTACAAGATTATACTTATGTCTAGTATTTACAGTATGAAGATCACTTTTTTTACTAAATTTGTCAATATTCTTGTGGACATATAACAGATTATCGTATATATATTGCGATACAACAGTTAGAATGCCTATCTCACTGAACTTTTCTCTTAGAGAAACACGAGGACCGAGGTTGTAAATTCCCCTTATTGCTCTTTTCTGCAGAACGAATATTGTGTTAAGGTCTGCAGCATTCCCCCAGAGAAGAATCCCATAAGACATAATACTATGAAAGTAACTGAAATAAACCATTCTAGCTGTATCTATATCTGTAAGGCGTCTAATTGTCTTAACTGCATAAGCTGCAGAACTAAGTTTGCCCAAAAGTCTTTCTATATGCGGACCCCATTGAAGCTTGGTATCAAGCATAATACCTAGAAACATAGTTGTCCCGACGGGCTCAATTCTGGATTCCTTAAGTTGTACATTGGTTTCCACCTGTTTAACATTGGGCATTGAGAATTTTAATAGTTTGGTTTTCTTATCATTAAGTAATAAATTATTTACATTAAACCAATTAACAACTTTAGAGAGTGCATTGTTTACTTCGTCAACATTTCTCTGCTGTCGTCTAATATTAAAAATTAAGGAGGTATCATCCGCGAACAACACAATCTCATGATTCTTCTTTACGTAATAGGGTAGATCATTAATATAAATAAAAAAAAGAGAGGGTTCGAGGATTGAACCCTGCGGGCTCCCATTTTTAAGGCAGAACCTGGAGATGTCTTGTCATTGATCTGGACCTTCTGGATTCGGTTGCCTAAGTAAGAAACCAGGAGATCGAGAGCTTTGTTCCTAACGCCGTAATGATACAATTTCCTGACCAGAGTGTCATGATGTACACAATCAAATGCTTTTGACAAGTCGCAAAAAATACCTAATGCATCTTGCGACTTCTCCCAAGCAGCAAATATACTTTTAAGTAACTCAACTCCTGCGTCAGTAGTCGAACGACCCCTCGTAAATCCGAACTGTTTCTCGTGGAGTAGATTATGACTATTAAAATAACTAAGTAACTGACGAAGAATTAATTTTTCAAAAATTTTACTAAGTGTCGGTAGTACAGAAATAGGTCGAAAATTAGAAGGGTCGGTTGTGTCACCAGATTTAAATAAAGGTATAACTTTACTATATTTCATTAAGTCAGGAAATATTCCAGAAGCAACGCAACCATTGAATACCTTTGCAAGATGTGGAGCAATTATGGTAATAATAGATGAAGTAGTCTTCACTGACAATCCCCACAAATCCATTGTCTTTTTCATATTTATAGTTATAAATTGGTTAAGAATATCAGTTCAGTTAGTTAACCAGATAATAGTTAACGACGCTGTAACGTTTTATTGGTAATTAAACTGTTTGTTGAGTGGCGTTATGGCGAAACTAAATATGGCTTTGGTGAATTAGAACGATGATCACTTATTTATGGGTGTATGGATGTTGATGGGTGCCGCAGATAATTAAGATCCTATGCCTAAAGTCGGGACACATTTCTTTTTTTTATGAGTGTGTGACCAATTCTTGTTTCGGAATTCATAAGATGCCTGAAGACTTCCGACATGATCTAACGGTTCATGTCCTGGAACTGGAACCAGGGCGGACGGCTTAAAGTGCCCTCCGAATCACGATAGTGCACTAATATAAATGCCACATGAATGATACCCGTCGAGATGGTGAACTTTGTGAACGTTGCCTAAAATCGGTATAGAAACCAATAAAGAAGTTATTTTTCATTATATATATAGTTGTGCATAATAAGTCAGGTTCAAATCTTGACATAAATGATTTGACTAAACATTAAACACAACCGCATATTATTATGTTGCGTGCGAGTAGTATAATTTATAGGATATTGGCTAACGGTGATCACGCGAATTATTATTTAGGAGCTTAAGGCGCTGTCCTAAGCGACTGTTATGGTAAATGAGGGGGTGAAGCAGGGGAGGTGAAGGGAGCTTAGCTCCGTCTACTGCGGGGCGCCCCCCTTCATTCTCGTCGCGTGCGGCCGTATTCTGGCGACATCCGTATTCCAATATTTCAAAATCGCAAGCAAAACGTTTTAGCATATTGAATTGAGATACTGATATTAAAATTTATATTACATACATCAATCTGTTTGTACAATTTAGGCATAGCGCAATTTTTGTTCTCAGTGCAGCCATGAGCAAAACTGGTTTACATTAGACGTTATAGGTATTAAATGTTGACGAAAGTAGGTAAATACCTACGTGCCGTAAGATGATAAAAATAATTAAGTCAGTTCCATGTATGGAGAGGCCATTATTATGTTTGTTTTGTTTTTGTATAAAAATAGTGAAGCAGTTCATAGAATACCTACATCTAATTCCATTCCTGCCATTTTCAAATCTGTTTTGCAATAAATTGGCTGTGACATACGGGCGGACAGACAGACAGACATTGCGAATCTATAAGGGTTCCGTTTTTACAATTGTAAAAACGGAACCAAAAATTTTTGGCTACGGTACCCTAAAAAACACAATACTGCTCTACTAAGCGCAAAAGCCGTATCTCAACTAAAGCGAGTTACGAGATAATTGAAGTTTAGTAAAAGTTGATTTCTTTTATTTATTTATGGATGTTTATTGTTATTATAGGTACAATTATTATGGCAATAGTTTCGAAATACGTCACCGTTTTTAGGGGTTGTGAGTGATTGGAGAGGGAACAGGGGAGGCCTTGAAAACCCCCTCACCATTTTCACTTGCCGGAAATACTTGATTTCCTCTGAAAAAAAAAATCTCCAAACATCGGTGTGTATGCACTACCAACTTCCACATTCATCACACTAGTTTAATAAACTAAGGTTGTCGGAGCCCTGCGAAGGGCTCCTATTTTCGGATTAAGGGTCAAAAGGGAACCTAACATAACCTATTTATTTACTTATTACAGTCGCACCTAACCCAAGGCACTCGAAAGCAATGACGCACAAATTTGACATTAGCTGTCAATATGATCATTCCAAGATGGCAGTTTTGCGTTTCGTTTCACGTTTTTCACATAAAACCTAAAAATTACATTTGCAAACTGTGTACTAAAGTATAAAAACTATGTTCCGTTTTGCATAATTGCCGAAGTATTTATGAAATTTTGGAAATTGTTTAAAAATATTTAGACGCAACTCCGGCAGCCAAAATTACTTTTAGGGGATTAAAACGAACTACCTTAAGCCCCCTACACTACCAATACCCTCAAATTCAGGCGACTCGTTTCGAAACCCAACCCATTATTATTTTTCAAAATAGATGAAACATCAAAAATATATGTGGATATACCTTATTCATGAGATACTGCTATGTCACTTAGAAAATTATAGAATTAGAATTTGAGTTACTGCTTTTTCGTTAGCTCTCGTCATACATGTTTGTATGGAAAAATATAAAAAAATTCTTTCGCTTCAAATATGTGTTATTTCAAAGAAAATAAATATTAAAAGATATTTATTTATATTCATTTATAATTTATTAAAGAAATACAGAGTTTACAGCTCATCAAAAGTTAGTTGTCTGCTACAACCCGGCAGGTTTTCTTTATTCTCCTCGAATGTTAAAGGCAGTGTGTGAGGTGATAAGGCTTCAATACTTATTATTTGCTGTTGTTCACGAGGCACAGTTTCATTTACTTTCCTTTTACGGCTTGGTATTATAGAAATTTCAAGCACTGATGAAACATTTTCCTCTCCGTGATCTCGCAATGCCATCCCTTGAGCTTGACGAGAATCAACAATTTCAGGCAACTGCCAATTCATATAAAATGCCACAAGCTTCTCCCAGAAAACATCATCTCTTTCTATAATTTCTATTTTTAGTGGTATACTTTCGCCACTCCACACAGCAAATAAACACTTTTGTTTGCGTGTAACGTGGCGTTGCTCCTGAATTTGGTAATAACAATTACAATATTTGTTTAGACTAGTCAGTTCACTTTTTTATCATGTTTACATATTTGTATTTTATTTGCTCTTATACTATGCTCCAGACCATTCTTATAGGCAACTTTAGAACATTAAATTTCCACAATCGTGTTTGGACCTATTAACCAATCTGGCGTGGCACCAATAATCGAATAATCCACAAGGCTCGATTGTTACATTTTCTTGCTTCGCCAGTTGTTGCAAAGCTAGTTGTTCATTTTAGATTCCATGCGCAACTGATTTACATTGCAAATATTTTATTTGTACAAAATATTTTTTACTAAGTTGGCTTTACTGCTGTTATCTCTTATTTTTACCACTATACAAAAATTTCAGTCTGTCAACATATTCTTACGCAATTCGAACCAGTCACTGCTATCCCTCTTGTAATTTTTGCTTATCACTACGGAATTTGAGTCAAATTTGTTAAAAAAATTGTTTGGCATTTGTTGGCTAGCTCTTGAACAGATCGTGTTAGGAATGACTGAAGTCAAATGTGTGTAAGACGTTGCAGAACTGTTATCTTTAACTTCACTGTAATTACAATAATGATAATTAGTTACGTACTTTATTATTAAAATTTTGTAGCGCTCATAGCGAGACTTAGCTTGTCGTTCGTAACAGATCGACAAAGTTAAGCAACGCTTGCACAGGTCGCCACTTGGATGGGTGACCGTGTGTGGCATTTACATCTGAGCGCTACCGTGCTTCGGAGGGCACGTAAAGATTAAAAAATACTATATCTTGTGTTATAGCAAACAGAGAAGTTACCTTCTTACTTATAAATTATTGATTTTAGAAATTAAAAGATATTAGATGTACTGAGACATACCTAATAGTTTATGAATAATCAAAGTTTTACCCAATGTACCTAAAAAGGTTTATGTTCAAAACACAATAATACAACATTCGTTACCGCTTAAGTGCGGATTGCGGAACGCCATATTAGCGCTGTCGTTATTATTGTTCGCCGTGGCGGCATCTTAGCGCTCCAGGCGCTCTGACAAGCTAATGAATTTGAAACATAGGTACATAAAATGATTCGATTTTATGTTATTACTCTTTCAAAAATTGAAAACTGTGGCAGCTATGTATTGTGAGAATAATTTATATAATTATATTATGCATAATCGATAATATATAAGTAACATAGTTAGTCATAAAAGACTCTTATGAAAATAATTTGTGAAAAAATGTTACATATTTCATAATCACTTGGCCATGGATGAATTTCTATTTGATTACGACGCTTTCTTGTACAAATCCTTCGTAGAACTTCATTTCTCTAATCGTCCATATTTTATTCTTCTAATTATATATTTATAAGCACAGAAACAATAACACATTAAACGCAACAAGAGTATAAACTTAGTTCCTAATTATATGTGCCCTTAGTGACATGAAAAGCCTATTTGATTCAAAGTATTCAGTCTATAACATAAAACATGAAATTACGAACTAAAATCGGCGTATTATAATGACAAACAGTTTTACGTAAAATTTCGTGCAGCGGAGACGCAAGCGACATGACCTATCTCTCACAGGGCTCATAGCCGAATGATGAGGTCTGGGCGGGGCGTAAACTAGCAACTGACACTCAGTACACCGCTTATGCTAATAAGGTTTAAATTGCTGAAGCGTTTGATATTGATGGGATCTACCGAGCGTCAAAATCATAGACGTTTGGCAGATTTTATTTAATTTTACAAAATATACACGTATAATATGAAAATAAATAGGGTAATTCTTTAGTTCATTAGATTTCCTACAATATTATCAAAAAAAAATATGACAGCTTACGATCAAAATATTGCAAACAGTGAGACGAAAGATTATTTTCTGCCTCGATTTTGTGATTTTTTTACCGTAATTCTATTTTACGTACATGAATAATTCTTTCAAAAGTCTTTTGTTCAGACTTTTGACTTTAAGCTCTAATTTTTGCTAGTTTGTAATATGTACCGTTATGGCTAGATGCGCGACGAAAAATTAGGTGTTTCACGGCTTCTGAGGTATAACAGCGCCTTAAAATAGGGATCTATTCAATTTATTTCGTATTCTAGTTAAATCATTGATATACTTTTGTAGAATGCATAAATATCAATATCTCCTTAGATGTGGATCACCCACATTCTTTCCTTTTTATCGAAAAGATAAAATTATATGCACAAATTCTTTCCTATATAAAAATGCAGAATGATTATCAAAAATTAAAGATGGATTTGTTACTAGATGCGTCTATATAACCAATATAAATTAACGAACCAAACTAATCCATCCATTGAGAATCAAAGTATCAACCCAACGTCAGCACGTGTACCAATAATGTTTCGGTGTCTGAGCGGTGACGTCACACATCATACAATCGCCAAAGTGACTGCGATCCTGTCAAGCGCAATTGGATGGATGAAGTCACCTCTGCGTGGAAATGTCATTATGAGTAGTATACTTTTAGTACATAGACAAGAGACTGCGCGGAGTTCACGAAGTTTACGCCCGCAAGTATTTTTATTCCCTATTCCATTTGAAGTGTGGGAAATCCCTTTTTAGTGCATCCTTATGCGCCCCAAGGAACATACACTCAAAATTTTGGCAAATAGCTAAATAGATTTAAACTTAGAACGAATTGCATACATTTTAAATAGAGATGGTAAAGGCTATGAAACATTATTTTGTAAACATTTTCTTATTATAAAAAACAAGTGTTTTAGTTTTTATAAGAATTTCTTTATTTTCACTTTTAAGCAGTTTATTCCTCAGCGATAGCCTAGTGGAGATACCAACAGACATGCAGAAGGTATCAAGTTCAAATCCACGGCGCGCATCAATGACTTTTCGGAGTTATGTGCGTGCCTCGGAGAGCACGTTAAGCCGTTGGTCCCGGTTTTCAAGTAGATCTTTGACAGTCGTTATACGTCAGTACCTTCTAAATAAACTGACACTAGTCTAATCCTTGGAATATCGCTATCCCTTCGGGTTGCGGAGGTCAGACAGGCAGTCGCTCTGTGGAAAAGCTAATATTCAGCCAAATCCGGTTAGACTAGTCAGCGGACCCTAGGTTGAAACTGGGATAACGCTAGGAGGATGATGATGATTCCTCAGCCTAGCCAAAAATAGCCTGTTTATACCTCAAAATTAACTTGAAAGTTTATCCGCGTAAACGCTTTTAAAAGCTCTTCAAAGCTTATTATGTTAGGTTAGGTTTTGTGAGGTCGGCCTATAAACAATGAATATAATATTTTATTCCAGTGGCTTCTTTATCAATCCACTGATCATAAAAGTTCCAGTACACACGTAAATCAATGTAGGCAGAGGTCATTATTTGGATCGGTGACCACTGGTTGTGACATGTATGTGTTACTTCATTAATTTAAATATTAGTTTATTCAAAAGCTATTGGTACTTTAGCATATAGATACTTAGGCGTATTATCATTCAGTACTTTTTAAATTCAAATTCAATAAAAAAATAACCTTTTACATCCAGGACTTGCCTACCATTGAGTGTGAGGTCTTTTTAGATAAAGTTTGTTTTTCTAAGGAGCAATTGACAACTGACAGTCGCAGTCTGGAGCGACATTCATATTCCGTGGTATAGTCTACTGACATTATATTTTAGGATATTAAGTCTCCGTCAACTGCTCTCTTAGGCTCACCCTCACCGGTGCCTTTTTGTGTCCAGTTTAGCAATTTTATGAAGCGTTAAAAACGAAGATGACCGACGATTCGAGTGGTTGCCACATTGTCAAGGACTTCTCACAAAACCGATAAAAACGCAATGAGTTGTATTGTGAAAGATTTACTTTCACAATACAACTCATTAAGTTTGACTCTGGTAAGTTTTCAATCTGTTAAAACGCCTAAAGAAAGAAAAACAAGCATCTAGTTGGGAACATTCCCGTTCGCCCGCATTTTGACAACAAAAATCAACAGGTGAATTATACAAGAGTAATTAAAAGGGGAAAAGAAAAAGGACAACTTAATTAACTTGGTGTCGGTGCTCAAAATACAAAAATTTCTCTAAAAGCTTCAAACAATGTTGAGGGAATTTATTTATAGATATACTAAACTTGGTATCATTTTCTCCGTTAAATAAGCAGAAATTCTCAGTTCCAGCTAATCTATGCAATATTATAATTTATAAGATATAATTTGATGTTCCGTTGTTCAGACTACGCCCCCACTTCTGTGCGGAGGATCTAACGGCTTTTACATCTAGATAGGAGTGTTCAAATCTTGGCAACAAATGAAGTACCTAAGATAAGTCTACCGGGGAGAATCTCCGTCTTCTTAATCGAAGTGTGAGGCAAATACAAGCCAAGTTCGCGAAATAGCTGAAAGTATCGGGAAACGATTTGTACAATGTCGTTGTTGCCACGATTGTTGTGTTGATATTTATTATTGTCAAGAAGATAAGTCTCAAAATGTGTTAATACATTTAAAAAGGATCTTATTCGTTTCCTAGATGGTAGTTTAAATACATAATGCGACTCTAGAATAATTCTAAACATAAAGTAGAAAAAAGTTATAATACATACATACATATCGTCACGCCTTTTATCCCCAAAGGGGTAGGCAGAGGTGTATTTCTTCACCCACTTTTCGCCAGATATACTTTAGTCCCACGTAATAAGGGGCGAGCCTATTGCCGTACCGGACACATTTCCAGACTCCGTGCTGCTGAGAATTTCGTGACAGAAAAACCCAATAACACTGTCCGACCCAGGAATCGAACCCGGGACCTCTCGATCCCACGCGCACATTTATGCCGCGAGACCAACGAGGCAGTCGTATAGGGTTTGATGTCAAGTTTTCCTTCTCTACGCAAAGATGGTATTTGCATCGTGTTATCCCTTAGTCGCCTCTTACGACACCCACGGGAAGATAGGGGGTGGTGACACTTGTATTCTATGCCGTCAACCACACGGCACAATTTATAATAATATTTTTTTAAATATATCTTATACAGATATATTTTAAGAAATACCTACCAAAAAGCAAAATAAGTAAATATTATTTCTTGTTTCTTTACACCTTCTTACTTAACAGTATTTTGACAAGAGATTACTTTAGCATTAGTAATAAATCCTACATCACGAGAGTCTTTGGAAACATTCAAACATCAGAGACAAAAAAATACAATCGGTCTGCAAATTCTTCGTCTTGTGTGTAGATCAAACCCACTGCACTTGATGCATAATTACGCGTCAGCCGCTAAAACCACTGAGCTACCCGCGCCAAAGTATGAAAACATTGAGTCTATAATAATAACTGTATGAACTTTGCTATTATTTTTAAGTATAATGTTTTCGTTGGATAAATTATTTCAACGCAAATGTTACGATCAATTCTGAGAAGTTGGAGCTGTGTCGAATTTATTCTCGGTTACTTTATTTTTGATATGAAAATGTTGATTTAAAATATATTGTTTCTCACTACAATTTTGTTTCGCAGATTTCTTTTTGTTATCCGTGTCCTAGTTTTGGAAGAAATATATATCTTTGCTAACATAATTGTATTTCTCAGAACGTGCTTAAATAATATTATAATGCCGAATTATGTTGCTAACTGCCACAAAGTACTTTTCTTTAAAGACATTTTTTAATGAAAAGTTCATAATAATATAATGTAGAAAAATTCACCACATTTTAAGGATCTTTTAAGGTCTGTGGTGAAAAAAATATCTTTAGGCCACCATCATGTCATATATATTATTGGGATGATGCCTTTCACTATATAATTCCACTGAATGTCTCAAATCGGCATGAATTCGATTTGTTGGTGAAAAAGTATTTATTACCAGATTCATTTAGTACCAGATGTTTTTACAAAAACTAATAACAGACGAAAAATTAATAATACCGTCGGAAACATTATATATCGCCATTGTTTTTTTACTATATTATTATATGGTAAGATATTTGATTATTATTACGCTTGAGATTTAAGTGACAAATAACTTCATACTTCTCAAATATATTAATCCGGAAATATCTTACGATTTCTATCCCAATATATTTGTATATAATCTTACACGGGTCCTGTGAATACACAGCAAATAAATAAACATGTAGGAAATTTTAAACGAATTCTTTATCCAGTTACCAATAACGATTACGTAACAACACGAACCAAAGGATACAAACAAAGTGGAAGTAAAAAATAAACAAAGAATTATTCGCACAAAAATACATACACACAGAATAAAAACACTGAAACATATACAGATACAAACACCAAATACAAATTTACACACACATATTATTTTTTACAGTACCTATGCAAATCCAAACACCGAACGACGACACACCCGAATTTGCGCATCTCCATACATCAATGTAATATCCAAGTTTATACCTCAATATAGATGGAATATTTCTAATTTTACCTGACGTAAACAACGTCGATGTCCCTAAAACTGAAAGAAATCTCCGACTGTAAACATAATTATTTTAATGTCAATATCAACATTGAAATTGTAAGTTCACAAGTCCGGTAATGTATTCCCGAGCGATGCCGGGGGTCACTTATGTAAACAATGCTTTATGGTATGGGGTAGGTCGTAGTAATAAGCGATTTTAAAACCCTAGGTAGCCCATTTTTATAATAATATTTTTAAAATTTAATTTTAGTAACTGCAACATGAATTTAAAATTAGGCGCTTTAACCATTATTGTGTTATTTGATATTGAAAATAAGCTTAGCAAAAAAATTACAAATACAAAAAAATATATTACAGCCATAAATTGTCTGTCAGACAAGAAAAAAAATGTTTTGAGTTTAAGAAAAACAGGATATCGTAATGCTTTCATCCTATTTTTAGCATATTTGATAGTTTTCGGCGTACAAATAGCATAATAGAAGCAGATTAAATTAACAACAAAATTAAATAGACCTACAATAGAAATAAACTAACTTCACCGATTAACAATACATCCTTTCTCTTTCACCTTGAACCACACCCATCGAACATTTGTTTAAACAACTTCACCCAGGTTTTCTTATAACTACAGTTGGTTGCGATCGGTTTGACTTATTTGTTTTTTGTGCGACGCTTTGCCCGCCATTGACGATACGCAGCACCCGTTCCCGGGAATGACGAGGTTAATGAACCAAGCACTTTCAATTTCATTACTCCTATCGGGAATCGATGCCCTTTAAACTAAACGTATTATGGATTAGTGAGATCTTCGAGCTATCAATAAGAAAGCTGTTCGACTAAAAATAATTATAATATGATGTGTACTTCGTACCATGGATTCGAACCCGACCCTTTGCATGGCAGTCCGTTGGTATCTCCACTAGGCTATCGTAGCCAGAAGAACACATGCGGTGCAGTAAAAATAACACGGAAGCAAAATCTAAAACATAATTAATTACAAGCTGATTAGACCACTAATGTCCTCCTGACCGATTTCAGCCACGGCGGCTTGTCTTTTTATGAGACTTGCCATCTGCGCGGGACATATTATAGTGCACAAGTGTGTGCGCGTACACAAGTGCACTCTCTATTCCCTCACTCTCATAGTCCGATGGGACGCCACATGCGACAAGACCGGAGAGAGATTGGGCGCAGGACCAACGGCTTAACGTGCTTTTCGAGGCACGGGGGTGTGACACCGCCAACTCCCTGACTCCGAACTTTCATTGGATAATTCCTAACAGAAAAACCCAATATCACTTTTTGTTCGACCCGGGAATCGAACCCGAAACCTCATGATCCGCAGTCGCTTACACTACCGCAGGACCACAGACTAGGTTACTGTCAGCAGCACAAAGTTAATAGAATTCCAAAAGTAATTTACTATACTAAACAATGTAAGTATAATTTTAAAATAAACACGAAGTTACCTTCAAATATAACAGCTAATTATTCTCCTATTTAATTTGCTTGAAATGTTTAAGGGCTCATTGAACTTTAAATGGAACTACATATGGCATAAAGCTTTATTTGACGTTGAAAATGCAATGTTTGTCCAACGTACATACATACAATCAAATATAGACTCACGCCTGTTTCCCAGAGGGGAAGGCAGAGACTACGGAACACCATTTGCAACGATCCTGACTGAACTCTCTTGCTTCATTCACTCTCAACGTAAAAGTTCGAAAAAGAACCATGTGCCTTTGTCATAGAGATCTTTTCGTGCGTTTCAATAAATAAAACACATACACACACGCACGTACACATGTGATACAATACATCCAAGTATTTGTTTATCCGTGTACATTGCTTTACTTTTAAATATCTGTATGTACACATACAGATTTTTACAAAGTAAAGCAAATAATCCGAATATAATATCGTGCATATCCCGAGAGCTTGGACCGCGCGCACATTGATCGGCGCAGTGAAGCGACTTTGTCTAGGATACTAGTTTAGATGGGTTACTGCGTATTACACAGATACACCATTGGGGTATAGTATAAATAAATTCTTCCATTAAACGGGACGAAATTGAGCTGTCTTTTTTCCTTTACGCACAAAATTCTTCTGCACTCGAAATGCTATTTCTATTTCAACTGAGTTTCCCCATAGTAAGAGGCCATATCAACGGGACGTATCCGTAACTGCATACAGTCAGAGCTGCTTCCGACGATACTGTTTGACTTAAGCGTTTGATGGCAAATACGAACCGTTCATGTTGGTTGCATAAAGCTTGTGTTACTAGTTTAATAGACGTTCAGCAAGAAATAATAGCGACTGTCTGCCAAATGTATGGCATGTTTTACTAGCGTTGCAAGCAATTCTTGTCTTATCATTCTTTATTACCTACTAAACTTCTTCCACGGCTCTGCTCGCATAAGATTTCGTTATGACTAGAAGAAATAGCCTGTTCCTCTCCAGCCTCCTAAATACAAAATTATACCTTAATTATAATTCCATAATACTGCTCCGTTTTAAAGTGAAAGAAGGACAAATAAACAAACACATTTTCGCATTTATAATTAAATTTTTGTACGGATTGTACCTACCATATTATCATCATCATTATCATCAGCCTGCCATAGTCCACTGTTGGATATAAACCTCTCCAATAACACGCCACTGCCCAATTTTCGGCTCTTCGTGTCCAACTGCTACCAGCCATTTTGTGTTTGTCATCACTTTATGTACCAAATAATATAATATATATTACCTAGGTGCAACATCTCAAAAAAATCTTGGAACATGCATTGAGACACTGTATCTCATACCAGATCTATGTATGTCCATAGAAGTATTACAGCAGACATTCTATTGCACCATGACAACTGATTCAGCAGACATAACATTCCTACATTTTTACATATCATAAATGAATATTCACAATGTCAATTTGAATAACTACATATGTTGTACATTCAAAAACATCTACTATTCAATGCTGTAAAAATAACATTAGTCAGTATCCGGAACATTTTCCCTCGTATTCTAAAAACTATTTTGCTGACGTTCACAAAAGGTTGTCGACGTCTTGGAGGCATTTGACACGGCTTAAATGACAGGTGAGAGGGAAAACGGAATGGATTCCGCCGGGACACGTGTTTATTTTTTATAACTGGACAGCTTGAAATGTTTGGGCCTTTATAGAATAATATTGCTAGACGAAATAAATGGTTCTAACCCTGTAAAAGTTTTAGTAAAATGGGTTTTGTGTGCTTGTCGGTTAGATTTATGACGATACCTTGTTGTCGCAAAAGATCAAAAGAGTCGTTGCAAAAGGAGAACTGGTCAAGTGTGTGTCGTACCACACACATTGCAGGCCTCGTAATTGCCATTAATAACACTAATAATGATTTACCTAAAAGAACTCTAATTCGAGTATTGTTGGTTATTTACCAAAGTCTAATTACTAACATCATTTTTATTGTAACTATATTCTCTTATATCACTATGTAGAAAGGAACGACCTATTATTAATATTTTAATTATAAAACAAAAATATAGTTTAATATTATAAAGAATCTTTAAAGAGACGTCCACTGCGACATAGGCCTCCCCCAAGGTTCACCACACATACAGAACTGAAATGAGTTGCCCGCAAATCTGAAATGAAAACTACTACGTTTTTTATAAACACATATTATTCTTGCAATATTTTATGGAGGTAATACTTTTACATTTGTTACCATCGTTCGTCGTTGTTATCGTTTTGTTAAAGTAAACATATTTTAAAGTATTTATTTCTTACACCAACAACAACGGCGGGCAAACACTCGACGTTGTTTGTTTATACTATATGTTGTTTCATTCTAAAAACAATTTTATACTTAGTATTACTTTATTTTCTTAAAACATATTTTTGAGACTCATCTTTATTTTATGAGATACCGAAACATTTGCAACGATTTCTGCTGTACATTCGCAGCAATGATATATCAAGGAATTAACAAAATATGTATATGAGTATTTTATCAAGCTAATATTCTGTCATATCTGCTTAGACTAAGAAGCGGACAGCAGACTACTTACCGGGACAAAACTGAGACAATGAAAATGATTTATCAAGGTTATTTGATATCATATTTATTTTGATGTATACAAATCGGTAATGTTTAAGGATTTTAGACATAACCATGTAAAAAATCTAACAGTAGCTTTTAAATGTACCAAATCGTCGACAAACAATTTTACTGGTACAAATCTCGCTCTATATTTTTAATATTTCATATTTATTTCTTATTTTTCAAGTCTTTCCATCAAAAGTCATTGAAAATGTACATATTTCTGCCAATAACACGTACACTTAAAATAATCTACCTCTTCACATTTTTAAAATGTTGAGACGAGATCTCAGGTAGGATTGTCGGGGTTCGATAAAAACACTACTAGACTGAACAGGTATTTTATTATTACTTTTAATTTATAGAAGGTTGGCGCAGCGGGAGTGTAAGCGACTGCTACGCCGATGGTCGCGGGTTCGATTCCCGCTCAAGTCAAATATTTGTGTGCATGAACATGGATGTTTGTCTTGGTCTGGGTGTTTCTATGTATAATGTGTATGTATTTACAAAAACAGAAAGTATATATGTATGTTTATCCATTGTCTTGTATCCATAGTACAAGCTCTGCTTAGTTTGGGACTAGATGGTGATGTGTGTATGTGGTAGAATAGAATAGAATAGAATTACGTCTCACTACCGCTTACATATTATATGAGCGAACTAGGTAAGCACTGGCCTGAAGGCTGGAATGTAGACTCCTGCTGCTCTCCGACGCTCGCAGCTCGTAGGGTCGCCGGTGTAAGCTGAGCGGAGGCTCAGGCGGTGCAGCCGATGTGGACCGAGCGGTAATGCTCAGGCGTAAGCCGGTGCAGACAGGCACCAGTAGCCTGGCTGTGGAAGCTCGTAGGCAGGAGCGATGCTTGGGCGGCGGCTAGTAGCGGCACGGCACCAGCAGCTTGTAGTTTGTAGCCCGCAGGGAGAACTTCAGGCCCGTAGGGCAAATCGTGGCCTGTAGGGAGAATGTCAGCCCGTAGAGAGAATTGGAAACAGCACAGAGAATACACAACAACTGGTCAGGAACAGGCTGTTCCTAGATCGGCTGTTATTCGTAGGAGACACAGATACTACAGACAGAACATATAGGCACACAGGGAACTAGAATAAGCTTACCCCCAGCGGGACAGTAGATAGAGATGTAGAAGAATAATACTTGGTTGTCACTACAACCATCAGCGCGGCGATGCGTAAGGAAAGTGACCGATTTAGATCGCGCACCCATCTTATATAGTCATAGACCAATGAGTCACAGACTGCCTGTGGCTCTGTCTATGACCATATATGGTAACAATTCCTAGCGAAGCGCTCTTCGGAATTAGCTGGCGTTAAGTGCCTGCGAGATATTATAATGCAATACGTAGTATTACGTTAGATTAGATTAGATAAATCTTTATTGCACACCATGTTCATAACATGTACGTTACAATGTTCATAACATGTACCTATACGATAGTTCACCTCTTTTAACCTTAACGTGAGTGAAGCTAAGGGCTATGGCCGTAGCAATCATTGAATCGCCATCCATTTTGAGTTCAAAGCCTTAGTTTGAATATAAGTAACTGAGGCATATCTCCATCATCAATATATAATATTTCAAAGTCTTGCGTTACTTATTGACTGATAGAAAACGCACAACTGTAACAGCTGCGCAAGAAGCTGAAATTTGGCATGTAAGGTCTATTGGGGAGCGAAGATGAGCACTAGAGACGATTCTTGATAATTCACATCCTAAGGGCGGTTTCAGATTTGCGTTTTATACGCGTGTATAAGCTCGTTTTTGGAAGCGCATGTAGGCGCGTATAGGCGCGCCTTTTGGCACACGCGCAACTCATACGACCGTCGACGCGCTTCTAAGCTCATATAAGCGCGAGCCGTCAGAATCCATGTTGACACTGACACAATGTCAGTACCGTTTCGAGCGAACAAGCCAAAATATGCCCGTTTACGCGAGTCCAGTTTTTCGAAGCGCGTAATGTAGCGCGCGTGTAAGCGCGTATGCTGAAACGACCTTATAAGCGCAGAAAAATACGCTAATCTGAAACCGCCCTAAGAGCTGCGGGCGATTGACTTATTAAATGAAGGATAATGATTAATTAGGTATTTGTTTACTTGATGGAAAATTTCGTTGCAATGATAAAATTCACATGGACGAAATCGACACCATCCAGCAATTGGAATTCGGCGATCAGAATAATAGTTGTTCGGAGTAATCTTACTTCAATGGAGTCGATTTAATTATGCATACTCTGAAATCAGATTATCGTTTCACGTTCGTTTTACTGTTCGTGAATGTCGAAATAAACAACTTCCAAGTATTTTCATACTTTAGCCTGTGACACAGGGTGGTATTTCTAATTGTATATCACCAATATACATAATTTGGTATATTATTGTACAGAAAACCTGAAGATTGATTGGCCATTATTATTTATGAATATGAAGTAGCTGTATTTTATTTACGTAATGAAGAAAACGTACGGTGAAATAAGCTCGTGTTTGCTCGATCTAGTTATCTAACGAGCACAGAAAGTACTACTACGTAAGATTTAAAGATACATTGAGTTCATTCTGTATTTCTCATTCTTCATCTGTAGATACTAACAACAAAATTTAAGCAATGTCTGTATGCTAGGTATATCTTTACATTCCAGACATAAAGACAAACACCGTCCCAACATTATATTTTCTACGACCGTTACGTACAAACGTCGAGTAATAGGCAGATAACACCATGATGCCAGACTGTAAACTCAGAATAAACCTTATAAAATCCGTAAATAGTATTTTCTTTACAATGTTCATCATTCACGTAAATCTAAGATAATACTAACGTCTTACTGAGCAATACGTCTCACAAAAACGTGGCATAAAAACGCCAGAGTTCCTTCCAATACATTAAAAACCTGAAAATAGCGGTAAAAGCTATTAGCCCTAGGTAAGAATACCGAACCCGATTTTACCCACGTCTTCGCGTAGAAAACTTAAATTTACTTTCTAGCTACCTTTATAAAAGCTTTTGAAAAAATTATTTCAAAGAAAAACGTCGATTCAATTAGTCTGTACTGTACTAAAACTACCCCTCAGTACCCTGCCAAAGACATGAGCAATCAATGTAGTTTTCCAGTATTTTTGAGATTCAGAGGGTTGAATTATAGAAACTCCTATCAAAACAATTTTCAGCCAGACGGTGCTAAATAAATCGATTTGCAACAAATAATAGTTAAAAATGTTTTTGTGATTTTTTTCGAATTTAGTTAGTGTGTACTAGGCATTTATTGGGTAGTTTAACTGCCAAGCTATAGAAAAAGGCCTGGTATAAGCTAAATTTAAAAATGAATTTTCTGAATTTAAATCACTTTTGAAGCAAATTTTTAAAGACTAAACCATAAGAATGCATTGTGAAGAACTTTACCCAGATTTCGCACTAGGAGAAGGATATTAAGCAGAATCAATAGATTTTCGCTTGCAAGCAACCGCTTTATAGCCTTAAGTGCTACTAATACATACACAAAAACACACCTCAGAGACCATCGATTGCATGGCGCGAGCAAAGCACATACAAACGATAGCTTTAAAAGGATTTTCTGAATTCGTAATACTTTGCATTGAAAACTATCCACCATTGGCTTCACAATATTTTTTATAAAACCACAGTAAACACTGTACCGAGTTATGATATTGAAACCGCAGCCAGAGTTTACCTATTTGATATTTTTTATTAAAAGTTAAAGCTTTGATTGATGTCAAGTGATGAAATATTAACGACGTCATCAGCCTTTAACAGTCCACTGCTGGACTAGGCCTCTCCTTTGAAAGGAGGAATTGGCCTACTATACCACGCTGGCCAAACGGGTTGGTATAGGGTTTGTATCAAGTTTTCCTTCTCTTACAGTGTTGTTCTCTGCATAATATGCTCCCTCTGTCGGTTCTTACGACACTGGGGTGGTGACATTCCGTATTCTTAATCCGTCACCACACGGACGGATGATGAAATATTAATTAATAGATATTAAGTGCAGTAAATAACGATAATACACTTGCAGACGAGGAGAAGCCCGCAGCCAAACCACTTGCACCCAAGATCAAGCGAGCAGCCGCCACGAAGAAGTAGGCCTTATTCATAATATTCATTAATCCGTAGGTAATTAACGTTATACATATTGTTATTTCACCCTCACTGTTTCTTTATTCACACTATTTTTAGTTTTTTTGTTAAGTCATGTCAACAATGAATGGGAAACTAATCTGTCATAATTGTCAGTTGTCAATTATGTCACGCAACGTTCCGTTACTCGTAAAAAAAAAATGTAGTCTTTAGATTTGGAAATGTACGAAATTGAATTAGTGTTAATGCCTACTCTGAGTAATTTTGTGTGTTGGTATATTATTTTATCTTAATTTTATTGTTATATTTGTTAGTTTTAAATTTATCTCTTCACATTAGTTATCTTTCTTCGATAATGCATTTAACTGGCGGGTGGACGAAATGAATACGCTTAACGTAGTTGCAATTTTTATTGTGTATTAAATTATTTATTTATATAGCCTATATAAGTACTATATATTATTATATTTTATTATTATTTTATACATTACTATATTTATTATTATTATTTTATATTTATATGTCAGTTACATACTCAATTAGCGACGATGACAGTTTTCTAACAGCTACGAGCTTTGATGATAGCTTTACTAGTATACCGTCTCTGGGAGACACTCTCCAATCACAGTTTTCAGACGTGCCCAAGAACTTTAATGTAGTCCATTTAAATGCACAGAGTATTCCAGCCCTATTCCCTGATATGCTGGCCAATTTTGATTGCAAAAACATACATGCAATTCTTATCTCTGAGTCATGGTTGAAACCGTGTCTCTTATCGAATTCTTATTCTCTTCCAGGTTTCCAACTAATTAGGAATGATCGCGCGTTTGGCGGTGGTGGCGGCGTTGCCATATATTAACGTGCTCACATTCTGTATCATATAGTCACTATGTCATCGCAGCCGCCACCGTCGAATGCTGGCGAGCATCTCTTCTTAGAAGTGGAACTCCATCATACAAAAGTGTTGCTTGGCGTATATTATTCTCCTTCGTGTCGTATAAATTTCTTTTCTTCCTTCGAGCAAATCCTGGAAAATCTTACTCCATCTTATGATCATTCCATTACTATGGGAGATTTTAATACCTGTCTCCTTAAACGTGATTCTCGAACTACGTCTTTTCGTCGTGTTACAGAATCCTGTAATATGACTATATTAAACCTTAATGCGACACATCACTTTCCTAATTCTGTTCCTTCTCTACTGGACCTCATCTTAGTTTCTTCTCCTAATTTCGTTTACAGGCATGGTCAATTCTCTGCCGATGCATTTTCCTACCATGACCTTATCTATCTCTCATACAAAATACGCCCACCTAAAGCGAAGCCAACAATAGTTTTGCAGCGCAATTTTGGTGGCATGGTGCTTGACGAACTGCGTGAGGATGCTGCCAAAATAGACTGGGAACCACTGCTGTCCACCGAGTGCGTGGACACTAAGGTGCACATTCTGACAACCAATCTCTTTAAGCTATATGACGTTCATGCCCCAATTCGCGCTATAAAAATAAAACATTTGCCAGCACCTTGGCTTACTGAGGACATCAAGAAGATTATGACAAAAAAAGCTGCAGCGAAGACAAAAGTAAAGCACAGGCCAACTCCTTCAAACATGGAAAACTATGTGGCTATAAGAAATCACTGCAACAAGGTGTGAAGGAAAGCACAACGCCAAAATATACATAAATCCGTTGAAAACGGTGTTCCAGCAAAGGTCTGGAAATTTCTCAACACTTTAGGAGTTGGTAAGACTAGGCACCAATCTATCCCAAACAATATAAATCTAGATTCTCTTAATGCTCATTTCTCTTCTTCGCCCAAATTTGATGGAAATGTTAAAAATAACACATTACAATATCTTTCATCCTTACCAACCCCAGATTATTCTCCTTTTGTCTTCTCGCAATTCACCGATTGTGATGTTAAGAAGAGTATTATGGCAATTGCGTCCAATGCAGTCGGTGATGACTGTATCAGCAGGAAAATGATCCTTCCCATCCTAGATATAATCCTTCCAATCCTATGCAACATTTTAAACCAGTCCATTATCCGTGGCATCTTTCCGTCAGCGTGGAAAGATGCACTTATAGTTCCCCTACCTAAAAAACCTAAGCCTTGTTCCTTTTCAGATTACCGTCCCATATCCTTACTACCTTTCCTGTCAAAAGTCCTTGAACGCCTAATCCACACTCAACTCAGTTCCTTTCTCCATAAAAATTCGCTCCTTAATCCATACCAATCTGGTTTCCGTCCCGGCCACAGTACCGTCTCTGCATTGGTACACATCACTGATGACATTCGGAGAGGTATGGATTGTGGAATTCTAACGGTTATGTCCTTGCTCGATTTCAGCAATGCTTTTAACACCGTGGATTTTCACATCATACTCGGCATTCTCCGCTCTCTTAACATATCTCCAACGGCAATTGACTGGTTTCATTGTTACCTGTTTGGTCGCCGGCAACGTATACGCATTGAAGACTCTTATTCCACTTGGTCTGACACGAATGCCGGGGTACCACAGGGTGGCGTGCTATCTCCGTTACTCTTCACGATATTGATTAATTCTATCTCTAACCAACTACTTTCATCCTACCACCTTTACGCAGATGATTTACAGATTTACACGCAAGCCCCCTTAGATGAGTTACCAGATGCATGTAGAACCATTAGCACAGATTTGGCTCAGATCTGCGAGTGGACCAAGAAATATGGACTGATGGTGAATCCTGATAAAACTCAGTTAATTATTATTGGTAGCCCAAGAATGACTGCAAAAATTAACTGGTCCAATCTACCACTAATTACTTTCGACGGAAAAGATCTCCTTTATACTAAGAAGGTTAAAAATCTGGGGATCTACCTTGATGAGAACCTATCCTGGGTACTACAAATACAGGAGGTGAGTCGCAGACTATTTGCATCAGCCGGATCTCTGCGTAGACTACGCAACTTTCTTCCGATTGCTACTAAAATTGCGCTTGCACAATCGCTGCTGTTGCCTATTCTCGACTACGCTGATGTCAGTTATCTTGACCCCACGGAGGAGCAGCTAGACAAACTTGAGCGCCTTCAAAACTTCTGTATACGATTTATATTTGGATTACGCAAATATGATCATGTCTCAGAATTTCGCAACAGACTCAAGTGGCTCCCAATTCGTCTTCGCAGGAATACTCACATTCTTACATTACTTTATAATGTTTTATTTAATCCCAGTACCCCCTTTTATCTCAAATAACGTTTTAAGTTCGTTCATGACACACATATAAGGTCCTTGAGGTCGTCTGAGAATTTGACCCTGGCGATGCCAATCCATTCTAGCAATTACTACGGAAAATCCTTTACAGTTCAAGCTGCACGCCTGTGGAATGGATTGCCGCTAGAAATCCGTAAAGCCAAATCGCTTAACATATTTAAGTGTATGTTAAAAAGACACTACCTGTCAATCTAACGCCAATAATTATAAGCATTGTTAATTTATCATAATTATATTGTATAGCTGTCGTTCTACAAGTGTTCCGTTCACTGCTTCCATATAATTATATAATCATATTTTATTTATAATATGTATTGTATCATATAGTACCTATACTTATGTATGTTATAGTAGTATAATATAGTATGTATGATATAATATATATGTAATCTAGTATGTAACGTATAATATAGTAGGTATGTATTTATGTAAGTGTATATTACAATATGTATATATTTAGGTACTTATTTATAATTATTATAGATTACTGACGCTACACCATCAATATAGGTACATGACTGATAACCTACATCATTTCTGTCCATCCGCGGTTGCCTGGAAGAGATCGCTCTATTAGCGATAAGGCCGCCAATTGCACACTAGTTTTAAGTTATATACTTCTGTAAATACTTTGTTTGTTTTGGTGTTCAATAAAGTATAATCTATCTATCTATCTACATATTTTGTAAATCCAAATTTATTTATATAATGCAGGAAAACATGCACGAAATTGTTCAATTTGTTCGAATGCTAAGTAATACTTTCATACACAAATTTTTCTTCTTCAGTAATCTCTATGTCCATGCTCCAAGCTCCATCCAATAGCCTGTTTATTTAAAAGATACTAGACTTACAAATCACGACCACCATATCACGACTTATTAAATCTTAAGCATAAAAGTCATAAAATAAATACTACTAAATTCACAAATGTTGATAAATCTGGTGAACTGCCTCACAGGCAGAGTACAATACAGACAATGATAATTTGCAAGACTTCGAAGCAAAATGACTGCGGAGCGTTCTCTTGTAATATGCTTAAGTACTGAAATATACATACACACCGATTTAATACTTGATCAAATGCAGCCAATACAAGTGTTGGTCTCGCCACCCACAACGTGTTACCATTCCATGTCGCTCGGAGCAAACAAGTATGTGAGCCACATACTGAGTAAGGATTCTACATGTTTGCGACCGTGATTTATTTGTGTCTGTCTGACTGGTACGACTGGAGTAAGGCCAAGATAATTATATACAGTGAATTTATACTTTGCTCAGAATTTGAATTGAGAGCCGGTTTTCATTATAATCTTCGTGCGAATAGATGCTACGACAACGCTATTGACAACTTATAAAAAGTTATCTGACAATAATCTTATCTTGTCATTTCAAAGTTATACAAAAATATAAAAACAGTAAAGATAATAAATTACATGCTAAATAAAATTGCTAAATGCGTTAAGCCGGTCTCGGCTGTATTGCAGATCTTTGACAGTCGTTATGGGAAGACAATACCTACTTCTGAATAAAATGCCAACTCAAGATAAGAAGTTGAGAGAAAAACAGCAGCAATATAATATGTACGTTATACATCAGAATATCACATAAGCTAATATAATACATCGCGTGTGTGAAAAGTAGTTACAAACAGTTTTGTAAAAAACAAAAAACGGTTACTTACATCAAGACTGCTGTACTTAATAGGATATTTATAGGATTCAGCGTTCAGTGTTACCTCGTCACGCGTCACCTAGAATAAATACGAGGCTAGCGACGATATTCGCTCCAGATTCGTAATCCCACCCTATAGCCAGGTATAACTGCATTCAGTTCTATTAAAAGCTGGATTGCGAAGCAGAGCAATCATTGAAGTGAACGGACAGTTGTTTGGAGTGCTTTGGCTCTTGGCTCCATACGGGCCATTGCAGATCGCTACCTGGGGGTAGGTGTTCTTTGTCTGATGCCACATTTCTTTCCTCAGGTTAGCTGGTTGGTCTTGGCTAGTCTCGGTAGATTGAAAAAAGCTTTTGCGGCTTTTTAGTCTGCTACGGGGCAATTTATGGTCAGGTGAGGCAATGCCTGCCAGGGGGTAAATTTTATTCAGTTACGTTGGCTTAAGGCATCCTGAAATTATCCGACACGTTTCATTCAGCGCCAAGCCTCGTTTTGCGTGAGCCGATCGATGCCAAACTGGACACTCAAATTCACCCGCGGAGTAACATAAAGCTAGGCCAGTAGTTCGCGCTACATCAGGCGATGCTCCCCAGTTTGTGGAAGTCAATCGTCGGAGAAGGTTATTTCAGGTACCAACTTTCTGCATAGTAGCTTCGCAATGGCACCGCTAAGTGAGAGACCTATCAAGTGTAACTCCCAGATACTTAGGGTTTGGACTATGTTCAATATTAGTGCCCTGCCATGAGGTGTTGAGCTTTCTGCTGGCCTTACTGTTGCGAAGGTAAAATGCGCATGCCTGAGTTTTGCTTGGATTTGGTTTAAGTCCATTGTTTCTAAGGCACTTGCCAGGTTTTGTTCTACCTGCTCGAAGCTCGTACCTTGGGCTGTTAGTGCTAGGTCATCGGCGTATAGAAGACGGTCAGTTTGCGGCTTTGATTTGATTTGAGCTTTTGATTTGATTGACGGCTGGTCATCTGTGTAGATATTAAAAAGTGTTGGTACCAGAACGCTACCTTGTGGGAGACCATTTCTTTGACATTGCCATCTACTCTTGTTTTGGGCTAAGAAACCTGGAAGCGTCTATTGTGTAGGAGTTCACACAGTATTCTGATGAAACTTTTATCTTCAACCAAATGCGCGACCTTGCAAAGAAAAATGTTGGTGTTCACCGTATCGTATTTTAGTTATACAATTTAAACCAAAAGACTCCAGATTCCAGATTATACAACCGTGCATGCAACTCCGTATCCCAAATCAAATTGCTTGCCGAAACATGACTTCCTATCCATCTCAGTAAATCTTCAATAAGTTCTATAATGTACTTCTTAAAGTTGTTTATTACATAAACTGTGTTTTCTTTGTCTTTTGTAAGAATGTTTTGGAAGTATTTAAGATGAACTCTGCTCATTTAGTGGGTGAAACAGCAGAAGATGTCGTAATGGTGTTACAAGATGTTGATGGCTTTAAAACTTAAGGAAATTTATTTACCTAGTAAGGTGATATAAATTTAAGTACCAAACTAGATTAGGCAGGTAGGAAATTGTTCAGAGTGCACAGTGGAAGTTGTAATACATCTACCTGACCACGATAGACAATATATCCAGACACAATGCACTGCGTTGCACAGTGAATATAACTAATACAACTAATAATATTATTAAAATGTCTTACCAAATCTTCACTGATGCTCCTGATGATGCTCTTGAGTGGACCTATAAGATTAACTCATAATTTTGGCCAAAATAACAAGAAAATCGTTAAATACCACAGGGTCCAGTTCGGCGTCCTTCATCAGCGAAATCGTCGGGCACCAACCATGTGCATCGGATTCACTCAAGTTTTACAATGTTCATAGGTTACTTATAGGTTTATCTTTTATCACTCCGCGAGCTACTAGGACGAGCTTTCCAAAAGGCGAACAATTTATTTTAATTACAAAACCACTTAAACCACACGAGAGAGACAAAACGGCGCGGACCCAAGACCAAACGGGTAATTTACTTGTCAATCGCTCACAACCTCGTCGGACAACTTCATATAGCGACGGTTGTGAGGTTGTTAATTACTATAATCAACTCAAAAACTCAAAATTACAATAAACTGCGTGCTTGAAAGATACGGCGTGGTCCAGGCTTTTTTACGGGGAGACCAGTTCTAAGTGTACGGCCTTTGTGGAGAGACAAACAAAAACACACAAGTAGGCCTTAACAGTCTTGCTGTTTCGAAGTGTCGAGGTTTTCACCAAAAAGGGACCAGCGAAGTCCGTGCCAACACCGTCAAACGTCCTGCTTTCAGTTAGGCGATCTGCCGGTAAGTCCCCCATCAAGGGCTGCATGGTGAAAGCCTTGAGCTTATAGCAAGGGATGCAGCGAAAGACTACACTCCGAATAATTCTTCGGGCAGACAAAATCCAAAAATCGCGTTGCAAAATAGCCAACAGGGCATTACAACCAGCATGTGAATTTTTGAGGTGACGGTCAATTACCAACAAGCGTACCAAATGACCGTCCTTAGGTAACAACAGGGGGTGACGTGCCCCGTAAGGGAGGTTGGCGTTCTTGAGACGCCCTCCAACGCGCAAGAGACCCGTATCGTCCAAAAAGGGGTTCAATTTAGATATTGCTGCCGACAATTTCGATTTCCCTGACTTAAGGATAGTTATCTCCCTCTCAAAATGCGCCAATTGCACAGAACGAATCCAAAGGGTGAGGGACTCCTGTCGCTCTTGTGGTGAGAGAAACGGTGTCAGTCGTTTCTGTTGTGGGTGCCACAGCGAATGACCTATCAAACTAGGCGTCAAGCATCCGCGCGAGGCACAATCAGCGGGGTTGAGCTCACCTGGCACGTGTCTCCAAACAAGCTTGACTTCAGATTTTTGGATTTGGGACACGCGATTAGCGACAAATACCTCCAATGTGTGGACAGAAGCCTTCAACCAACAAAGAACAATTTGGCTGTCTGTCCAGGCGTAGGTCCCATTAATACAAATGCTTTTACCCAAAGTACTAGACACGTGGTTCAATAAGCGTACAAGTAGTGCTGCTCCCGAGAGCTCCAATTTCGGAATGGTCAGAGATGTCCGAAGCGGTGCAGCCTTGCTCTTCGCCATAATCAGGGAAACTCTTACCTGACCTGAGGCACTGACTGTGCGCAAGTACACCACGGCCGCGTGACCACGTTCCGAGGCATCACAAAACCCGTGAAGGGTGGCCTTGTACTTCCCGGGAGGAAGGATGGGACGAGGCAAGGAGATCTCGTTGACGGCAGGAAGTGAGGATACAAAAGAGGTCCATTCCTCAACAAGAGTACCGTGTAGAGGTTCGGCCCAGGTCAACCCTGCTGTGCAAAGCTTCTGCAAGAAGCATTTTGCCCAAAATATGACAGGACAAATCCAAACGTTTGGATCAAAGGTTCTGGCGACAGTAGACAACACGAGACGTTTAGTCCAAGAACAAGGCAATTTCAAGTCTACGTTATACGTAAAGATGTCTTGGACTGGTCTGTACTGAACGCCGAGAACAGCCATCATGGCGGGGTTGTCAACAATCTCAAACAAATGTGGATCTTGCTGATGATCCTCTGGCATGCCTTCCAAAAGCGCTGGTGAGTTGGAAATCCATTTGCGCAACTCATAACCAGTGGAGGCCAAAATACCTATCAATTCGTCCCACAGGAGGATCGCCTCGTCCGCTGTGGAGGCGCCCTAGCAAATGTCATCGACGTAAATATCGTCCTTCAAGATGGTGGAGGCTCGTGGGAAACGTAAGCCTTCGCGGTCTGCGAGCTCCCAAAGAGAACGTATTGCCAAGTAGGGGACTTGACCTTAACCCGTACGTATTAGTATTGAGCTCGTAGACGACCATGGGATCGCGAGGAGACTCTCTCCAAAGAATTAGCTGGAAGCGACGGTCATCTGGGTGGATAATCGTCTGCCTGAACATCATTTTTATATCAGCTACAAAGACAACCTGATGTTGTCGGAAGCTGGTGATGATGTCACAAAGGTCCTTGACCAACTTGGGACCAGAATGCAAGCACTGGTTCAAGGAAATGCCTGTTGAAGTCTGCGCAGAACCATCAAACACTGTGCCCAGCTTGTCAGTTGATGGCTTCAATACCGCATGATGCGGGAGAAAGTAGTGCCCCACTGAACGCCAATCCAAATTTGACACAGACATGTGTCCCAATTGTTCATATTCTCTCATGAACTCAATGTACTTCTGTCTGAGCTCCGGATCACGACCCATGCAACGCTCCATAGCCAACAATCTCTTTTCGGCTAAAGGTCGTGACTCACCAAGCGGAGGCCGAACAGACAGAAAGGGTAGCCTCGTAATAATCCGACCAGAACGGATTCGACCAGTGTTGTTCTGGAAGAACAGCTCGCACTCCTCAAGTTCTGGATTCAAACGGGCAGCTTGAGGGGGCTCCTCTACCTCCTAAAACCTCTGAACTGCATCAGAGAGAGCAGAGCCTACAGCCAAAAAATTATCAAGTTCAGGTGGAGGGGGGTCCCTTGGTACAGGTCCCATCAAGGCAAATCCAAATATGGTCGGGATTGCATTCAAACCATTTGGCACCAAGACCCGTTTCCCACCAATCAAAATTCCACCGAGGACATCAGAGCCAATCAACAAGTCGATTTGTCCCGGTGTGTCAAATTTGGGGTCTGTCAGTTCCAATCCCGATGTCAAATTCACCGCAGCAACAGGTAGCTGTTTCTGTGGGTGCATACCCAAAATATTCTTCAGCACAATTAGGGCTTGTAATTCGAATATTCGAATGTTCGAATAATGCGAATATTCGTTCATTTTTACTATTCGAATATTGAGTGGTGTTAAATTCGAATATTCGAATGATTTATAGTAACGTTTTTTTAGATCGCAATACCAAAGTTTACGTCAATCCCACGAATGATTATTGTGATTGCGGCACACCGCAGTCATTTATGATCTCTCATTTATCTTTATTCAATGAAAACTTATCATTGCTTACTATTTCAGCATTCTTCTCAGCATTGTTAGCGAATTGTATGCAAAGAAACTGATTGAAAGAGTTATGAAAGTTACCGACAAGAAAATATGGTATGTACAAACGGGATTCGGGAAGGGTATGGGGTACGGATCAGGGTTTTTTTGCGAAGCATAGCCGAAAAGTTTTTGGCCAAAGGATAAAAGGAGTATGTAGGGCAAGGAGTAGGAAAGTTAAAGGTGCGCAATAGATTGCGCATTCGAAGATTGTGAAAAGGCTTACGATAAAGTGGTGATGAATGAAATGTGGTCGGTACTGTCAATGTATGGGGTAAACATCAGCCTCATTCGAGCTCTGAAATCTCTTTATGAGGATTCTTGAGCTTGTGTGAGGATAAACGGGGCATACACTGACTGGTTTACTATCGAGACAGGTGTTAGCCAGGGATGTGTAGCGTCGCCATGGCTGTTTAATCTCTTCATGGACAGTTTTTTGCAAGATCTAAAGTATAGTGACTATGGATTGAGGATGAATGGGTTGCTTGTCAAATGACTCCTCTATGCTGATGATCAGGTAATATTTGCATCTTCAGCGGAGGACTTGCAGCATATGGTAACAATCATGGATGGTGCTTTAGAGAAAAAGGGAATGTAAGTAAAATTAAAAGTAAAAAGTTTTTAAAAAGGAGGAATCCGTTAAGACTTGTAATGTTATGATTTATGATCGATGGACAACGAGTGAAGCAAGTTAATGAGTTTGTGTACTTAGGTATGCTATTTGCAAGAGATGGTAAGAATGAACAAGATACTGAAAGAAGGGTTAATGCAGGTAATAGAGTGCATGGAGCTCTTAAGGCATTTATCAATAGCCAAAACGTGTTCAAAAAGGCGCGAATAGAAAGAGAGTTAGGTATGGCACAAAAGACTAGACAGTAGAATAAATGCTGTACAAAATAAGCATTGAAAAGTCTGTGTTTTTAAACGATAGAGCAAAGAGTTTTGTGATAAGAGAGTGTTGAAGGGAAATGGAGAGGATGGATGACGAAATACTAACAAAGAAGATATTTAAGGCAAGTGTGCATGGGACAGGATGAAGGGGACCTACGCGGACGTTCAGATACGTTCAGTATAGATTCGAGACATCCTAAAAAAAGGACAGGTAAGAAGTGCCCTAAGCAGAAGAACTTGGTCGGAGTAAATGAAGCGGGGGAGATAGGTAAAAAATTACGCAACCACGATTTGATCTCAATGATTTTCAAAATCCTAAGAATTTAAGACTAAGGTTTTGTTAGGTTAACCCACGCAGCGGGTGTTATTTTTATTTCAAATATTTTTGTTTGGTTTTGTTTTGAATAAAGTTTATTGCTTTTTGTTTAAATAGAATGCCAAAGTTTGTAGGTATGTTACCGAAAGGTGATTCAATTTTATATAATAAATTACAATATCCAACTGTCACTTGTTTATTAAGTGTTTATGCATGGTTTCATTAAGGTTTAAAAGAAACGGCTGATATTCGAATAATATTCGAATAATTCAAATACTTCCTGTAAATATATCGAATCTTCGAATTTCTAAAAACTTCGAATAATTACAAGCCCTAAGCACAATAGCTGAGGTTTTAATCCTCGGGTGTGAAGATTCAACAGGGGCAAACAAACCTTAACTTGCCCTTCAACATTAGAGGCTACGTCACCTATGCCCCGTATACAATTTGGAAAACAGCCCATATTTAATTTAACCTGCCCTACCAAATAAGTGGAAACAATGCAACCTTGTGAACCTGTGTCCAATATAGCACGGACAACAACAGAGGTCCCCGTGGGTCCCCAGACCCTAACAGCAACCGTTGGTAGGATAACGGTCTCAATGGGGGAGGTTGGCGTTATAGGGCAGGGGTCAATGACCTATTGTTGCCTGGGCGGCGACCTTTGGCCAGGACCAGGCAGGTCAAAATGAGGGTGCGGCTTGAAGTCCTCAAAAGCGCGATGACTCGATCCGCGCGCCATCTGTGGGGACGCACCCGCCCAAAACGAGGTGGGCGCGAGTCAAGGCGGGGACGCTCCGCCAAAGGAGGGGAATATCTGGGGCAGCAGTCTTGGTGCTGGTGACGTTGAGCGGTCGCACATTCAGGTGCGCGAGAGAGAGGAGGCGTGCGCACACTACGGTTCTCCAAGCGGGGTGAGTGGCGATCAATTGAGCGAAGCGACTCTCGGCTACGCGCTGGTGAGCCTCCGCTGCCACCTTAAAAACACCCTCCCGTGCGCGGCGTCGGCTGGTTGGACAAGCGGCCCACCTCTCTGGCATTCATGCAGAGAATGTCCAAATGCTGTCCTCCACAGTGAGGACAGGGGCGAGAGTTTGGGCAGTCTCGCTGGTAGTGGGACCCCAAGCAAGAGAAGCAAAGGCGGCGGGCATTCGCGATGCGCTTACGAGAGGCGACATGAAGGTCCAAGAATGCCCTACAACTGGCCGTTCTGTGCCCCGTGACTTTGCAGTAAGAGCACTCCACTGGGCTCTGCGTGACTACAAAGCGAGGAGGGCGCCGGTCAACATTGGCTCGGGTGTGAACGCGAGCCTGCTCCTTGACCTTGGGCGGCTGCGTCTTAGCCGGCGTGTCACCACCGGAGTTGTCCAAGACCCGGCACTCATCCTCCAGGAACTTCTCCAGGTCAGCAAAGGGGGGCAGATGGGTCGCGCTATCCCCACCAAAGCGCTGCTCAAAACGCGACCTCAGGTCGGCAGGCAGCTTCTTCAACACAATGTGCACCAATAGATAGGACCATTGGTCCACGGGCAGGTCAAGGCACTTAAGTGCGTTGATGGCCACCAAAAGCGGGTTCAAAAGTTGGGTGCGCAACCCAAAGACCCGGGTGAGCGTCGGCAAACCCAAAATCTGCTCGATGTGCGTGTCAGCGAGGCCACGCTTATTGTGGTACCTACGGGTAATTAGGTCCCGAGCCGTCTGGTATGCCTCGGCAGACACGGGCAGATGCTGGATGAGGCCTTTGGCCTCTCCATCCAGAACCGACATCAAATAGGCCAATTTTTGTGCCGGCCGAAGGTCAGCCCTGTCATTGACCAGGCTGTCAAACAAATTAACAAAGCCCAGGTAGCTTCCTAGGCATCCATCAAAATGTGGGAGGTCTAAGGTAGAAAGCCTACTCACCATTCCCGGTGCTGTCCTAGGAAGCTCCTGCTTCAAGCCGGGTTGCCCGTCCATCTCGGCAACTAGTTGTCTCGCACTATTGGAGACAGCATCATACAGGTCTAAGACCTGGGCATAATCTTCGATGACCTTATTTCGCTGGTCAGCGGTGAATTCATTAACTGACACTTCGAGACAGCAAGCGCTGAAAGTGCGGAATTGCTGTTCCACACTTGCCAGGCGATCATCGATCCGCTCATACCTTTGTAATAAGGCCTGCTGGCGATCAGGCCGGTTCACTAAGGCACTGGCTGAGGCAAACCAGCGCAAATCTGATGCAATAGCACCAGCAGCCGCACGCAAGTCCTTAATAGCTGACATAATCAAGTTTCAAAAGAGCTCGGACAAGCGTTAAATAATATTAACAATCAAAACTTAATATTTGTTAATTCTTTGAAACCAACAAAGTATTAGCCTGTTTACTGCTGGTACAAGCAAGTGTCAGGTATTTACTGCCCAACAAAATCAATAACAAGCTCAAAATCTGCTTGTTTCAAAATATTGACATAGGGACAAAGTTATCAAAAAGAGAGAGGTATTTATGCCTTGAAATAAATAAATTATCGCGACTAAGACCCGCTAAATAATATTGTATGATGTTATCAAAAAGGTTTATAACTTACAGCAATTAAAGTCGAATATTCAAATAAATTAACTAATTACTTGCAACAGGCAGACTGGCTGTGTTTTTTGAGAAATACAATAGTAAGTAAGCACAGAATATGTGTTACCTAATAATGTTATCTATATATTATAACAAAACAAAGGTATATTAAGTTCAATTTATCAGTGTGACCCGCCCAAGATGCAAGGTCAAGTTTGAATGTTTAATGTTAAAACTCAATATATGAATATATGCAATAAACTAAATTTACTAAATTTATTGATACATACAGCTGTTATGTATCCAAACAAACTGACTTATTAATGGTAGCAACAACAAATTTAAGTTAGATTTCAACAATACAAATCAACAATTACTGATTGAGGTTATGTATGACAATGTGTTTCAAGTTATGTAGGTCAAGTTGCACAAATGAATAATATGTATTTTAGGCAAAAACTGACCTGACAAACACTTCAATACTGTCTACAAGGTGATAAGATACAAGCTTATACCAATCTGAGGTTTGTACTCAGCAATACAACAGTGGCTAGATTTTAACCACGCTCTGCTACCAAAAATTATGTCTAGAATTACCATAGGCAGGTAGGAAATTGTTCAGAGTGCACAGTGGAAGTTGTAATACATCTACCTGACCACGATAGACAATATATCCAGAAACAATGCACTGCGTTGCACAGTGAATATAACTAATACAACTAATAATATTAATAAAATGTCTTAAAAAATCTTCACTGATGCTCCTGATGATGCTCTTGAGTGGACCTATAAGATTAACTCATAATTTTGGCCAAAATAACAAGAAAATCGTTAAATACCACAGGGTCCAGTTCGGCGTCCTTCATCAGCGAAATCGTCGGGCACCAACCACGTGCATCAGATTCACTCATGTTTTACAATGTTCATAGGTTACTTATAGGTTTATCTTTTATCACTTCGCGAGCTACTAGGACGAGCTTTCCAAAAGGCGAACAATTTATTTTAATTACAAAACCACTTAAACCACGCGAGAGAGACAAAACGGCGCGGACCCAAGACTAAACGGGTAATTTACTTGTCAATCGCTCACAACCTCGTCGGACAACTTCATATAGCGACGGTTGTGAGGTTGTTAATTACTATAATTAACTCAAAAACTCAAAATTACAATAAACTGCGTGCTTACAAGATACGGCGTGGTCCAGGCTTTTTTACGGGGAAACGACCAAGACCCAAAAAGAGTGAATGACAGTTCAGTGTGACCATAGTCAAAATTTACAATAGACTAAACTAAATGCTACTAAATCGATACAATCGATTTGACTTATCATAAAAACTATTTCTATTTCAAACAAATGGTATGACTTAAGAGACAGTGAGTGGAGTCGAGATACCAAGAGACTGTCAAATCAAATCAAATCAACATTTATTTGCGAATATGGGTAACAATAATAGAGATGTTATACAAATGTCATGAGTTTCTCCATACTCCACCACTAGGCATGCAAATGTTTCATACAGTAATATTTCCTAAATTATATGTTATTGAAAATGAATTACATAATATTATTATAATTGCAGATAGATGTCATAAATAAGTATTGTCAATGTTATATTTTCAATATGGCATATTATGATAAATGATAAGAATTAATTAAATTAAATGTCCGATTGTAATAATAATATAAAGAAAAAAAAACCAGTCATATGAGTTGAGTGGTCAATGTTCTACAATGTCAATAGTTATTATAATTATGTGTAACAGACAGTAACAGACAATCAAATTTATACTGCTTACAATTTGTCATTAATAAATTCGTTGATGGAGTAGTAACATTTACTGACCAAAAATTCCTTAAGTCTACGTTTAAACATATGAGACATCTCAACGGCTTTAATATCGTTCGGCAGCTTGTTATACACCTTGATACCCATACCATATATACTTTTACGAAATTGTGCCGTCCTACATTTCTTTATACATAGCAAATTCTTGTGTCTTGTGCTTTTTAACGTTTCGTAGTCTTTTATGTTACGTTTTATTGTTAGTGCTGCTTCGTAAATAAACATAGCTGGTAGTGTTAATATTTTTAATCTACGAAATGAAGGTTTACACGAATCTGTCTGTTTCAGTCCACATATACCCCTTATGCACTTTTTTTGAGCTATAAAGACCAGCTCCCGGTTTGTGGAGTTACCCCAGAATAGAACTCCATATTTAAGTGTTGAGCTCACATTAGCATGATATGCAGTTAATAGGGTTTCCTCGTTAGCTACTTTTTTGAGCATGTACAAGGCATATGAAAACGAGTATAGTTTATTGCAGTTGCTATCAATTTGTGTTTTCCAGTAAAGCTCAGCATCAATATGAATGCCTAAAAATTTTGTGCATTTAACGTCTTTTATTTTATCATTCTTTACATCGGTTTACATCGGGTCCCCACAAAGTTTTTAAAATAAATATAATTTTAGTGCGATAAAGTTGTAAAAACGCGTTTAAAGTGTATTTAAGACTACGTGACACAATATTGATATGAAGAACAGAGTAAAAACCAAGTGATTACAAGGATCCATCAAATGTTATGTGAAAACGAACAATCGTCTCTAAAGTGCATAAACTGATATTGAACCTATTACGAAAGGAACTTTAAGGACATAAAACTAAAAAGTCGTGAACAGTGCATAAAAAGTGAAGTGGATTGATGATTTTTCTGCAGTGACAAACAAAGTTAACCTAAGTTTACTACACGCCTGCATTGTACATCGTAGAACTACTTACGCCATCTATGTGAACTTACTCAAAACACTACGACGACAACGGCGACGACAACCTCACGCCTAGTTTCACGAAGAAAAATATTCTAAAATCAATGGACTAGTCCTTGTACTATAACACCATCTATTGATAACAACTGGAACTACTTACAATGTACGCGTCCTACCTAGACAATAAAATTGTTTAAAGTGACCTATAGATCATTGAGTTGTCACAAAGGCTAGTAAGAGGGCACTACGTGCGTGTTTATGTTTACAAAATTATTTGAAACTTTGATTTGACATTCAAACAAGTTATAAAACATGGATGAAATCATGCTAGTACTTAGTAAAATTCAAAACGAGCTATCCGAACACAAAACAATGATTCTAGAAAGTGCAGAACAGGTAACAGAAAACGTAACAGTCAATTTCAACAAGATCATAGAGGAAAAACTTCAGATATGGGACCAAAAGTATGAAAATCTTAAAGAAAGAGTGGAAAATCAAGAAGAAAGGCTTTACTATCTGGAAAAACAGGCACGTCAGCGCAATCTTGTTTTCTTTGGAGTGGAGGAAGACGAAAAATCTTATTGTAACCTGGAAAGTAACATCATAACCTTTCTACAAAAATACTTATCAATAAAAGTGGATAACAGAGACTTACAATCAATCAGAAGAATAGGAAAGAAAGCTAACAAACCCCGGCCAATTGTCATAACATTTGCGACACTCGGATTAAAAATTGAAATTCTTAAAAACAAAGGAGCTTTAAAGGATACTGCGTACTATATAAAGGAAGACTATCCCCAACAAGTGCTGAAAAAAAGGAAAGAATTACAAGCACAAATAAAAAATGAAAAAGAGAAAGGAAATTTAGCGATATTAAAGTATGATAAGCTTGTTATAATTAAACAAAACTCTGAAAACACATTGGGAAACAAAAAGAGAAACCTTTCAAACTCTCCTGAAAATAAAAAACAAGACGAGGAGAACTACAAAACACAAACAAACAAGAAAAATAAAACCCAAACGACACTCTCTACTTCTACCCAAAGGACATCTAGTTTTTCAGAAGGAGTAGTGAAACCCGGCATGCTTAATTTTCTTATAAATAAAAGCACCAAAACCACATCAAACGCAAAACATACTAGCGACAAGAACATATAGCAACGAACTCCACAGCCTCCCTCAAATAACAAAAGTAACAACACACGTATAAAACACAAAACCATTCTCCCAAGCCGGCTGGTCACCGTGGGAGACAACGACCAAAACCCTCCAAAGAATAGCTTGGTAGTCAAGAGCATTGTTAAAAAGAAGGAGATACCCCTACTATATATTGCAACATACAACGTGCGAACTCTATCATCTTACGACAGGCTCATTGAACTAGAACAAGCACTAAAAGAAATAAAATATGACGTTATAGGAATATCAGAAGTAAGGCGAATGGGCAATAAAATCGAAGAATACGAGGAATTTATACTCTGTCACCTTGGACTTACACATGGAAAATACGGCGTTGGTTTTATATTAAAAAAAAGTATGAAACAGTATAAAGAAAGCTTTAAAGGAATAACCGAACGTGTAGCGCAACTAAATCTAGATATACAAGGCTACAAAATAACCATAATACAAGTTTACGCTCCAACAGAAGCAGCAAATGAAGAAGAAATTGACCAATTCTACAAGACCATATATAAAGCCATGGAAACATCACATAGCAATTTTGTATTTATGGGCGACTTCAACGCGAAAATTGGCGAACCAAGGCGCGAAGAATATCTAGCTATGAAAAAATACGGATACGGTAAAAGGAATGATAGAGGTCAGAGATTAATAGACTTTGCACTAGAAAACAAGATGACAATTATTAATATCTGCTTCAAGAAAAAGACCAATCGGCGATGGACTTGGCAGTCCCCTAACGGTCAACACAAGAACGAAATCGACTTCATCATATCAAACAGACCGGGAATATTCCAAGATATAGGGACACTGAATATAAACTACCCGTCAGATCATAGACCGATTAGAGCGACAATAAAACTACACAAACAAGTAATAAGTAGAGCAAAATTCAACAGAAACAAAAAAAATCAAAATCAACTAAATAGCGAAGAGAAAGAAACAAAATACATAGAGAATCTATCATCCATACTTCACAACTCTGCCCATAGACAGGGATCTACCTCAGTACAAAATGAGTATGACAAAATAGTAAACGCCATCAACCAAAGTCTACACCATGCTAAAACAACGATCCAGGAGCCCAATCATTACAAAATTTTATCAACGCAAACAATAAAGTTACTACGGAGAAGAAGAGAACTACAGAAAACTAGAATAAAAACCAGAGCCATGAAAAACGAATTATCCGCACTATACAAACTGGTCAACAAATACATAAGAAGAGATTACACAAAATATCAACTCAACACCTTAGAAAAATATATAGAGCAGTCTGGTAGTACAAAAAAAGGATTTTAAGCGCTCAGAACAAACAAACAATGGATAGAAAGTTTGATAAGGTCGAAAACCTCGCAAAATGCTCTATATAACAGAAAAGACCTCATCACGGTTGCAACTGACTTCTACACAAATCTATATACCTGTAGCGACATAATACATACAACCACCACCTCCTACAATGACAGTACAGACACGACGAAAAGTTTAAAGAACATTGAACCAATTAGTGAGTTAGAGACAATAGAAGCGATAAAAAACTGAAGTTAGAGAAAAGCCCAGGTACTGACAATATCACAAACGAAGCCCTAAGAACAGCTTCGGCTACTCTAGCAGTACCCCTGACTAGCTTGTTCAATTACATTATTGAAACTGGAGAGACACCGAGCCAATGGTCAGAATCTAACATCATTTTCAATTTTCAAACGACATCGGGAACTACAGACCGATAAGTTTACTACCGTGCATATACAAACTCTTTTCCTCGATTATAAATGAAAGACTAAATTCGACTCTAGAAGCAAGCCAACCTATTGAACAAGCGGGTTTTAGAAAAGGCTTCTCTACAATAGACCATATACACACGCTTGAGGTCCTAATAGAAAAATATCAAGAGAGAAGAAGACCACTCTACATCGCATATATTGACTATCAAAAAGCTTTTGACACACTGTCACATATCAGGATATGGGAATCGCTAGTAGCCCATGGAGTAGAGAAAGAATACATTAAGGTGCTCAGAAATATCTACAACAATAGCAAAAGTGGAGTGCAACTAGAGACAGCCGGCCCATGGTTCCCTATTAAGAGAGGTGTAAGACAAGGAGACCCATTATCCCCAAAAATATTTATAGCTGTCCTAGAAACCATTATCAGTCAACTCGAATGGAAAGAACACGGCATAAAGATTGGAGAATCGTACCTAAGCCACTTACGATTCGCGGACGACCTGGTGCTAATATCAGAGACAGGACTGGATTTACAAGTTATGATAGAGTCATTAAACGAAGTCAGTAAAACAGTAGGACTGGAAATGAACCTATCAAAAACCATGCTTATGACCAACAGCACTCGAAGACCAATTTTCCTCGAAGGTGAACCCCTTAAGTACACAGACGAGTACATATACCTTGGCAAGCAAATCAGCTTCGACCATAGTAACAATTCTCGTGAAGTAGAACGGAGGACACAGCTAACGTGGAACAAATACTGGGGACTAAAAGAAATATTCAAAAGCAACATGCCCATAAGCATAAAAACTAAGCTTATAAACACCTGCTTAATACCATGCTTAACCTACGCCTGCCCAACGTGGAAGTTCAACCAAACCGTCAGAAATAAAATAATAAAGTGCCAACGTGGAATAGAGCGCAGTATGCTAAATATTAGGAAAATACAAAAAATACGACACACGAAAATTAGAAAAGTCACAAAAGCCACAGATGCTCTAGTACATGCTCTTTCACTAAAATGGAAATGGGCAGGACACATAGCTCGCCTACAAGACCGAAGATGGACCAAAAGAGTGACTACGTGGAAAGGCCCATCGGGCAAAAGGAAGAAGGGGAGACCTTATACCAGGTGGGAAGATGATATAACCAAGGTAACGGGTCCCAATTGGTTACAAACCGCCCAGTCCAGAGAAGACTGGAAAGCTTTGGAGGAGGCCTTTACCCGCAGAGGGGTTCTTGCAGGTACATAAATAATATTGAATACGCATAATTACCTATATAATATATTTAAACATCATACATTTATAAAACAGTAGATTTAGTAAACAGTTGTGTTAATGATATTGTAGTATAGCACTTTTATAATTATGTTAAGTTAGTAAAATATAATTTAGAATAAGTTCATTTACATGTATTATTTTTAGGCACTGCATAGAAATAAAAGGCTTTTTTATTTTTATTTATTTATTTATTTTATCATTCTTGTAAACCAGTGATAGCTCACTATGGTTTGTATTTTTACTTTTGAATGTCATGTAATTAGTTTTGTCAATGTTAATTTTTAAATTATTTAGGTTTAACCAGTCAATTAAGTTAGTCAATGAATTATTTATATTTATTTCATAATTTATGTCACCTTTATCGCCAATGAAAACTGCTGTACTGTCATCTGCAAATAATATTATGTCTTGGCTTATGGCCTTCGGGAGATTATTGATGTAGAACAGAAAGAGTAGTGGTCCAAGTATGCTGCCCTAGGGCACGCCATATTTGACTATTTTGGGTTCTGACATATATTTAATTTGTGTTTTCGTATCCCTACATATTCTTTTAATTGCTGTTTGTTGCAATCGATTCGATAAATATGATTTTATTAATGCTAATGAATTACCTCTGACTCCATACTTTTCTAATTTTATTAGTAGTATATTATGTTGGTGTCGTTCAGACACTACAGCATTCTGGGTCAACAGAGGATTTAGCCTAGTATATCTCTCTGGTAAACTGGTTGGTATAGGGTTTATTGTCAAGTTTTTCGTCTCTTTACAGAGCTACTATTTGCTTCGTGCATTTTCGGAAGCCGCGTCTTACGACACCCTCAAAATGAGTTAAGATACTTACTTACTATGCTCAATACCGTCACCACTGATCATATAGATCTAATAATAAACCGACGCTGTTAATAATAATACAGAAATCTGCACGGTTTAAATTCGATACGCGCACGTGATTGTTGGCATTCATCTCTATTAATTAATGCTCACATACCAACGTATATGCGTATGCTCCATGGAGTGCAGCCGTGGATAACTGCCGGTTATCTCGAGGTAATTTGATATTACAATGTGAGGTGCACTGAAGGCATAGTCATTGTCGCACGGGTGATCGATTTTCACGGGATAGCCGGGATCGATCACTCGCCGAGCAATAAAAAGAGATGCTTAGGTTGTCTTACGGGAAATAAATAAAAATATCACCAGGACAGATTAAACTCGCGTTATATTCCAGATTCACAATTTTGATTAATAAAAGAACCGACACTAGGGGTTAACCGGCTAGATAGTTATCCAGGGCGTAGGTCGTAAGTTAACACTCCACAGGTCCACGGATGGATACTCAGCTTTCACGTGTCCCAGCCGAAGAAAAAGCCCAAGGCAACCACGTGTGTCGCCGGTATATATGTCGTCGGCAAGCGGGTGAGGGTCCCCACTCCAGTGCGTCATCGTAGTGGGGCTCGCAAGCGCGGAGGCACGACGTCACACACCCCCCCCGTTAGGCCGGGATTTTCCCTAAGGAAAATTCCCTAGCCCAACGGGCGTAGCAGCCCTGAAGATACTCCCTGGAATTAGAGAAAACAGGGGCATGAGTACCTTGAACAAGTGACAACCCTATACGCTAATTAGTATACCTAAATAATAATGACCCACGCTTGCATTCTTCACGCGTACAACGGCAGTCTGAACTTGAACATAAACATTTATCATTCATAATTCATCACACATACCTACAAGTAAATGCCAAGGCCAGTGTAATGGCCCAATAGCAAAGATAACAATCTATGGAGAAGCGCTTAGGGTAATTATTAGGTAATAATGGTTTGTAGATATAAGAACTTGATCTAGCCCTACGACTTAAAAATCTTGGGTTCGGCCTTTGCCACTAGATAAGTAAACTTTTTGAATATAGTTAGGTGTAACAACAAATTTTTCGTAACGATGAACAAAAGTAATATAAGCCTCAGACACGACCGGACCGCTCAATGTCAAAGGAAAGAATTTAATAAATATTTTGCTCTAATTAATACTACAACACGAGCAGTAAACACCTTTTGAATGTAAACAATGGTGAATCATTAGTTAGGCATTTATTTATCGGCGCGTCGCTGAGTGAACGCGCGTGCGTCATAACGACAACTAGGTAGGTACGATTCGACTATTCCGAGCTCGCGACGCACGGTTAATTACTCTGAATGTTTATAAAGTACCTATAATAACAATTGATTATGGAATTTATACAGAATTAAGAATAACAACAGAACTTCAGAACAAGGCACAGCGAAAAACAACACGCCAATCAATATGCATTTATAGAAAATACACATGCGAGAATCGAACACTAGACCGATCCTACAACGACTTTTTAACCATTGAGCCATAACTGATAGTTAGATAAACAACAGATTCTTTGTAACAATATTACATGTAATAAACTTTGTTACCATTTATAACTGAAACATTTATTCATTTTATGTTAGCCTGTTTACATAAATCATTAACACAACACAATACATTATCTTGTGGGCTTCGACTCGAAAACATAAGAACCATTGTTGGCCTTCACAAATGATTATGTAGGTAATTATAACTTAGTGTAGATATGCGTCTTACATTGTTGTGTTTATGCTTTTATTATTCTTTGTAATTAATCAACTTTAGATCTTTGATGTGCCATTCTCCTAAAGGTTTACCGGCCATGTCGTTAAGTTTGTATACTAGAGGTGACTTTTTTGAGGCAATCTTACATTTAATAAATTTAGGCGCCAATTTCTTGCTAAAGTATTTATCCTTGTCACTAAGTAGAAACGTTCTGCGCCAAACTATATCACCGACATTGAATTCTGCCGGTTTACGGCGAAGATTATAAGATGAACAATTTCGTTGGTGGGCCGACAACAGAGCTGAATGTACCTTCTCGAAAATAGAGGATAAGCAGCCTAAAGTTTCGGCATAGCCGTCCCGTGGTTCGAGCACCATATTGGAATTAAATTCCTTGTCAATATACTGAGAACCACATGTTATGACCTCCCTACCAAAAACAAGGAAATTAGGAGAATAACCAGTAACCTCACTAACTGCGCAGTTAAGGGCGAACTGAACCTTAGTGATTAAAGTGTCCCAGATTCGATGATCAGATTCTATGAAAGTTGAAATAGCTGTAATAATGGTTTTGTTGTAGCGTTCAACTGAGTTAACGTGGGGAGTATACAACGGTGTAAAATGCAAATTTGGAATTTTATATTTTGACAACATACTTTTAAAGGTTGCGCTAATAAATTGTTTACCGTTATCCAAAACAATAGTAGATGGAATTCCATGTACCAAAAATACATTTTCCTCGAGAATTTTTGTTATCACTTCTGCAGTTGCCCGTTTAATGGGGAAAAGCAAACAATATTTAGGGAAACAACAACTGACCACAAATATAAAAGTGTTTTGTTTTCTGCTGGGGGGCAATGGACCAATCAAATCAATACTAATCGTCTGAAAGGGCTTTTGACATGATTTGGGTTTTCCCATTAGACCTAAATTTGGGTGGTTTTGGTGTTTATGGGTGATACAAGGTTCACATGAACTGACGAACTTGACAACATCGGAGTACATACCAGGCCAAAAGTAATTAAGTGCAAGACGTTTGTATGTCTTAAAGATACCCAGATGTCCAGCAGTGGGCGAAGAATGATTCTCCCTTAGAATGTCAGTTCTTTGGTCAGACGGAATAATCTCTTTCCATTGAAATTCTCTAGTGAGAGGGTTTAATGTTTTTTTAAAACAATACAATTTATTGTTTATTACTTGATAGTTAACAAAGGAAGTCGGAGAACTTAAACAGCCTTTATAGATATTTAAATACCAAGGATCATTAGTAGAAACTGGTAAATTCTGATTAGGATTAATATCTATATTTATATCATTAGCAATAGCAGAAACGGGTAAAGAGCGAGACAGAAAATCAGGTAAAACGTTATCGGAACCCCGACGATGACGTATTTCGAAATTATAGGAAGATAAGCGAACTCCCCATCTGGCTAACCGGCCAGTAGGGTTATTCAAGGTCAAGAACCATTTCAAAGCAGCGTGATCAGTGTAAACAATAAACTTTTTACCATTTTCAACATAACAACGCCAGTGTTCTATAGCAGATAGAACAGCCAGGGCCTCTCGCTCTGTGGCACTGTAATTTTTTTCTTGCTTACTGAGTGATTTGCTATAGTACGCTATGACTCTTTCCTCACCATTTAACCTTTGACAGAGGATCGCGCCAAGACCAAAATCGCTAGCATCTGAGTGTATTTCAAACGGTTGCGAGTAGTCAGGACAAGCCAACACCGAGGAGGAAATCAAACAATTCTTTAGGTTATTAAACGCCTCATTAGCCTCTGTCGTCCAGCAGAATGGAGGTGCGTTTTTACTTTGAGATGTTAACTTATTTAAGGGTGCAGCAATAGAGCTAAAATTCGGTATAAAACGCCTGTACCACGAGGCTGCGCCTAAAAATCGACGTACTTCTTTTCTATTAGAAGGAGTGGGATAATTTTTCATTGAATTAACTTTATCCGGATCGGGATGCAATCCACTAGAGTCGACAACATAGCCTAAATATTTTAGTTTATCTCTAAAAAATTGACATTTTTCGAGATTAATTGTTAAATTAGCGCTTTTTAGTTTATCAAGAATGCGTAATAAAAGAGTAATATGCTCGCTGAAGCTGGACGTGATACAGATTATGTCATCGATAAAACAGAAAACCTTATTTTCAAATTCTGGGCCATAAAATAAAATATCAACTAATCGTTGTTGAGTAGCTGGCGCATTCGTAAGACCGAAAGGCATTCTTTTGAATTGAAATGTGCCACGCGTGGGAATATAAAAGGCTGTTTTGCAACGGTCCTCTTCTTTAATTAATGTTTGCCAAAAAGATTTAGACAGGTCTAAACTAGACAAGTATTTAGCATCTCTCAGATTATCTAAAATTTCCGAAATATAAGGCAAGCTATAAGCATCTTTTTTTGTAACGGAATTTAATTTACGACTGTCCAAACAGAAACGCAGTTCACCATTCTTCTTTGGTGTCAAAATGACCGGATTTGACCACGGGCTTTCTGATCGTTCAACAACATCCTCTGAGAGCATGTCGTCAAGATGCTTTATTAATATTCTTTGTTTATCGGGAGACATGCGATAAAATCTTTGCCGAATAGGGGGACAATCACCTGTATCAATTGAATGAGAAATAATATTTGTGCAACCGAGACCCCGCTTCTCGTATGAAATATCGGTAAATTTAGAAATAATGTTGTCAGCGGTAGCTCTCTGGTCGACTGTAAGATGATCATAAGAAACAAGATGTGTAGGGGGAACTGCCTGCAACTCCATTACTTGAGCGTCAGACTTGTTCACAATCAAAACAGACTCCAATTTGTTAGGAAATAGGCCAAAGCTTCGCCAAAAATCCATGCCAAGGATAAGGGAATTTTGAATCCCAGGTACAACATGAACTTCTAAGTTAATCAATTTATCCTGAAACTCGAAGGGTAGAAACACCGATCCCAAGGACTCAAATCGTTCACCGCCTGCTGTTATTAACCTTAAAGGTTTCGATTTATCCAAAACATTGTCTTTCAAAAATAAGTTATGCAAATTATTACCTAAAATTGTAACGCAAGATCCAGAATCTAAAAGACCTGTGGTAGGTATTCCGTTTAATTTTAGAGTAACGTAAGGTAAATATTCTACTTTAGAATTACGGATTGAGGAAATATGATAGCTATTAAAGAATTTTTTTAAAAAGTCTAACCAATTATTCCACTCTGTTTTATTACAATTAGTTGTATAATTTGATTTTCCACAATCCTTATTAACTAGTTTTTTGAAACTGTAGGGGTCGACTTAGATTTACAATTGGGGCAGTCTGACACCTTGAAACCCTTTGTGCCGCACTTAAAACAGATTAGGTAGTGTGGCTGACGGCAATTACGTAATGAGTGCGAATTGCATCTACAACGCACGCAAAAAGTTTTATTTATATTAGAAGTACTCGATACGGCGTTGACTTGTGGCACAGACTTGTATCTCGATGTATCGGCGACAGAGTTATATTTATTGAAGTTATTATGATTGTAAACATTTTTGTTTGAAGAAAAATTAGAAAACGGATAATTATACGCTAGATCGGGTGCTACAGTATTCTTTGAAACTTTAGGGGGTTCGGAAAATTGCTTACTGCGACTTTGGTAATTTTCGAAAAGACGACAAACTTCGACCAGACTATCAACGTCAACAACCTTTGCAGTGAGCAGACAATTAGTGTAACAAGGTCTAATATTATTTAGTAAAATTTCTAGCTTCTCCGAATCAGCGATAGGAGAACTAAGTCGCGAAAACAGACCGTGCATTTTTGCCACGTAAATAGTTATTGATTCGTTCTCGCCTTGTGAGCGCTGACGAATCTCCGTCATAAGACGGTAATCGTAGTTATGCGGACTAAAATCTCGTTTTAAAAGTTCGCAAAGTTCTAACCAAGTCTTTACGTTATTTTTAACAGAACGATACCAAACTAATGCGTCACCCGAAAATATTTCAAAAGCGAAAGACAACATCTTGTCATGTGGAATAGATCTACAGGACATAAATTCATCAATTTTTTCAATAAAAGATCTTACACATGATTTACCATTAAATTTGAATTTACCTAATTCCGAGAAAAGCTTACGGTCGTAATTATAGGAAGTGTTTCCCTCTGCCACTGAGCAATCCGACCGCGAACTACGACGCGTGATTAATTGTAATTTCGCATATAAGTCATTAAATTTATTCCACACAGACTCAATTTTTTTAATATCAAGACTGCCGGTATCCACCCTATTCAGTCGATGAAAACAATGGTGAAGCACGGTTTCGACCTTCTGTTGAAGCTCGGAGGTATAGTTTGCTTCCAACATAGATAAGTGTCTATTTGATCTTAATAACGACTTTTCCACTTCAGCCACATCCTCCTCTGGTGGGAAGGGTGAAGATAATATATCCTCCGAGGGAATTTTAACTGAAAGTTTAGCGATTTGTTTGCGGGGATCGTCAGGCTTTGAAACGCCGCGTATTGTGGTCTCATATTCTAATTCCGCTTTAGTTAATAATGAGAAATTTATAATGTAAGCCATTATTACAAAACAATAATAGAAAATCTAAGTATTTACGCCGGTACTAGAAAAAAATTAAATATCGCCAGAAAATCGAATACCGTGCTAAAAAAGCTGAAATACACTAAATTATACAATGGTGTGATGATTGGTAAAGGATTAAGAAAAATTACTTAAAGGTCACTCAAAGGTTGAATCACAATATTTTTTTCGCGAACACGAGGCACGTAGTTCAACGGCAAAGCGGTTAGAACCGGTTGGCGGCTGGGCACGCTGCCCGCAGTGAAACGTGATTTTAGACCGACGTTAATTAAATCATCGTTATGTTATTTACACAGTTAAATTGCTTATGGCCAACCAAAATAGATAGAAACTGTACCTGTACGCAATTCACCACACCAGAATATATGCACACACAGGAGAAAAATATACAAGAGAAAAAGAAATTATTTCACTCACCTGTAAAGTGCCAACTTACGTTTTAAAAATATATTTAAAAATTCTATTGGGCGCCAATGTCGCACGGGTGATCGATTTTCACGGGATAGCCGGGATCGATCACTCGCCGAGCAATAAAAAGAGATGCTTAGGTTGTCTTACGGGAAATAAATAAAAATATCACCAGGACAGATTAAACTCGCGTTATATTCCAGATTCACAATTTTGATTAATAAAAGAACCGACACTAGGGGTTAACCGGCTAGATAGTTATCCAGGGCGTAGGTCGTAAGTTAACACTCCACAGGTCCACGGATGGATACTCAGCTTTCACGTGTCCCAGCCGAAGAAAAAGCCCAAGGCAACCACGTGTGTCGCCGGTATATATGTCGTCGGCAAGCGGGTGAGGGTCCCCACTCCAGTGCGTCATCGTAGTGGGGCTCGCAAGCGCGGAGGCACGACGTCACATCATAGCTTTATCGTTGATGTGTGTGTGAAGAGTAAATTATTCTGTTTCCTGATGCTAAAGAACAGGATCAAAATAGATACACAACAAACTTATATAACACGTAATTTTATGGTTAAGTCTGACCCATATCACTATCAGTTTATTTATAATTATAATATATTAATATTTTACACAATCTAGCCCCAAACTAAGCTGTACTCATATTGTTATAACTCATATTTAGAAAAAAAAACAGACAAGAATAAACTTTCATGTTCATGCATGCAACATTTAAGGTTTGAATTGGGTGGCCATCGAACCTGCAACAACAACGTGGCAGTTGGTTACACTTCTGCTACGCCACAACTGGTCAAAATGCATCAACAACTGGTCAAAATCTTCACAGGCTCTTAAATTGGTGTCTATTACTGAACAAATGTCTTATTCCAATTTGGATTCCGGGCATCGCGAAATTGAAATTGACAACAATATAGCAGTGGGATTTGCAATTACTCTTATTTTGAACCCTGCGAAAAGGTTTTGCTTTTAATGCCTATTAGAGTACGGGACGGAATATAAATGTCAAGTTACTGAGAACTAAGTAAGTAATAACAAACTTTGAACTACGACTGATTTGGTTCTTTTTTCACTTTGGCAAAAGAAAAAAAAATTCCGTGTATCAGCCTTTTCTTAGCCTTGAAATAATATTATGCTTTAATGAGTTACTTTTAATAGCTGGTTCCTCCATGTCTACCTTTAAAAATAAGTGGTCTGTCAATCATTCAATCCCTATTATATATACCTATTTTAAAAGTACGTCGTCAAGAAATCCTTCCATGAATACCTACGCGATAAAAGGACTCGCCTTAACCCATGTTTCAGATTTCAACCGACAGTCCAGTGTTATATAGCTATTCGTACACATTTAAGCGTCACATTACAGTCTGGTTCTCACAAAGTAAAGTAGAACACAACGGGTTGTTATTTACTATTTACTCAACCCTGCCTTTAGGACGGGCCGGAGAAAACTTAGTTCCAAGTTTTCGCCGTAGAAACGAAACTAAGGCTAAGGTACTTCTACGTACTTTCATTAAGCCTTTATTTATACCGTGGTGAGTTTACCACATTCAAATATCAGTTTGTAGTTTAGAGGGTGAAGTAGCTGTTTAATATTGCTTTGTGAGACCCATAAGTGAACATTTTCGTTGGCATTATTTTCTCAAATTTGACAGGACGTACTCCGAAATATGTTAAACTATTGGTAATAGTTAAGTTTATCCTACTCGTAAACTATACAGCACAATACAAGTTTGTAAATTAATTTAATTCAGACCTTATTGCTCTCATATCTGCCTTCGATAACCGTCATTAAATCAAAGGGAAATTATTTCCAAATCTAAATCATCTGACATCTTTTGTAATATGTAATTCAATAGAGAGTTGTAGGAAGCGCTTCAAAGTGAAGAGCTGAAGTCGTATTTGACCCGACCTAATAGTAGCTTAATATCTTCCTACTTCTGAAGTATATGTGTACTTGTTTCATAAAACCTTTTGTTGCCGGCTGTACCCGAGTTCAGAAAGTTGTGGCAGATCTACTAGCGTCAGATGCATAACAATACGGGTATCAAGTATTGCCTTTATGCCTAAGTCACTGATGAAAGCAGTGGTACTGCGGTGACCAAAACTTTGCTGTTTTGAAGCCTTTACCGCAAAGGGGGAAATAATTAGTGAAACATTACTTGAAGAGCTGTGGAGGAATTTTAGATAACTCTTAAAGTTTGGATGTCTATTAAATTATTTACGTTTATATAATCGTGTACAGTTAGTGACACCGACTGCTAAACTGGAGGTAGTGAGTTCGATTCCCAAGCAGGAACTTTTTTGTCATTCTGTGTCTAGTTGCAATTATGTTAAGGAAATATAAAAAGCTCTTCTTAATCTGGGATCAGTCTTTCTTTTTTTTTTTCGTGTGAGTGTGTGGCCAACTCTGATGTCGGAGTTTTCAGACCGCCTTAAGGCCTTCGACATGGCTTCATTAGCATTAATAAGATCAGATGATCGCGTGTAAAATGTATAAAAAATTATTTCATGAATAAACGTGAGTTCAAAAGATATTTTACTGACCGTGAATGTATTTTTTTTAGTTTCTGGTTAACACAAAATATAACGCTTAAAATCCGTCAGTATTGGTTTCTGAAAATTGGTTGTTTGTCATTTCCATGAAGATTTAGATTAAATATGATGCTTGTGTGGCGGTTTCTGTTATTGGTTAGGATGGAAAAATTGTGATAAGATTTATTTTCTTATAATATTTTTGTTAAGTAAAAACCTACTGCAATCTATAGTAATATATATATAGTATATATATTGTGTGCGTGTGTATGTCACTGATTTCCTCCTCCTAAACGACTGGACCGATGTCCAAGGGGACTTGAGAATGGTTTAGATTCATAAAAAAAAATGCGAATATTAAAATAAAAATGGCGGTACGAAGTTCGCCGGTTCAGCTAGTTATATCGTATATTCCGAGTAATGCTGGAAGATGGAGCAAACCTATTTTATAGTTACTCAAACTATTACTCCAGTGTAATCAGAGACTTTTGAAAATTCCCTTCCTAAGGGGATAAAAACGTTCCACGCCAGCGGCGTCGCGAGCGAAGGCTGGTAAACACTAAATGCTTACCGGCACAAAATCTCCCTTAATATAGTGCATAAAAATAATTCCAAGGAAACAAATATTACAAGAAGTAAATTAAAATACTTTCTGTTTTAGTATTTTACTATAAGTGTATTGTTTTAAGTTTTAGTCGTTATATATGTACTTTAACGGTGGCAAAAGTGATGAGGAAGTAGGTGCGAGTAAATCTTGCACATCGTCTGCTCTGGTGCGCTGTCCTGTTTGTTCCCAGGCACGTTATTTTAAAGGTGAGCGGGGCCTAAAAGTACATTTTGGTAAAATCCACAAAAACCAACATGTACTTTCTGGCCCCAACACATCCACACATCACATTTTAACAAATGAGCCGTATACAACTTCTGATATCCCTTTTTGGCAACATATAAGCAAATTAAAAAATTCCATTCCCATCCTAAAACGAATTCCCTGTGGCGCAAGGCCTTTAGTAGCCCAAAATCTAACCCACTGCATAGGCCTTGTGGTACGGGAGAATTCAGTAACGGCTTGGGAACAACTACTCACTTTCCCTTACAGAATTCTACATGCACAGGAAGACCGGCAAACAAAAAAAACATTTGTAACGTAATACTACACGTATTGCGTTATAATATCTCGCAGGCGCTTAACGCCAGCTTAGCCAGACATCGTTCGCAATATTACCAAATATGGTCATATTCACTAGCCAAAGGCAGTTGTGAGTCATAGGCTACATCTATATAAGATGGGTGCGCGTTGTAGAATGGTCACTTTCCCTAGACATCGGAACGCTGCCGCTACACCTCGCGATTATTCTACATTCTACTTCCTATCTACTGTCCCGCTGGGGGTAAGCATATTCTAGTTGTCTGTGTGCCTATATGTTCTGTCTGTAGTATCTGTGTCTCCTAAGCATAACAGCCGATCTAGGGACCGCCTGTTCCTGACCGGTTGTTGTGTATTCTCTATGCTGTTTCCAGTTCACCCTACGAGCTCACTGCACCTGACGTTCTTCCTACGGGCTGACGTTCTTCCTACAGGCTACAAGCCACGAGCTGCTGGCGCCGTGCCGCTACTAGCCAGCTGCCACCCAAGCCTCCGTTCCTGCCTACGAGCTCCTACAGCCAGGCCACGGACGCCTGAGCCTGACCGCTCGACCCACATCGGCTGCACCGCCTGAGACCCGCTCAGCCTGAACATCGACCACAGAGCTGCCTGCGCAGCGCACCTTGGCCAGCTCATCGGCGACCCTTCGAGCAGCTACCCTGCGAGCGTCGGAGAGCAGCAGGAGTCTACACTCCAGCCAGCTCAGGCCAGTGCTTACCTAGTTCGGTCATACTGTATGTAAGCGGTAGTGAGACATAATAAAGAACCTGTTCAGCCTAGCAGTGTTTCTCTCGAACCCCGACATCCTACCTGAGACCCTCCGTCACAGTGGCGCCCAACTCTATTTGTCTCACTTCCAATTACTGCAGTTGTTCTTGTTTAGGAGGTCAGTCCTTGTAAACGAGGAGGTGCAGACATCAGCGAACTGGTACGTAATATCTAACTTGTGTGTATCTGTGTATTGCTGTCTATCTTTAATTTCTATTCTTGTATACCTATTATGTGTTATCTTACTATTGTCTAATTCAAATTTCAACTACCGATTCCCTACGTAACTGTTCGCAATTTGAAATAACCGTTTTTTATTTTTGCAAGTCACTATCTATTGTCTACATTTATACACCGAATCGTCGTAGTTTCTTTGTAAAGCAGAACTATTGCACACGGAGGGCTGTAATATACTTACGTTCTTTTCTATCATACTTATTTTATATCATCATGAGTACTAACCCTATCAAGTACTTTCTACTTAATAAAAATGAATTGGCCTACGAGGTCGCTATTCGCGGAGAGGAGCCGGCTACCTCTGTTTTAGGTTTACGGAAGCAGCTACCTAAACTACTCGAGCTGATTCCGAATGACGAAATCCTAGAGTCAGGCCTAGACATAGCAGACGACTTCAAGGGAGCTAGCCTGTCAGTTACCGATTTAGATTCGCGAATCTCTTCCCTTAAGGAATTATACGACCACAACTTGGCGAAGCGAACTACGGCTTTGCACAACCAGGTCTACCACAGATTGGGCAGATTAGACAAATCCGAACCTAAATACGGCAAGAAAATATCCGACCTGACTGAACGCTTTCGGATGCTGTCGGCAGAGCTATCTAAGATAGAACACTCGAATGTTCCGTCGGCGGAAGTCGGAGTCACGATGACTTGCACGGATTCAACCCCTGCACAGGCAGCGTCGACTCCGGTAACTGTCCACTGTGAGCATTTGAGGGTTGGCGAACTATCGAAACTCAAATTCGACGGAACAGGCTGCGTTCGCGAATTTCTACAACGCGTGACGGAATTTAGGACGGTTAGAAATCTACCTGCCAATAGATTATTCGATTACGCGTCCGAAATTTTTACTGGTAATGCGTTACACTGGTTTCGCGGTGTTAAAAATTCCATTTCTACATGGGACGAACTAGCTAGTAAACTCACAGCTGATTTTACACCGTACGACTATGATTATAAACTTTTAGCCGAGATTCGTAATCGTACTCAAGGGCAAACTGAAGGTATAATCATCTATTTATCAATTATGTTCCAACTTTTTGCGCGATTGTCACCGAACACGGTACTAACCGAACATGAAAAACTAAATATATTGCTTCACAATATTAGACCGTGTTATTCTACAGTACTAGCTTCATGTACTACGGCTATAGACACTATAGACTCTCTAAAAACACTATGTCTAAACTATGAGAGGTTCCAGTGTTTAAGTGCACAATTTCACGAACCTAGTTACCCTACGTCTAACACAGTAGCACCTGATTTAGCTTACATAAATAAAAAGGACACGCACGGTCACTATAATAATTCACAGTACTATAAACCGTCTAAACTAAAAAACTACGCTTCTGTCGCATCTATAAATGTCGAACCGAACGATACACCTGTGCCTAACCCACAACACTATAATGTCAACATGATATCTAAATCAGCTGTTCCTACAAAAATAACTAATAAGAGGTCTGTTTTCTGTCCGCGATGTCGTTCAACTGATCACTCGCTAGGGACGTGCAAGCGTGAACGTTATCCGATATGTTTTAAGTGTGGCCTTAGGGATGTCACGTTCGTAAATTGTCCTAACTGTAAAAATAAATCTTTTTCAAAAAACTAATTTACTCGGATCGTAGTTCGTCAAATAAGATGACAAACCCTACCGTTTGTACATCTTCTAAACCTAAATATTTTGACATAGAAGACTGGAAAAATTGGCTGAACACTCTAAAAGTGTATTTTTCCAGTTATTCTGTGGCTGCGATCCGTGGTCAAAAACCTAATACTGATTTTCGACCCTACGTTAATGTAACCATTAAGAATCTACCCCTTACTGGGTTACTTGACTCAGGTTCTGCCGTGACTATATTGGGCAATAATTCTCATATAAAAATTATTTCTCAAACTAATCTCCCTTTGAATAAGTGCGACAACCCTACTATATTTTTTCGATCGGCGGGTGGTCATCGTTTGACACCGATCGGCTATATCAACCTACCCACCACTTTTGAAAATAAAACTTATAACTTAAAAGCGTACGTAATTCCAGAAGTCACTAGTTCGTTAATTTTAGGTATTGACTTCTGGAAAAGATTTAAATTGTTACCAAATTATATTTACTCTGTCTCTTTAGCTAATAATGACCCTTGTAGTCATTCCTTACCTAATAAACCTAATGCTGCCTTACAATCCTACAATGAGCTTAATGACTACCAAAAACGTTTAGCGGATAAGATGATTAAGCAATTCGAATGTATATCTTCCGAGAAGAAAGGCCTTGGACGTACCCATTTAGTCGAGCATCGTATTGATACAGGTGACTCACCGCCAATACGTCAGCGATACTATCGTCTGCCGCCAGAAAAATTGCGTGTTATTATTGAGGAACTAGACGAGATGCTTAAACTCGGAGTCGTAGAACCGTGTGAAAGCCCATGGTCTTCGCCTATCCTATTAACGCCTAAGAAAGATGGTAAACTAAGGTTTTGTTTAGACAGCCGAAAACTAAACTCGGTTACACGTAAGGATGCGTACAAACTACCGTATGTTTCCGAAATCCTAGATAACCTAAAAAATGCTAGATTTCTAAGTAGTATTGATCTATCTAAATCTTTTTGGCAGACGCCTATTCGGAGTAGCGATCGGGACAAGACCGCGTTCTACGTACCTACCCGCGGAACATTCCGATTTGTTACTATGCCGTTCGGCTTAACTAATGCGCCGGCTACGCAACAAAGATTGGTCGATCAATTATTTACAAATAGTCCAGAGTTCGAAAACGCGGTGTTCGTATTCTTAGACGATATTTGTATTATAGGAAAAGATTTTGATCATCACATTCAGCTGTTATCTAAAGTATACGCGAAACTAAAATCAGCTAACTTAACTATTAATTTAGAAAAGTCACATTTCTTTAGAAACGAATTAAAATACTTGGGTTACGTAGTCAATTCTAAAGGACTTCACGTAGATCCTAGTAAGGTGGAAGCAATAATGAACTATCCTGTACCTACAAATAAAAAGGAGGTAAAACGGTTTTTGGGTACCGCGTCTTGGTACCGTAGATTTATACCTAATTTTAGTTCAATTGCAGGGCCTCTAAATAAACTTACTTCTACCAGTAAAAAGGCTGCTCCTTTTGTGTGGTCGGAGGAAGCTAACAACTCATTTATTAAACTCAAACACCTGTTATCTACCGCGCCTATTCTATCTTGTCCGGACTATAACAAACCGTTCGAAGTGCACACGGATGCTAGCGACTATGGCGTAGGGGCTTTACTCACACAAACTACTGACGGTGTGGAGTATCCTATAGCTTATATGAGCAAATCCTTGTCTACACAGGAACGTAATTATAGTATTACGGAACGGGAGGCGCTAGCTGTTTTAGTCGCGGTAGAACATTGGCGATGTTACTTAGATAACGGTTTGAAATTCACTGTCTACACAGATCACTCAGCCTTAAAATGGTTTTTAAATTTAAGTAACCCTACGGGTCGCTTAGCGAGATGGGGGGTGCGCCTGTCTTCTTTTAATTTTGATGTGAAACATCGCCGCGGCGCGGATAACGTCATACCCGACGCACTATCGCGGGCAAGTGCCGTGTCGGCTATTGATACTAACACTGATAATGATACTACCGTAACCCCGGATCAGTGGTATAGTACTATCTACAATGGCTGTAAAAACTCACCTACATCTTTTCCTAACTATTCCATCAAAAATGATAAGTTATATCGATATATGGTATCGAAATGTGCACTGCGGAAAGAATTCGAATGGAAAGAGGTTCTACCTACCTCGGATAGATCTACAGCTATTAAAGAAAACCATTCGGAACTCGCTGCGGGTCACTTAGGTATTTTTAAAACGTATAAACGTTTAGCACAGCGTTATTATTGGCCCGGTATGCACGCCGACGTTGTTAAATTTATATCTTCATGTGATACTTGTGTCGCACATAAACACCAAAACCACGCTACTTTAGGTGTTATGGGACGACCAAAGGTGTGCTCTCGTCCCTTCCAAACAATTAGTATCGACCTTGTTGGACCCCTTCCCTCAACTAGAAAACAAAATAGCTATATTTTTGTTGTTACTTGTTGCTTCAGTAAATATTGTCTTCTCTTTCCCATCAAGCGGGCTACCGCCGAGATTATAACTAACATTCTCGAGGAAAAAGTTTTCTTAATACATGGCATACCTTCAACCGTTATTCTAGACAATGGTAAACAATTTGTAAGTGCAACTCTAAAGTCTATGATTAGAAAATATAAAATACCTAACTTGCACTTTACACCGAAATACACTCCGCACGTAAATTCTGTTGAGAGATACAACAAAACCATCGTGACTACTATATCTTCGTTTATCGAAAACGACCATAGAATATGGGATACTTTAATTCCCAAAATTCAATTCGCGCTAAATACTGCGGTTAATGAGGTAACTGGTTATACTCCGAGTTTTTTAGTGTACGGCAGAGAACTAGTAACTTGCGGTTCACACTATATTGATGCCGAGTCAGATGATGTTATTTATATACCTAGGGATTCTTATGCTGAAAATATAGGCTGTCTATCAAGTATTTTCGATAAGGTCCAGTCTCTTTTAATCCAAGCTCACGCTAGAAACTCACACACATACAACTTACGTCGTAAACCGGCTGAGTTTAACATAGGTGATACCGTATGGAAAAGAACCTACTATCTAAGCGATAAGGACAAATTATTTAGCAAAAAACTTGCTCCCAAGTTTACCAAGTGTACTATTATTGCTAAAAAGTCACCACTAGTATACGAATTAGCGGATTCGTCGGGTAAATCTATTGGCAGTTGGCACATTAAAGATTTAAAACTAATTAACTACACTGATTCCTAACCTAACTAGATTCTTTCATTGTACCTACCTGCAGTTTGAGTTTCATAGTCACTATCTGCTTAGCACTGTCTACAGAAGTTCGGAGGACTTAGTTAGACGGATTTTTCTTGTCTAGACACGAAAAATCCTGCTGTACAGAGCGGGGTATTGTAACGTAATACTACACGTATTGCGTTATAATATCTCGCAGGCGCTTAACGCCAGCTTAGCCAGACATCGTTCGCAATATTACCAAATATGGTCATATTCACTAGCCAAAGGCAGTTGTGAGTCATAGGCTACATCTATATAAGATGGGTGCGCGTTGTAGAATGGTCACTTTCCCTAGACATCGGAACGCTGCCGCTACACCTCGCGATTATTCTACATTCTACTTCCTATCTACTGTCCCGCTGGGGGTAAGCATATTCTAGTTGTCTGTGTGCCTATATGTTCTGTCTGTAGTATCTGTGTCTCCTAAGCATAACAGCCGATCTAGGGACCGCCTGTTCCTGACCGGTTGTTGTGTATTCTCTATGCTGTTTCCAGTTCACCCTAAGAGCTCACTGCACCTGACGTTCTTCCTACGGGCTGACGTTCTTCCTACAGGCTACAAGCCACGAGCTGCTGGCGCCGTGCCGCTACTAGCCAGCTGCCACCCAAGCCTCCGTTCCTGCCTACGAGCTCCTACAGCCAGGCCACGGACGCCTGAGCCTGACCGCTCGACCCACATCGGCTGCACCGCCTGAGACCCGCTCAGCCTGAACATCGACCACAGAGCTGCCTGCGCAGCGCACCTTGGCCAGCTCATCGGCGACCCTTCGAGCAGCTACCCTGCGAGCGTCGGAGAGCAGCAGGAGTCTACACTCCAGCCAGCTCAGGCCAGTGCTTACCTAGTTCGGTCATACTGTATGTAAGCGGTAGTGAGACATAATAAAGAACCTGTTCAGCCTAGCAGTGTTTCTCTCGAACCCCGACATCCTACCTGAGACCCTCCGTCTCACATTAACAGCAAAAATTAAAGAAAACTGTAATCTTTCGGCATCAAATTTAAATTACCAATATCCAAAAACACACCGCAATAGCACCATTTACCACCATGTAGAGTCCAAGCTAAGGGAGGGTGATATCAGGGGAGCATCCAGAATCTTATTCAGTAGCGATGTGGTGGCGCCTTGCTCTGCCGACACACTCGCGAGTCTGCAGAGCAAGCATCCAGCGCCAGGAGATAACCTCTCCTTTCCTGACCCACCTGACACTAACTCAGATTGCCTCAGGATTACGAAGGACGTGCTGACTGCCGTTGGCTCCTTCCAAAGCGGGTCTGCTGGTGGCCTCGATGGCTTAACACCCCAACACTTAAAAGATCTTGTGTGTTCAAGCGCTGGGGCGGCCGGGGACGCGCTATTGGGGGAGCTAACGGCTTTAGTTAACCTTATGCTCTCCGGCAATGTGAACGATGCCATCGTTGACGTTTTGTATGGCGCAAATCTATGCGCTTTGCGAAAGCGAGACGGTGGTATTCGTCCCATTGCCGTTGGGTGTACGTACAGGCGTATAACTCCATGTTAGGCAGCAAATTACAGCCACTACAACTTGGATTTGGCTCTAAGGGTGGCTGTGAGGCCGCCATACATGCCCTGTCAACGTACCTTGGCTGTAATGGGGGTGATGTTATCTTGAAGATTGACTTAAAAAATGCTTTTAACTCAATGAACAGGGACACCTTGTTGACGCAAGTTAAATTAGAAACCCCCCAAATTTACAACTTCCTTTGGCAGTGCTACAGGCATCCATCAAAATTAATATACAAGGAAAATCTTTTGAAGTCTGCCGTTGGCTGTCAACAAGGCGACCCTCTTGGACCACTCATTTTTAGTTTAGCCATTCATCCAGTTATTAGCCAGCTAAATTCTAAATTTAACATCTGGTACCTAAATGACGGAACCCTAGGAGGCGACGTAGCCACTGTCTATCAGGACCTGGCACTCCTGAAGACAAAATTTTCATCTATCGGCCTAGACCTTAATCCAAGTAAGTGTGAAATTTTTATCAACGATACTTTAGACCATTCCGCAATTCTTTCCAAATTTCAAACCCTCGCACCCAGTATAACCCATATTCAAAAAAGTTCTCTTCGCCTTCTTGGGTCCCCAATACTAGACGAAGGTTTTGATTCTTTTATTCATGAAAAAATTCAAAATTTTAGTGAAATTTCGGACCGCCTGCTCAAAATTAATATACATTCGGCTTTCACTATTATTTGATACTGTCTGTTTGTGCCTAAGTTCACACACGCTTTACGGTCTTCGCCTTTTTGGAAAAACCCAAGCCCACTAGTCAATATTGACAAAATTTTACAAAACACCCTAAGCAACATTTTAAATGTGGCTCTGAACGACCGAGCATGGCTACAGGCGACATTACCTGTTCGCCTGGGTGGGCTTGGCGTACGCAAAATTTCCGACGTGAGCTTACCAGCATTTCGGTCATCGGTCCACAGCACTGCAGAATTAACCAGGAAAATCTAAGCACCCACACTGGTCGATTCTGAGGTGCCGTGTAAGATCGATGCCATTAATGCTTGGAAAATGGCTTGTCCAAGCACTGAGTTGCCCCGAAACTTATCCTCTCAGAGGCAGTGGAACGGGCCGCTTTGCAGCGCAGTACGAGAAAATCTCCTCCGTACATCGTACAATGCTGCAGAGCGTGCTCGTTTGCTGGCTGTGGGAGAGTGGGAGTCGGGGCTCTGGCTTCAAGCACTGCCATCGTCCAACATAGGTACCATGTTGGACGACACGACCTTTCGCATCCCTTCTTGCCTCCGGTTAGGTGCGCCATGTGTCGCTCCACATCGTTGTCACTGTGGGGAGGCTGTCGACAGCCTTGGTACTATGGCCTATCATGCAGCAGGAGCGCAGGTTGCATTTCACGACACAGCAACCTGAATGACATTCTCCGTCGGGCTCTTGTCACCGCTGGCGTTCCAGCCCAACTTGAACCTCAGGGTTTGGCACGCAACGATGGTAAAAGACCAGATGGAATGTCTCTACTGCCTTGGAAGTTGGGTAGGCCTTTGGTGTGGGACGCAACGTGTGTCGATACCCTTGCGCCATCTCATCTTCCTAGCACAGCGGGTTGTGCGGGCGCTGCTGCTGCCACAGCGGAGACTCTAAAACGGCGCAAATACGTAAATCTCGTAGGGGATTACGTATTTGAGCCGTTTGGAGTTGAAACGTTGGGTTCATAGTGCCCAAGTGCTAGATCTCTATATAGAGAACTTGCGAAGAGACTTGTCGACGCCTCGCGTGACCAGAAGGCTGGTATGTATCTAGCTCAAAAAATTAGCATTGCCATACAGCGTGGCAATGCTGCCAGTCTTCTGGGCACGTTCCCAATAGACGGTGATGTGGAGGACTTTCACGACGCACTTTGATTTTTTTTTTTTTCATTTTTCTTTTTTTTTTTGTATTGTACCTATATTTTAATATTTTAATTTAATTTTAGTAGTTAGTAGTAAATAATTAGTTATAATTGTTTTATCTTAAAATTAATTTAATTTTGTGGTCGTTAATAAATATAACTTTCCGTTATATCCTTTTAATTTCATTATATGAAACAAAAGCAAAAAAAAAAGATTTTATTGCCTACTGGAGAAAAAATTATATGTACACGAAGAAGGTTGGCATATTTAATATTTTAGTGCGTTTTATTAACGATTACAGTTCAAGAGAGAACAGTAAATTATTTCTTCTGCTAGAAAAGGTAATAAAGAACAATTTGTGTTCTTAAGCCCAGAATTTTAAAACTCTACGAGAATACTAAAAATACTTACATAGTATTTATTAAATCCCACCCCCTTTTTCATTGCGGTATCACCTGTGTAGGTTTAGTAGTAGTGACCATAGAAGACAAATTTCTTCAAGTTTTGAGACTCGTACAGTCCCGCGGAAAGTAAAACGTAAAACTGTCTTGGAGCCCACAAAAATTTAATCAGAAGCATATTGGAGGAGTTCCCTACTTAGCAAAGCGGGACACAAAGAACGCAGACGTATAATGGTGAAAAGCGATAAATGCACCCACTGTCCAAAATCTAATATTATGTTGCTGGCTATAGTACTTTGGGTCTGCAAAGATTATGCCAGTGAAGACAAGGAATTTTATGTACACTAGACTTCGTTTTCGGCTACTCCAGCGTCAAAATTTCACCTCATTAGAATGGGAATTCTCTTAGTTCTCCCCTACACACTCCGAGGAACATACTCAGGTTCGTGCACCCAGTAGTTTCGACTGTACGTTGTCTGGCAGTCAGTCAGTAAAGCAAAAAATATATACAGATATGATGATGACAAAGATTATTATGTAAGCTTATGTAATACATGGTGAAATGTGTTTTCTCCGTGTTTAGTCATTAGATTTATTTACGTTATATGTCAAGGATAATTATATTAGACTATACATTTTCTTGAAGGTAGCATAACAAGCAATAACTATGAATATTCAATACCAAAGAAATTCAAATTATTTCTATCTCAATTCTAAGTTTTCTCCTTTTACACCGAACAAACGCATTAACTGCTGATTGCATAGATACACGAAAAAACGTAATTAGCTTGTTTTTAAGCCTGTCTGTAAAACATTGATTTAATAGTGATATAGCTATTATACGAATACTGAATATTGTACGAAACTGTACGCAATTAAAATTTGATTAATTTTGGTAAACATTAGTTAAATCAAGTGCGCGTCGGACTCGTCCATGAAGTTCCGTAGCAGAGATATCCACTTAAAATACCTTCACCAAGCCATATACTACAATCACTTTTTCACATAAATATTACTATGTATATAAGTCGCGATAGTTTAAAAGTATTCCCGTATACGACGGATGAAAAAATCCGATTGAGTTCAATATATAGAGTATTTTATTTGTGTATAAATATTGTGAAGCAGTTCACAGAATTCATCTACTAACCAACTTTCAAATGTATTTTCTCAATAGTTTCGGAATTAAGTGACTGTGTCATCGGACGGGCAGACAGACATGAAGAAACTATAGGGTTTCATTTTTCCACTTTTGGCTAAAACAAAATTCTTGCACAAAATAAATAAAATGACATAAAAGGTATTTTCGATCGAAATGAGAACATCCGTCGCACTAGCAAGTTGTACCTGGGACGCCGTAAGAGGCACAAATCACTAGTTCTCGTTTATTTCTCCGGAGCGTTCAGCAGTTTGGTCTAGGACTAACACAAAAGCTTTATCTACTTGTTTGTATTATGTTAACCAAATATCGTATTGTTCAGAAGCTTGGGTTTAAAGTTTTATCAAAAATGTACTAAAATGCTGATACAAGTATTGACATTACAAAATGTATAACCAATGAATTACTGACATTATTATAATCTAGCTTTTTCCCGCGGCTTCGCGTGCATTAAATTCGGGGTAATACAAATATACTGTGCTCGGCCAGAGTGAAAGGAGAGCGCGGGTGCGCGTGCGACGCGGGGAACTCAAACATATGAAACTCTAAGTTGTGTGAAGACACTCCTGATTATTCTAAAGAGTTCAGAATCACTATAGGGTGCAAAGTAACTCGATCAGTATCCATGACAATATCTACCATTATCTACTGAAAGGTTCAAACGACCCACTGCGGCGTCATTGAGTACGGACGTGCTACTAGTTTTCTCTGTATTTTTAATCAAAAAAGTGTGCAAAAGGTGCTTAAACAACAATAACGAAATTACAAAACTAAACTTAAGTGTTTGAGTGATAAACTGTAATAAAAACTTTAATTACGATAATTATCGCTAATTTCAATCGTTAGATAACTACCACCGGTAGCCGAGTGGTTGGCTACATAGACTGATGCATTAAGAGAGTCGGGTTCAAACCTCAGGCAAGAGTTGTCTTTTTGAACTTTTTGTTTTTTTTTGCCTCAGTATCAGATATATTTTTTTGTACAATTAGTTGTATTTTCTGAAATTTGATTACAACAAATTACAATGGCGAGTGATCCTGTCCAATGGGGCTGTTGTAAGAATGAAATGGATATAGATGAGAAATCCAAAAAATGTACAACATGTGGAAGATTTTATCATTACGCCTGTCTGTCTTTGAAGGACTCGCCTAGTAAAGCTGGAAATCGGAACACTTGGAAATGCCCAAATTGTTTAAATTGTGGTCCAAAAGTCTCTAGAAAGGACTCGACTCCTATTCGGAACATATCCATGAACAGAGGCAGTAAGAGACAAGCAGTAGATACCGCAACTCCGCCTTCGCAATTCCCGTGTGATAGAGACGAGATTTGAACCATGATCCAAGAGATTATCAAATCGGAGTTTCAGGAAATGTTTACGGAGTTTAAGAAAGATATGGTTATTGCAATGCATAAAGAATTGGAGCTCCTTAAACAAGAAGTAATGGAAAGATATAATGGCCTCCATGGCCTTTATAAATGACAAATTTGAGGAGATAGAAAAACAACAACGCATAGCCAGCGAAACGGTACGAAATTTGCAGTCAGAAAATGCTGATCTTAAAACCACTATCGAAGACCTTCACATGAGAATTAACAACGTGGAACAGCAAAGCCGGTCTAATAACTTCAATGTGTGCCCGAAAACAAGAACGAGAATTTGTATACAACAGTCGCACAACTTGGACATGTGGTAGGCTGTGAGATACATGAAAACGACATTATGCACTGTACACGAATTGCAAAGTTAAATTCTTCCAGCGTTCGTCCCCGATCCATAATTATTCAACTGCGCTCACCAAGGCTACGTGATCAGCTCCTAGCTGCAGTTATAAAATACAACCGAGATAATCCTCAGAACAAACTAAACTGTGGACATCTGGGTTTAGCTGGACGTACCTCGCGTATGTTGTTGAACACCTCTCGCCAGCGAACAAATCTCTTCATGCTACTACTAGGTCAAAAGCCAAAGGAAAACAATATAAATTTGTATGGGTAAGGAATGGTAGGATATATGTGAGAAAAACTGATAGCGCTGCATACATACTAATTAAGAATATGAATTGTCTCAGCAAGGCTGGTATGATTTTGTACTCTAGTAGGTAATATATATTTTTATGCATGATTAAGGAACTACATTTTTATTAAATTCAACTGTTTAAAGATTTATTACTAAAATTGTAGAGAACTAAGAACCAAAACTAATACAATTTTTAATAATCTATGCTGCGTGGATTATGATATTGTTATTTTGACAGAAACTTGGTTAAATGGCAACATACTCAGCAGTGAGCTGTTTGACGGTAGATACGAGGTATATAGGAGGGACAGAGAGACGTCTAATTTTCAAAGTAGTAAAGACGGCGGGGGAGTACTCATAGCCGTATCCAAACATTAAAACTCAACACGAATTAACAGATGGAAAAGTGACTGTGAAGACCTCAGAATTGATATTTCTACCACGCATTCTTCTCGTCGGACGGCCCTCTGTGCAGTGTATTTGCCACCTCCTGTCTGTCACACGAGGCTTGAGCATTTTGTTAAACATTGCAACTATGTTTTCGAGACGACTGATATGCCGATTAGTATCGTAGATATTTAACTTGGGTAAAATAATCTGGAATATAGGAGCTGATAATAGTTCACTGCCTAGCACTTGTGAGAGCCTGTTAGAGTTCATAAATGTTAGTAAGCTTACTCAGCACAGTACTATAACTAACGTCTCTGGACGTATTCTGGATCTTGTTTTGTCCACACTACCGTCTTGCTCTGTGTCAGAATCTCTCAACTCATTGACTCTTGTCGATAAACTACATCCGCCACTTGATATCACTTTATCCTTAATAAAAGACTATAAACTCCCATATAATAAATCAAACACAAGACCAAACTTCTACAAAGCTGATTATTCTAATATAAAAAAATACTTAAAAGAAAAAGATTGGGATCATCTCTTTGCGGGACGGAATAATGTCAATGATATGTTAAATGTTTTCTACGATATTCTTACCAAAGTCATAAATAAATATGTTCCAAAACGGAAATTGACCGACGGTCGGTACCCACCCTGGTTCAATAAATCTATTATAAGATCGTTAAAAGAAACAAATAGACTCAGGCTACGTTACAATAAATACAAAAATCTCATAGATAAAATAGAGCTCACATTACTAAACAAGAGATGTCAATAAATGGCAAAAGATTTATACAATAGTTACCTGAATGACCTAGAAACGGAGCTCAAAACGAATCCTAAATTGTTTTGGACTATATTTGCGGACTACTTTTCATCTGTTTATAGAGACGATGATGACATAGGTTGCAAGGGTCACACCTCTTCTCCATTATTACATTTATTAAAAAATAATACTCAATGTTTAACCTACCCAATAATAGAACATGAAACACTACTTGTAAAGCTACAAACTTTGGATAGAAAGAAAGGGGCCGGTCCTGATGGCATCCCGCCATATTTTATCTCTGAATGTGCATCGGAGCTAATAGTCCCGTTATTGCATATATATAATGTATCATTGGCCTCAGGCACCGTCCCATTAGAGTGCAAAAAAGCCAAAGTGGTTCCCGTGTATAAATCGGACAAAAGAGATATTATATGCAATTATAGACCCATATCAATTCTGTCGACCTTTGCTAAGATCTTTGAGTCACTGATATGTCCGTACATTCAACGCCATTTCAATATGTATATTAGTGAGCATCAACACGGCTTTGTCGCGTGTAGATCCACATCTACTAATCTAATAACGTTCACAGAGACTGTCATCCAAACATTAGATGCTAATAAACAATATGATGTAATATACACAGATTTCTCAAAGGCGTTCGATAAAATTTCTCACAAAATATTAGTTTCAAAGCTCCCAGCATATGGTATAGCAGGGCCACTGTTGGGATGGTTCAGGTCTTATTTAACTGAACGTGAATTTTATGTTGTTGTGAATGGCTTTAAATCTGCTAATTGTAGGATAACCTCAGACGCCCCTCAGGGGTCTCATTTGGCCCCAATATTATTCAATATATACATCAACGATCTTCCCAATTACTGCTTCCGTTACTCTGAGTGTTTTTTGTACGCTGATGATTTGAAGTTTTCCAGAAATATTGAGCCCACAGATGATAGTAAGCTATTACAAAATGACTTAGATAGAGTCATCGAATGGTCTAAACTTAATAAAATGGAACTCAACTTAAAAAAATGTAGCCACGTTACGTTTTCTAGGAAAACTCAACCTATAGACACGCAATATCGGATAATGGGCAAAAAAAATCGAAGAAAAACAAGCCATTAAAGATCTGGGTGTATTTTTTGATAAAAACCGGCCAAGTGCGTGTCGGGCCACGCGCAATGTAGGGTTGCGTAGTTGCCCATAATGACTTGCTGCAAAGGGTATTAATGTACAACAAATCCGACTGTTTATTTTGCTGAAAAAATAATTTAAATAACACTATTATACGAACCTAAGTTTTGTTTAGAAAAATACTAGGTATGTATCCAGTTATGTATTGTAAACATAAAATGTGATTTCCAAGATATACTACTACTATACATACGTAGTACCGTAGTACATTACATACCAAAGTACGTATATCTTTAAGATTAAGCCAGCGCGCCCAATGTAAACTCACAGAAATAGATATTTATAAGTTAACCGACGATTACTCGTAAACTAGTGATATCTACTTAGCCGTGATAGTTTTCCTTTTAAATTCGTTATATGTACTACATTAGTGATTTTTTTTACTTCTTTCAAATTAATAGTTTATCTGGCACAGGGGGGGGACACTGGAGTCCAACAATTTTTTGCACTTCAAAGCTTGATATTTGACAAACCAATCACTTGATCGAAAAATGATTTGAGTAAACTAATAATATTTTTTTAAACCTATTCAATGATACCCCACATGATGGGGTACTCAACCAAAAAAAAATTTAACCCCACTATATATTTAGGGGAGATACCCTTAAAAAAATATTTTCCTGAATTTTATTCTACAGTTTTGTTGCAATATCTTATGTCTATATCCATGTCAAATATCAGCTTTCTAAAACCAGGCGTCTTTGAGCTAGGCTGCGGACGGACAGACGGACGGACATGACGAAACTATAAGGGTTCCTTGTGGACTACGGAACCCTAAAAATTAACCTTTCATTCGCATATTGAGAATATCATCAAAAGGGCATCCAAAATGTTAGGATTTGTATTACGCAATACTAGGGAATTCCATAAGACAAGCACGAAAGTCATGCTTTACAATACTCTGGTACGCAGTATTCTGTACTATTGCAGTGTAGTATGGAGGCCTCATTACGCAGCTCACACATTACGTTTAGAGCGAGTGCAGAAACGCTTTCTCTGGCACCTTGCATTTATGAAAAATAAGGCCAAACATCTGCCTTCTTACAATTCACGCCTGCAATATTTCAAAATCCAACCTCTATCACTGCGTAGGCAAATAATGGACGGTATGTTTGCTTGTAAAATTTAAAAAAACTACATAGACTGTCCTAAGTTGCTTAGCCTCTTTAGATTTCGTGCACCAGCCAGATACCCAAGACATAGCATAACACCGTAATGTCCACCGCTAAGGAGAACAGTGCTAGGGGCAAACTCACCTGTGGCTAGGATGAGTAATACTTTAAATGAATGTAGTGACATAATTGATGTTCATCTTGACAGTTTAGGCAAACTATACAGGAGTTTCAGTAACACTCTTAGATAATTTGTATTGATTTAGTTTTAATTTGGATTGTTGTTTAAATTCCAATTATTATAATTTATTCTAATGTGACATTCGAAATCTCTGAATCTAATATTTTATATAATAGTTAAGTATTAAACTGTGTAATTTTCTTTTCTTAATTTGATTTTTAGGGTTCCGTACCTCACAAGGTAAAAAAAAGGAACCCTTATAAGATCACTTTCTTGTCCGTCTGTCTGTCTGTCTGTCTGTCCGTGTGTCACCACCAATTTTCTCAGGAACGGGTGGACCTAGCAGATTGAACCAGATACTGAGGTCTGTGGTTCCTATTAGGTGTATAAAAATTGGGGTCCTGGGTCAACCCGATAAAAAGATATGGTCAAAATTAGATTTTTGCGAAAACTTGTAAGTACCAAAATTAACCTTAATTTTCAACTTTTTTTAATTTTCGGAATTTTTCCTTTACTTGTGCTGTAAGACCTTGGCTTTGACCAAAATTGACAATTCTAGGTCAACCGTAAGTACCCAATAGGTTTTGGGTCGAAAACCTATATGGTAGTTCCCGTTGAACTAGAATCACGAAATTTGGCGAAAAGCAGGGTCTTACAGCACAAATAAAGGAAAAATTACAAAAATTTCAAAAAGTTGAAAATTAAGGTTAATATTGGTACTTACAAGTTTTCGCAAAAAACTAATTTTGACCATATCTCCTATGTACCTCTACAAAAAAAAAAGTGGAAAATTTAAGGGTGTCCCCATACATACATAGTAGACTCCATTTAAGATAGTAGGTACTCTTTGTAAGGGCGCTCGTACAGAGAGAGTTAAAGCGCCCCTTATGGAGAGAAGCGATCGATAGAGACCGCTAGGGGGCGCATTTAGAAAATGTATGGAAATTGTTCCTGTCATCTAGGCTATCGTCCACCGTGACGATCGAGTGCAAACTGGTACTAGACCCTCAGATTTGGAGGACTAGAGTAATTAGCATCAACCTCAAATAAGGTAAAATGCGTACGGAACCCTCGGTGCGCGAGTCAGACTCGCACTTGCCCGAATTTTTTTTTTATAGTTATAATTTTGTAATTTTGTTTTTCATTATGTTATGCATTATGTGTTTACTAATTTATTTTGTTATTCCATTTTTATTAATTAATTATTATTCATTTTTATTAATTAATTATTATTCATTTTTATTAATAAATTATTATTTAATTATGATTTAATGTATTTTAAGATAAAAATTGAATTAATAACACGATTAAGCCGTATTTTAATGCATGAGGAGTTAACCTGTAATTGATTGTTACACTTAATTATGTAGCCTTAGTTAGTAAGTGTCTATAATGTATTAGTGTTTACAATTGTTGGTTAACCAAATAAATAAATAAAATAAATAAATGATGACAGACGGACTGTGGATAGGAATCAGGTATGGTGGAGATGCTTTTCTGACGGCCAACTCTACAGACTCATCGAACTGGTGTCTTAAGGACTTAAGGTGTCTTGGCCACCGTCAGAGGTGTGGGAAGGGTATTGAGTCAAAGTCTGATTAAACTTGTGACTCGTTTATTTTTTATTCTACATGATGTTATATACTAAACTTATCCTATGTACACACACACAACTTTACGGTTATGTGCTGTGTGTGAAAGGTGCCATCTCAGCGGTATATGCCTTTACGTGAATACGTGATTTTTTCTTAATTTAATATAAATCACGACCAATCTGTGTTGCGGTAAATACTCACGTAGGATTATATCGCTGAAATGTTCATGTGTGAACACATACACAACTCTTTTATCATATCTCTAGCACTAAGTTATTAATGTTTAAGAAATAGAATGTAACTCAACGAAATAAATAATATTTTTATAAAACTGTATCAATTAACTTCAATCCAACAGTAAGACCACAAAGAACTCTTGGTCTGTCCTCATTATAAAGTCGAGTCGCGTATCTCCAATAATCACTTGGTAAAGAATCGAATCGAAACACTAGATATCCTCTCGCAGATCGAGAATCAACTCGACCGTCGATAATAAGGAGCTAAAATGGCGCCCTCGGAGTTAGTCCTTTCTGAAAATCAAGTTACCTGTTGCCATTTCAATAATTTCTTATTCAGAATTCAGTCGTCAGCTGTGAATTTATGTAATTGAATTATACAGAGGCCCGTCCGGGGATTCGACTTATTTTGAAAGGTTTTGTAACGTTTTTTTGAAACAAAAGATATCGTTTATAATTTATTCGGTACGAAAATTACGCATTAGCTGAGGTGGTCATTTCGTATTCAGATCTTGCCTAGATTTGGTTTGTAGCTCGGTCGTGCCCGCGGCTACTCCGGGACTGTTTAGTCTCGGGAGGGCTCGCCGCTTGCGGTAACGAATGGATGACCCGTCGGCGGAACTTCAACAACTCGTGACGTGTGAACAGAGTTGATTGTTGATTATCTAAGAGTTACGCAGAATATTGCAGCTGGGAATTATTTAAATACACTATATAATCTGGTATTTTCTAGGGTTTACGTGCACACACATTGAAAAATAACTATTGTATACGACTTTAATCGCAATATAATGGTCTGTGATGTGATGGTTATGAACATGTACAACAAGCAATCAACCATTACCTGAGACTTGATCAACAAAGAACACCGTTTTCTTTCAGGGATTATCAACGCGGATATTAAAATTTAAAACAACATACTAATTGCAAAAGGAAAGATGGTACGAATGTTCCTCTAGTTTGAAATCCTTTCATCAGTCTTATGAAACCCAAGAAGAGCAGACACTAGAAGATAACAGGACACTGTGAGCTCATTCTGCGTAGATAGTAACACCAGTAGTTAAACAATGTTCGGGTACTTTGTAATAACTTCTACATGCTTTCATTTTGAACCATCAGATTATAATAAATAATATAGATATATCAAGATCATTTGGTTTGTATGAATGAAATTGTTCTAAACATGTAATCTCAGTAAAATCAATATCAACATCATGATAAAATCCGTAAATAGTAGTTCAATTTCAATGGTAAATATAAATTACTTTAACAATAGTCTAAAGTCTAGGTCATTACTGTTATGAAAATACATACATACATAGACTCACGCCTGTTTCCCCGAAGGGGTAGGCAGAGGCATATTAAACGCCCACTTTTCGCCAGTGTTTTGATCCCACGTCTTGCCGTGTGGTTGACGGCATAGAATACAAGTGTCACCACCCCCTTTCTTCCCGTGGGTGTCGTAAGAGGCGACTAAGGGATAACACGTTGCAAATACCATCTTTGCGTAGAGACGGAAAACTCGACATCAAACCCTATACGACTGCCTCGTTGGTCTCGCGGCATAAATGTGCGCGTGGGATCGGGAGGTCCCGGGTTCGATTCCTGGGTCGGGCAGTGTTATTGGCTTTTTCTGTCACGAAATTCTCAGTAGCAGCACGGAGTCTGGAAATGTGCCCGGTACGGCAATAGGCTCGCCCCTTATTACGTGGGACTAAAGCATATCTGGCGAAAAGTGGGTGTAGAAATACACCTCTGCCTACCCCTTCGGGGATAAAAGGCGTGACGATATGTATGTATGTATGTGTCATAAGCCTAGCCAGAACATCGAAATCGACAGCGACAGCCAATAATACCTACCTTAAGCTCTGTCCTTCGAGGTTAGGAAATATTAATATTATCGGGTAGGCCAATAAAAAGGCTGACTAAACAGATAGAAAGCTTGAACCATTTATTTTATTTTATATTGTAAAGGTCCATATTAAAGACGTTCTGTCAGTAAACATCAAATTTTTCCGCTACTGACTGACTGACAGACAACGCATAGCCAAAACTATTGGGTGCTAGAACTTTTTTTTTTTTCCTCACGTACCCGTGTGTCGGAGGGTCGGGTATCACTGAAGCATTCCTCGCTACCCCCCGACGGGTATTGGCCCGCCAGATGGTCAGGCGGGCCCCGAACAAATCCCCCTTGAAAACACTCAGCGGCCGCAGAGGATAGGGAGGACGGCAACGCAACACCGCATCTCCTCCTCCTCTGCGGCCCCACCGCGATACAACGATGGTGCGCCACCATTTGGTCGCGGAAGATAGGGCGCGCGGCAACGCAACACCGACACGCCTCTCCCCCCGCGACCGCACCCGACTGCGAGAGACAGACAGAACTGTCCCCCGCACCCGCACCGTTGGACGCATCCTGCGCAGGCCCCTCCAAGCCCACGCGGAGCGTCCCCTCCTGGATCCCTCTTAGCTTCACCGCGGGTGAGCAATCCACGGTTACTGAGCCCCCCCACCACGACAAGGTGGAGATCCCACGGAGGGGTGGATGCTAGAACCTGCAATCTGGCATGTATGTTCCTGGAGGACCGGTGGGTGGATTGAGAGTGTTCAATTAATGACTCAATTACGTATAATAATTGTCTTTTTTTAAACTTTGTCCTAGGGTTATCCCGGTTAACTTGCTCTACAATCCAAAAGGATAGCCATTTTCCACGGTTAAGAATACTGTCAATATATTTGTGGGTACTGACTCCATATTTCGACTGATAAAAACTTGATGACAGCCGCAACCGACATAATCCTTTACTTTATTGACAATTAATTCACGACTTTTCAATTTAGCCAAAACATATTCTATTTATACGAATCGGCCACGGAGGGATCACAAACTAACCACCAGATAAGTGAAATACAGATTGAAATTAATCGTGCCGCGCATAACTCCCTTTCCAAGAACCCTGCAACCTGTATTCCGTTCCTATGTTAGGGATCCTATATGTCTAAAATGAAATTTGGTCAGATATAATCATATCTAGGAACCGGCTCTTGAGTTTCATCGAAACTGAACTACTAGATTAGATTAGGTATTAGTTTACTACTGTAGGTTTAATTTTTTCGGTTTAATGTACAAGTTGTATTGGTAATTGCTTGTGTGGCATTTATATATAATGATATATAAATGCCGAACCGGTGGCTTAACGTAGTTTTGATAGCGTAGCACCATTGCGGTTCGTGTCTCAGGAGAAGAATCGTAAGGCTATATCGAGGACCTTCGACATCAAACCTGGCCAAACGCTTGTGGGGTATTAATTGCATAGGTGTGCGCAAGATGACGTGTGTAGGTTGCCTTTGTGTGTGTTATGTATGTGTGGCGTAATTAGAATAAAACGTAATAAACAGTTAGCATCTAACATCTATGCGTTTCACTTGTCTCCAAGTCCCGTCACACTCATCTACCCGTGTAGACCGCTGAGGCACCAACACCCGAAATTAATTTTATATTAGGATGTGTACCAAAAACTGTCTCTAGAGATATGTATCATCGATATTTCGGCACTGTTGCAAATGCCGTGATTCCTTATATTTAAATGACGACATCTATGTATGTAATAAGTTTTTGTCTAATTATATTGAATAACCACATATTGTAATAGGTATGATATTGAAAACTTCTTAGCCGTTCTCAACCGTATTGGTGTAGGTCTCTTTCAGATGGCACAATTCAACATGGAGTTGCGCCACTCGCGATGTCTTAATAATCAATTAATGCATTGAAATGAATAGAGGAGACGATATAAACGTCGTGTGCAATTCACCTTTTAGAAAACACTTTCTAGAATCATTTACGCACTTCATTCATACACACTATGAATACATCCGCTAGCAAAGGAGTATTTATTGATAAGTTCAATGTCACTGCAGTATTCTCAATCGATCGTAAAAACTAAATTTTAATTAACTTACATAATTTTATACTTTTGTGGTACACGAAACGTTACTCGATCACAATAAATCATTATTCCCCTTAGCTTATTTCGTTCCAATGTGTTGTATTGATACCTCGATCACTACGAACGCTTCGGAATCAGAAATACTATTCACAGACACCACTGTAGTTCGAAGCACAACCTTATCAAATGGCAGTCATAGGTAAGTTACCTATTAAGAGTTTTGCTTTTATTACCCAAAGAATATTCATTAGATTTTACTGTAGAATTCTTTAAAACCTCTTCTCCGTCGGTCCCAATGTTTGATCTCTGAGCATGATTTTGTCTACATATTTGGCATACGGGCGTAAAAGATGCAATGATAGCTGAACTAAACAAATTTTGCAACCGAACTTAAAGTACCACTAACCCTCGAGCTAGCCTATTAGTGTCGAATCTAGCGTGGTTCTACTACTCAGCACAGAAGCACCCCTCAGTAAATCGCCTCGTATTATAAACAGACAAATCCACAGCTTCTTGTACATAGATATCTTAGCTTGAAAGACATCCTTACCATAGCGCAAGGATTTCACTTTGTATTTCAAAGCGGCTAACGCCCGTTCGTTCCGGTACACCTTTAGTCAAGGAAATCTTTAGACGAGGACTTCCTCAACCATTTCCTTAAGTAGTTAAGAGAAATTATATGATTGTATTTCCTTCTGTACGTAAGCTCTATGCAGTGAAGCCACCACACCCAGAGCATTGAGGATAGTTTATATTAGTATGTTTCACGTTTTATATTTTGTGCATATCATTTTTGTAGAAAACGTACAAAAATATACAACTAGGTTGCAGCGACGAAAGTTAGTTATTGTAATCCTAACTAATATATAAAGATGAAGAGTTTGTTTGTTTGTTTGTTTGTTTATTTGTTTGGTTGAACGCGCTAATCTCAGAAACTACTAGTCCGATTTGAAAAAATCTTTTAGTGTTAGATAGCCCATTTATCAAGGAAGGCTATAGGCTATATAACATCACGCTGTGCGCGAAGGGAGCTGAGCAGTAACCTTAAATAACGCGGGTGAAACCGCGAGCATCCTCTAGTGAGAGATATAAATGTCTAATATAAAGCTGCTCATTTTGTTAATAACTAGCCTTCAAACTAATATACTCGTAAGAATTTTATGATGTAAGTACTTATTTTAAAATTCAGATTGAAGTGTTAGCTGTTTTAGAATATCGCTATCCCTTTGAGTTATGGCGATCAGACAGGCAGTCTGTGGGAAAGCTTAGGTATATTGAGTCAAATCCAGTTTGAATAGTAAATGGAGCCCTGGCTGCCATTGGGATAACGCTAGGAGAATGACCGAGTTGTTAGCGGTTTTATTAAAAAATAATACACACACAGGATGTGTAAATAATATTGTACCTCCAAAAATAGGTATATAATCACTGAACTATGAATATTGCTCACATGCACTAGTTTGACGAAAATATTTTTTTTAACTAGTAGGTACCAAATACAGCAAAATTTAGTCGTAAAAAATTAAAACTTCAGCATAAATTCTGCTTAATTAATGAAATTACTTTGTCAGGCAAGAAAACCTCCAGCAAATCACGAATGGCCAAAACCCGACCAGCCGTCCCGACTCTCCACAACCACTGCGCAGACAAGACAATTACAATGTGAAATGGCATCCAAACCAAAACATTAAGAAGGTTACTGAACAAACACAAGGATATCCGTACAACTATGAGGCGTTGCGAGAAACAACGCCCACCCCTCCGACCCCATTCGACCCAAATGAGATGCCAGGACCCGAAGGTGGACCGCCCCGGGATGAGGGCTACGACCCATCTCGAGGATATGAGCCCTACTGGCTGAATGGGCAATGGGTGTTCAAGGCTGTGACACCAAACTACCCTTCGAATACATGCGGCCGTCACTGCCTACCTATATATAACGAGTTAGTATGTTTATTAATATCTTCTATCTATACATAAAAATAAAATTGGAGGTTGATGGTTTGGACACGTGGAGCGAATGAGTGAAGAAAGATTGACGAATCAAATATATATGGCAGAGGCGTGTGGGCAAGCTGGTTGCGGCAGACCTCGTAAGACGTTCGTCGACCAAATTGGGGACGTATTGAAAAACGGAAAAGTCCGAAGCATCCGTAACCGGCGAGCATGTATCAAAAGAGTAATGAATGTAGAGGAAGCGCGTGAGGTTTGCAAGGACAGAAGCAAGTGGCGTTCTGTTGTCTCTGCCTACCCCGACGGGAAAAAGGCGTGAGCATATGTATGTATGTATGTAAAATTGGAGTGTCTGTCTGTGATTTTAAACGATGTCTTTCAAGAGTATGGAGTTAAGTTACTAGATACCAAGTCATAAATAACCGTTTCTGAATATGGTGGACTTTCGCTGGGATATCGAGGATTTTTTTATTGAATCTGTAGGTGGCATTATGTCGAGATACCGAATACATATAACGCGTGTGAAACCGCAAGGGAAAGCTTCTTGAACCATATTGATATTAGAGGTCTATGTGGAGAGCATTAGGAAAGGTGACATACATAATTGAAAATAGTTCAGTAGTGGACGTGTATCGACTGAGGTGATGATAGAAATTATATGTATTTTTTGCTTAACAAAGCACTGATAGGACAGACGAATGTTAACCCAGTTAATATGTCTTTACACGAAACCCTGAAATTGTAATAGGTTAACTTTAGGATTGTTTCGCGTAAGCCCAAGAAAATACTAGGATTATTCTTTAGAAGGCCGTATTTGTAGATAGTTTGAAAACTTGCTTCTATGCATCCTAGTTCATGAAATGCTATTAGTTTTAAATTATTTCAGGTACGGCAAAATTTGCGCTCGAAACAAAATCTACAGATATAGAACATTCGACGACTACTGCGAACTGCAGGCTGACGACTGTACTGGATTTAAAGGTATAATAAGATTAACTAAATTTATCCATGACATCTTGTTCTACTATGCACAACTAAAGCCATCTTTCACATAATGGCGTAGACACAAACACTGGCGCCATCTAACGGCCCCCTATGCAGCTAGTACGAAGAATAACGATTTAAAATTCGAATCGCGGTACTGGAAGTTACACACATGGTTGCTATAATGTACTAGGTACTATCATCAAAGACCTAATCGATCTCGATCGAAAAGCCTCCAGGCACTCTCTTCGAATCTGTTTTCAAATAAAGGGGATGGCGAAAGATGGGTGAAATTTTAGGCATATAATCTTTACGATTATTGCAAAACAATTAATATCCCAAAGTTTAGCTGAGTTTAAGCGCTATTAAAATAAACATACACAATCCTCCCACTCTTGGGCATGGGCCTTTTCGCACTACGACAAGGCTTACACAGTGCACCACGCTGTCATGAAAGATTACAAAATTTAAGGCCATAGGTGCTATGGGTTTGAATACAGGCCCCTTCACGTTGCAGTTTGATAGTCCCTACACTAGGCTCACTGCTGCAAATGAATACCTACATTATAATTATTTGTAGACAAGATAATTATTTAATACTAATGCTATGTTTTTTTGGCAGAGTGGCACGTAGTACATACTGGCGAATGCAAACCGCATGGTGTAACCAGACCCTGGGGTCTGTTTATCTCGAGATCCCCGTGGCCGGACTTTATGGGCAACTTTACTAGTCACTGGGACATGGTTTACCCAGGAGATTACTCGTATTAAAGTTTTTGTGAAGCTGATGTATCCCTGATAATCTATTTTATTTTTATGAATACGCCGTGCACTTAGAATTGAATTAATTATATTTAAAAGAAATTCACCGGGGCTGTAGCAAAAGCTGAATTTACAAGTGGCATTATTATTATATATTTTTTTAAATAAAAGCTGACAATACAATAGTAATCATTTAATGGGTCTATATAGCGTAATTGATTGAAAATAAAGGTAAAATACTTTATACGCTGGAGGACTTCAGTTATCTCGTAACCACGAATGGCAAAACATCGAGGGAAATATGAGGTATTTCATCTATCTTTTCAAATCATTACAAGATATAGACCCGTTACATCAATAATACTAGGTGCACAAGTCGCGAAAATTTTAAAGTATTCATGACAATACAAAACAATGAAATAAAGATTTTATATATTGCTTTTTCCTTATTATTTTCGATATGAACAGTATAATTTACAATTACAGTACCTACAGTAGCAGTATTAAACAGCCAAAAGAAATCTCTCACTGCAAACTGCGAAACCAATGTCTGTACTTCATATAAATTATACCGTTGGATCTATTTAGCTTCCAACCACCGATAGGTTGACCTCCAACATAAATAGTTACTACAAGGCTATAAAGGGAAGGACCTACTTTGATAAAAAATCAACTTCATCAGCCTGCCATAGTCCACTGCAGGATATAGGCTGCTCCCATTGGAGCAGCCTATATCCTGCAAATAAAAAATCAGGCTCAGTGGTGTGCCATTGCACACCACTCAGCCTGATTTTTGGTTCTTAGTGTCCAGCCGCTGCCAGCCACTTTGCGTAAATCGTCACTCCACCTAGCTGGAGGGCGCCCTACACTAAAAAACATAAATACCATATTTTCTTTTATATTATTATTTAGTAAGGTGTATTGACGGGTCCTTGGAAAATTACCGCGGCCTGTCTGCTCTCTATATTCCTTTCAAAATTAGAACTGATCGATAATTGCCCTACAGCCAAACTTTGTTGTTGTTTTAAAAATTTAAAATCCGCCTTACGTTCATACTGGGTTAACGTGAACACTTTAGAATGTTAACGGCAAAAGTTCATAAACATTTTAGAGGTGTTGAATCTGGGGGCACGGCAGTGCCCCCACCAAGTCGAGCAAAAAAAGCGGCACGGCCGTACCATCCTTTTCTCGAAGCAATTCAGGCCATTTTCGACCCCCTATAACTTCGTTGTGGATCAAACTAGAAGCCTGATTGTTTATTAACCATGCAGGTATTGTATAAAGATGGTGTATTTCAAATTTCATTCAATTTGAACCAGTAGTTTAAGAATTATAACGACTCAAAATTTCTTAATGTTTTCACTCACTGACCGATCATCAAAAGTCTAAGGCACTTCTAGCAAACATAGAAGCTTCAAATTTAGGAAACAATTAGTGTTTAGTGTATGAACCAAGGAAAAACTAAAATATATTTCAATTTCGGTCTAGTTTTCGAGATACATTAACTGCATTAATAACTTTGTAATCCCATATGAATATAAAGGATTACAAAATTACATTTGCAGTTAGAGCTTTAATTAAGAAAATTCGTTGTTGGTGTACAAGAAGTAGAAGGTACCGGAAAGGACAAAAGTAAGACTATCTACAAAAAGAAATGAGATCCCATAAAAACAATACTTGTCAAAAATACCAAGTCTCGCGACCGTAAAAAGTTGTGAGATCCATGTAATACCAAGTCGGTTAATTAAAAATCTTTAATGTTTTAAATAAATATATTGACTTGGCAATCGCATTAAGCAATCTAATTTATATTATATATTACTTATGAGATATATTGTGTTTCCATGCGATGGGCGAGTCAATCTATTTATTTAAAACATTAAAGATTTTTAATTAACTGACTTGGTATTACATGGATCTCACAACTTTTTACGGTCGCGAGACTTGGTATTTTTGACAAGTATTGTTTTTATGGGATTGTTTTATCTTGAATAATAATTAAAAATACTATCATAGGATCGTTAAAAGAATATCTTAGAAAATCATTACTTTACGACTTGGTTTTTAACCCCCGACGCAAAAAGCGGGGGGTGACTTGTCTATCTGTCTGTGGTGCCGTAGCTCCTTGAATTAATAAACCAATTTGAGGTGTTTTTAGGGTTCCGTACCTCAAGGTACGAAAAGGAACCCTTATAAGATCACTTTCTTGTCCGTCTGTCTGTCTGTCTGTCTGTCTGTCCGTGTGTCACCACCGATTTTCTCAGGAACGGGTGGACCTAGCAAATTGAACTTTATACCAGATATTGAGGTCTATGGTTGCTATTAGGTGTATGAAAATCAGGGTCCTGGTTCAACCCAATAAAAATATATGGTCAAAATTAGATTTTTGCGAAAACTTGTAAGTACCAACATTTACCTTAATTTTCAACTTTTTTTAATTTTCGGAATTTTTCCTTTACTTGTGCTGTAAGACCTTGCAGTTTTACAACAAACTCACTGTCGGCTACCAAGCTTTTTAATTGATTAAATGTTAAAATACTTCAAAACACATACTACAATATTAATTTAAATAATTTCCGTAAGTATTTGTGATAAAGTTTAACTTTACACTATTTAGTATTTATTGATTCCACACATCAAACAACACTTACCGGTTTGTAGGGCTGCACATGTTAATGTTAAAATCTCAGATCATAGAAGTAATAGATATGTAATGAACGCTCGGCGCGTGCGAACGCAGTATGCTCTACGTCGCATACTCGCCGTCGCGCGCCCGTATGTCGCGATCAGTTGCAATTTGAATGCGCACCCGAAACTTACTCAATTTTTTTCAAAACGCCTAGCTGTGCAGTGGTTACGTGTCAAAATACGAGCAAAATTCAAACCTATGCGAGGAATGGAATCACATACCACATGTAACAACGACAATTTTACTATTAATTTGCATAAAACAAGATATTTCAAATAAAATATCTGCCTCTACAACGATAACGTACTAACACTATCCTTCGTCACAAAACTGCATTATAATTATTTCCATTGATGGTTTTGTACTGTGAAACTGTCAGGTTACACTTATTTAGAGCGCAATGGAATAAACACATCGATACCGCTGACTATTGTAGGCGTTTGTGGTATCTGCCGCTGCACAGTGTTTTATGAAGACCATTTTTCGGACACCGTCTTTTTATTAAAGAAGCTAATAGATATATTCAATAAAAAGAAATATTTCGTATCCCCATTAAGCTAGCATCTCTAGATTTTTAGAAAAACTTTTTTGAAAATCATCATATTTTAAAGCGGATATTTAGAAAAAAAGATATTCCTCTTAAACTAAGCATGATACGCAATAATAATGTTACAAGCACCGATAGCGTCTCTTTCACTGCAAATTTAACAGTTAAAATGAACCTCATAACTTGACTAGAATCAAATCTAAGCGAGATTTTGGATTTTTAGATTTTCTTACTTATCCCGAAGATTCTACCAAAAGTGGAAAAGTTATATATACAGAAAGGATGCTCTTTACTTTCCTCATATGCTCAATAAATTTCAGACCCCAAATCCATGGAATCTAGAAGTTATTCCATATAACTGTTTTTGCTAGTTTTTTCATATTTATATTCTGGATTTTAATGATAAAATTTTTATTCGATATCGATTTCTTTACAACATATAATTTAGTTATAAAATCAATATCGAATAAAAATTGTATCATTATAATCAATTCATCATACAAATGTGAAAACCCTACCAAAAACAGTTAATTTAGAATAACTTCTACATTCCATGGATTTGGGGTCTGAAATTTATTGAGCATATGAGGAAAGTAAAGAGCATCCTTTCTGTATATATAACTTTTCCACTTTTGGTAGAATCTTCGGGAAAAGTAAGAAAATCTAAAAATCCAAAATCTCGCTTAAATTTGATTCTAGTCAAGTTATGAGGTTCATTTTAACTGTTAAATTTGCAGTGAAAGAGACGCTATCGGTGCTTGTAACATTATTATTGCGTATCATGCTTAGTTTAAGAGGAATATTTCATTTTCTAAATATCCGCTTTAAAATATGAAGATTTTCAAAAAAGTTTTTCTAAAAAACTAGTGATGCTAGCTTAATGGGGATTCGAAATATCTCTTTTTATTGAATATATCTATTAGCTTCTTTAATAAAAAGACGGTGTCCGAAAAATGGTCTTCATAAAACACTGTGCGCTGTGAGCGTTGGGTTGCATCGCTCGCCAAAGGAGCGAATTAGTGGTGTACCACGAGTAACTCTAATTTGTATAATATCGATATAAACATTGCAAAATAATAATGTAAGTTATAAACAATTATTTTATTTGCTTTTGAAGCGCTATTGTTTCGTAAGCAGATAATGATTACACTGGCGTTTGAAACAGTAAAGATTATTTTAATATACTGTTATAACTAAAACTAAATGAATACCTACATTTTACCGGCCAGAGACATGATAGCGTAGAATATGTACATATATTCTATTTTACGGAATTAATAAATATTTGATAACAGTGTTGCGTGTATTTTATTTAGTTCTCCCTGTTACCTTACACTGTATTTACTCATAGTAGGTATATTACAACATTTCAAAATATAGCTAACTAAATAAGTAGGATCACTTTATTTCGTTTCATATTATTGTGTTGTTCTATTTCTTTACTTCTGTGCTTTTATTTAATATAAAAATTACAAATGACATGTACATTACATATAAAAAATGATTAATTTAGTTACTTTTATTTATATACATTAAAAGAACATAATGATTAATTAATTATGACAAACAAACACACACTCATTTTTATATAATTATTATTAGACGTGCTCAGTACTTAAATGAAATGAAATAATACTATAGACAGCTGACACACGGCCATCTGATTTCAAACTCAGCAGTGCTTTATTAATTCTTATATTATAATATTTTGGATGCATAGGGTTCCCACCAAGAATCACGAGCCAACCTCACATGCAAGGGGTGCACTGGCCGATTAACGGACGATGCTCTGGCAAATAAAATATCCCGATAAGCGGCAATAGTGTCGCCACCTATTACGTGGTATCAAAACATTGGCGAAAAGTGGGCGTTTAAAATTCCTCTGCCTACCCCTTCAAGGAACTAGGCGTAAGTTTATATATATATTACTAGCTACCGTCCGCAGCTCCGCTGGCGTGGAATGTTAATAAAAATAGTCAATCCAAGTAATAATCTATCTGTGTACCAAATTTCATCCAAATCCGTTCAGCCGTTTTTGCGTGATTTAAATCCAAACATCTAAAATACAATCTTATTCTATTTAATTATATTCTTATTCTAAACATCCGTACTCTTATAATATAAGTATCTCGTACATTTATAATATAAGTAGGATAATATTTTATTATCGATATTTTATATCGATAGAGTCAACCCCTAGTGTAATCGTGTAAATGTTATTGCATTTATCAATGTGTGAGTAAAATGCTATCTTCTTCATGCGCACGTACGAGACATAGGCGATGTTTCTTGTTAAGCGTGAATTTACTTGTGTGAGTGGCGAATGGAAGCGCCGTTATAGTTATGTGCGTATAAGAAGCGAAGCGTTTATAGAGCGCAGGTGTATGGGTGTAAAAGAATTGGCGACACTGGCTCTCTAGGCTGGGGCATATCTCCTTACTTCAATGATCTGAGGTTAAAATACTCCAAAACAAATACTATCACTCGATTGAAATTATTTCCGTAAATACCTATCATGTCACAAATAAAACGAAAGACAAACACTTATTTTAGTCATCCAAACATCATTGTGCTGTCACACAAATAAAAAACACTGCCACTTCAATCAGTAGCTTTTTGTTGCTTGTTTAATAATGAAATTAAACTTTAATTTCAATATGGCGCGTGCGCACCGCGCAATAAACTAAACTAATTCCGCCATATTTTTCGCAATCGCGTGGCGACTGTGGCGACTGACGAGTAATGCATTCTCAATGAAGAAGTCCGAAACCAATAGCTATCAAGTTGCCATGGCAACGCAACATTGTGTACGAGTGACTCTGTCTATCTTCCTCTAACTATTAATGAATAAGAGCGAGATGCCATACAAGAGTGAAAGTGTGCGAATTTTTAGTGAGATGTTATGCTTATTCTTCCTTATTGCGGTAGCCTAGTGAAGGAATTTGGTAGATCATGTAATGTCAACACGCAAAACGCGTATTTTCTTAGTGTTTTAAGGTGTATGACCTTTACTACGGGCGCGGAACAGCTGAGGTAAGAGTTACGACCTGTTCCAGTTTAGTCAAAACTAAATATTAGTTTAGTGACTAAACTGCTGCTCGTTTTGAACTGAAATTTGGTGAGGAGCTTATATATATATTGTACTATGTGTGGTTTTAATTAAAGTCATACCGTCGTATCAACCCTGTATATTATAAAACAATTGATTGCTCTGAAAAACACTTTATTGACTAAATTGCGAGTATGGCTCATTTACTTTGACCAGGTGAGCGGTCCAAAAGAAGTTTGCTATGCCTACTGAAATATTAATAGAAGATAAAAAAACAAAATTCGGGGAGATGGGCCTCGTTAGCCTTGGTTGGCAACCTGTCTAGGAGAAGGAAAACTCCGATATTAAACCAACTTTCAGGGAGCATACCCGACACAAAACCCCGATCTAAGGTGTAAACCGACCCGTGCCGAGGGATTCGTGGCCAGAGGGCAAGCTGGTCTCAAACAGAGGGTGCCTGTGTTGGTGGTCACAGGGCACAGCTAGGATTCCATCTTACCCCCGTACAGGGCTCTGCGGGGATGGGCCTTTTAAATCCCTATTACTCGTGGGAACGCTATGAGGACAGACATTAATTATTCTTCAAATGGCGGCGGCACGGTTCGCAACCTGTCACGTCTCGTTTCCCGCGAGGGCGAAAAGCGGCCTACGGAAAGCCGATTTGCAACATTGAATGTTGGCGGTGGAATAGACGGAAAATTGGATGAAGTATGCCAGATGATGGATGATAGAAATATTGATGTTCTGTGTGTGAATGAAACGAAAAAGAAAGGATGTGACACTACAAAGCATGGCAGCTACACGGCGTATTGGTCCGGAGTAGATAGTACCACCAGAGCCTGCAAGGGAGTTGGCTTAATACTGTCTGCGCGAATAAATGAGTGCGTAAAAGAGTTTGAATGTGTAAATGCAAGGCTACTATGGATGAGAATGAAAGTAGGACTTACTCGTCTTCTTATTGTAGGGGTTAACGCCCCGGTCAATATAGTAACGGGTATGTCACAACAAGAAAAAGACGAAAGGCAGGAGTTTTGGGAGAGTTTAAGAGAGATTTTGAGGACCTGTAAGGATAACGAGAGATTGATTTTGTTAGGTGATTTCAATGGATGGGTGGGAGTAAAGCGAGATGGATTTGAAAGGGTTTTAGGTGGATTCGGTGATAAGAGTGTGAACGAAAATAGAAAAGAACTGCTTGAGGTTTGTTTGGAGTGGAGCCATTGTGTGACAAACACCATGTTTGATCACAAAAGGATACATATGTATACGCGAGAGGCGAAAAATGTTAGAAGAAGTATGATTGATTTTGTGATAGTAGATGAACGATTGAGAAAGAATGTGTTGGATACAAGAGTATATCGAGGGATCGGCATCCACACAGACCACTTCTTGGTGTTAAGCCGGATAAGTGGGCTCTTTAAAGGATGGCGACACCGAGAGCGTAATGAAAATAGGGTCTTGGAAAGAATAAAAGTAGAAAATCTGCAAGAGAAAGATGTGAAAGATGAGTATAAACGAAGATTGATAGCAAGATTTGAGAGGTTCGATGGCATAAATTATATGGAAGAGTTATGGCATTCCTTTAAAAAAGTGGTAGTATGTGTAGCGTCTGAAGTATGTTGTGTGATCAAGAGAAGGAAACTACGAAAGGTTAAGAATACATGGTGGGACAAGGATGTACAATCAGCAGTATCAGAGAAGAAGAAAGCGTGGTTAGATTGGTTGGCTGCCAGAGCAAATGAAAGAATGGGAAAGGCAACGAGTGATGACATAGATGAAGCAAGAAAGGAGTTTGTTAGGTCTAAAAGAATAGTGAAAAAAATAGAATTGGTTAAAAGGAAAAAAGAGGAAAAGAAAGATGAGTTTAATAGTAGATTATCTGACGACTTTCGGAGAAACATTAAGTTTTTCTGGAAGTTCGTTCATGCAGTTCGAGGAAAAACTCAATCCTCAGAATACACAGCAATCAGAGACAAGAATGGAAAGATACTGAATGGTGAATCGTGTGTGCTGAAGAGATGGAAAGAGTATTTTGAAGAATTATTTGAAAGAACGACGACAGAGACATCTACAGGTGAAATGAATGGTAATGATAGCAATGATGAAAGCGATATTGGCGTGGATGAAATTTTGAAGGCACTGGCCAGTATGAAATTGGGTAAGGCTGCAGGGTATGACAGGATTACAGTCGAAATGCTGAAGGCTGGACAGGGCATCATAGTTAGTCAGCTGCAGCGTTTATTCAACTTGTGCTGGAGCACCGGCCGAGTACCTGATGACTGGGCCACAGCAGTAGTTGTGCCTCTTTATAAAGGCTCGCAACAAGACTCCAAAAACTATAGAGGCATTAGCCTTCTCAGCATTGTTGGAAAATTGTATGCGAAGGTACTGATTGAAAGAGTTATTAAAGTAACCGACAAGAAAATATGGGATGTACAAGCGGGATTCCGAAAGGGTATGGGGTGTACGGATCAAGTCTTTTCCTTGCGATGCATAGCCGAGAAATTTTTGGCCAAAAGTCGAAAGGTCTACTGCGCATTCGTGGATTTTGAAAAGGCTTACGATAAAGTGGTGAGGAATGAAATGTGCTCGGTACTGTCGATGTATGGGGTGAACAGCAGCCTAATTCGAGCTCTGAAATCCCTTTATGAGGATTCTAGAGCTTGTGTGAGGATAAACGGGGCATACACTGACTGGTTTACCATCAACACAGGTGTTAGACAGGGATGTGTAGCGTCGCCGTGGCTGTTAAACCTCTTCATGGACAGTTGTTTGCAAGACTTGAAACATAGTGATAGTGGATTAAGGATGAATGAGTTACTTGTCAAATGCCTCCTTTATGCTGATGATCAGATAATACTTGCGTGTTCAGCGGAGGAGTTGCAGGAGATGGTAACAATCATGCATGGTGCGTTAGAGAGGAAAGGAATGAAAGTGAATGTAAGTAAAATGAAAGTTATGGTTTTTGAAAAGGAGGAATGCGTTACAGCTTGTAATGTTATGATCGATGGACAGCGAGTGGAGCAAGTGAATAAGCTTGTATATTTAGGTACGCTGTTTACAAAAGATGGTAAGAATGTAGAAGATATTGAAAAAAGAGTTAATGCAGGTAATAGTGTGAATGGAGCTCTGAAGGCGTTTATGAATAGCCAAAACGTGTCCAAAAAGGCACGTTTGGCTGTGCATTGAGGGGTATTAGTACCTTACCTTTATGTATGGTAGTGATAGTTGGGTATGGCAGAAAAGTCATGAAAGTAGAATAAATGCTGTAGAAATGAGAGCACTGAGAAGTATGTGTGGTGTCTCTCTGACTGACAGGGTAAAGAATTGTGTGATAAGAGAGTGTTGTGGGGTAAAAGAAGATGTAGTGACAAGCATCGAGAAAGGTATGCTAAGATGGTTTGGGCACGTGGAGAGGATGGATGACGAAAGACTGACCAAGCAGATATATAAGGCAAGTGTGGAAGGGACAGGACGAAGGGGAAGACCTAGGCGGACGTTCTCTGATCAGATTGGAAACATCCTAAAAACAGGACAGGTGAGAAGTACCCTGAACAGAAGAGCATGCATGAGGAATCTGATGGGAGTGAATGAAGCAAGAGAGATATGTCTGAATCGTTGCAAATGGCGTTCCGTTGTCTCTGCCTACCCCTCCGGGAAACAGGCGTGAGTCTATGTATGTATGTATGTATGTAAAAAAACAGTGTATGTGTTCTTGTTTTACATACGTTCGTAATATGAGATAATCTAAATAATTAGGTATTCTTTACCGGGAACACTGGCTTACTGCTGTGAGAATGAATATCAATTAGCTATCAACAAATTTGTCAGTACTACATAAATATAAGTCTTGTTGAGTTGCTTGGAAGCTCTTCATAGCACAAACGAGCTGAAGTGGTGGCAGTATATTCGTTTTCTTTATAGTCAGACGCCTGTATCCCCGAAGGGGTAGGCAGAGGTGGAGGAATTTTTGGGTCCCACGTAAAAGGGGCGAGCCTATTGCCTTTACCGGGCACATTGCCAGACTCCGTACTGCTATTGAGAAGTCGGCAAAACTCAGTAACACTTTTGCCTGACCCGGGGATCTAACCTGAGACCTTCTCAGCAGACGCATACGCTATCCACTGACCACGGCTATTATAGACGTTATAAATACGTGTGAACGTATTTATAACGGCTCTGAAATGTTTACACAAAATAAATAGTCATTCCATTACACATACAGTCCTGATCCTTCGGCGGCCGCCGTGTTACGTCACAACCCGTTCCCGTGTCGTCCCCTTGATAAATGAGTGTCGGCGAGCTAATTACGAACAGATCATCGTTAACGCATCAATGAGATGCGTGCTCGTTAGCTGCTGCGCTAATCTGTATGATGCTAAGTGCTTTGCAATTTGCCTGCATGAACAGCTATATTAAAGCTGATGACGTAATTCTAATATATTATACTTAATTATATTCGATTATACACACATCACCATCTAGTCCCAAACTTAACAGAGCTTCTACTATGATGGGTACTATACAATGGATAAATTTATATATTATACTAGAGGACGCCAGCAGCTACGCCTGTATTTTTTTTTAATTTACCCGTTTTGGCCGATCTCGTGGGACTTCCGGGAAATCCCTTCTTAGTGCACCCCTACGGTCCCCAAGGAACATACATGCCAAATTTCAGCTTCCTGCGCCCAATAGTTTTGGCTGTAGCGTGTCTTTTTGCAATATTCTTTTTTGACACTAATAAATTTATTAGTAAATTTACTTTGACAAAAGATACAATGTATCTGCCATTTTATATTAAGCGACAGATTGCTAAGCTATTAGCATACAATTTACAGCAAGGCAAAAAGCCTTGTGTTTACAATTTATTTGATAGGGTTAGTACATGTACTAACAACGTTTTTATTGACACATCTTGTGATTTAAACTCCAAGATAGGACAACAGTTAGGCTGCAGTATTTGAATATAGGACACCAAAACATGCAGGGCCTATCTGGCAAAGAATTAGAATTAAGTTTATTTCTAGAAAAATATGATGTTAAAGTATTGTGTTTAACTGAACACTGGTTAAAGAACCATGAGATTATTGTCATTAATCAACATTACACAATGCAGAGCGCATATATAAGAAAGCAGGCTATTAGAGGCGGTTCTCTCATAATGACTTCAAATTTATTAAAATGAAAAGAACGTAAAGATATTGTAAACTTATCTATTGAGCGCACTATTGAGTTGTCCTGTGTGGAACTAGATTTATATATTGTAATTTGTGTATATCGACCCCCTTCTGGTGATTATAATCTATTTGAGACTGTTATGGAAGATGCTATTAATAAAATTAAATGTAGCAGTAAAAATATTATAGTTTGTGGCGATTTTAATATTATTATTTTAGAGAACTCTTTACAGTGTACTAGATTTCTGATTTTTTTTAAATCATTTAATTTAAGTAACTTATTCTGTGAACCTACTAGAGTCTCTGCAACATCTTCTACTTGTTTGGATAGTATATTTAGTTCTTGTGTTGCTAAAAACCCAGTAGTTATTAGTTCTCTTCCTTCTGATCACCGTGGACAGATAGCTAGTTTTTCGTGTTCAGCATAATTATAATAAATCACATACAGTACAATGTAGGCCTCAAACTACCAATCGTCTTATACATTTCAAAAACAATATTATCGCAAATCTCAATCCTTCAATATTGAACTCAGAAAATCCAAATAAAATTTATAATTCACTTTTTGGACTAATCATTAATGAGTTTCAAAATACTTTTAAGAGTAAAACTGTAACACTAAAGGGTACTACCGGATCTTTTAACCAGTGGGCCACTAAAGGTGTATACAGAAGTAGAGCCAAGTTATTTGAATTATATGGTTTGAAACAACATAGATTTGACACACCGTTTCTAAATTATGTAAAAAGCTACTCAAAAATTTTTAAACAAGTTTGTATTATGGCAAAATCAAAATTTATTAGTGGTAAAATTAAGCAATCGACAAATATAATTAAAGAAACGTGGAGAATTAAAAATAATGAAACTGGTAGAACACGACAACGAGAAAACCAATTTGAAATCAAAGATAGCAATTTATTAGTCACAGACAAATCTCAAGTTGCGCATATGTTCAATAGTTTCTTTGCAAGCATACCAATAACAACTACTAGTTCCTTACAATCATCGTCTTTATACGCTGGAAATTTGTTGCTTAGCAGTGTACCTGAATGCAAGAGCGTGTTTAGATTCGAGCACGTCACTCCGCAAGATATATTGATCGTATTTAAGTCAATTACTATTAAAAATACCGGCGACTTTTGGGGCATTTCAATTAAAATTTTAAGTACTATAGTTGAGACTGTTGCGCCTTACCTCTCTATAATTTTTAACCAATGTTTTGACCTAGGCATATTTCCGGATTTGATGAAGCTAAGTAAAATCATACTTTTATTCAAATCTGGTAGCAAAAATGACATAAATAATTTTAGGCCCATCTCTATCTTGCCGGCATTTAGTAAAATATTTGAAAAGATTTTACTAAAGCAGCTACTAAGACACTTTAATTTAAATAGTCTGCTTCACAAAGATCAATACGGATTTACTAAAGGTAGATCCAATACTGATGCGGGTGTTGCTCTCATAAAACACGTCTATAATGCTTGGGAGTCATCTAAAAATGCTATCGGAGTATCAAAAGCATTTGATTGCGTTCATCACGACACACTACTGCGTAAGCTCCGCCACTACGGCGTAGAGGAAACCGCACTTAGTGTTGTCGAGTCGTACCTGCGGCAGAGATTTCAGTGTGTCGATGTAAATGGGACTACATCCTCTAAATTACCTATACAGTTAGGCGTTCCACAAGGTTCAATTCTTGGTCCTTTTCTGTTCCTTGTATATATTAATGACTTACCTTTTTATTTAAAAAACATCTGTGATGTCGTACTTTTTGCAGATGATACGTCACTTATTTTTAAAGTAGACAGGAATAGGAATTTGATGATGTAAATAATGCACTTATACAAGTTACACAATGGTTTACAGCAAACAACCTAGTACTTAATTCTAAAAAAACTAAATGTGTTAAATTTGCCTTACCTAACGTTAGACAACTGGGACCTAATATTATGCTAGATAGGGAGGAACTTGAGACAGTTGACTCTACAGTGTTTCTAGGCATTACATTAGATAATAAGTTACAATGGGGTGCACATATAGCATGTCTTGCAGGTAAGCTCAGCTCTGCAGCGTATGCTGTCAGAAAAGTTAGACAACTTACTGATGTTGACACAGCTCGTCTAGTTTATTTTAGCTATTTTCATAGTGTCATGTCTTACGGCATTTTGTTATGGGGCAAAGCTGCGGATATTCAGAATACCTTTGTTGTACAGAAACGAGCGGTACGAGCAATATACATGTTAGGTGCTAAAGATACTCTTAGGGAACGCTTTAAGTCTATAGGAATTCTAACAGTAGCCTCGCAGTTCTTATTTGCTAATATTGTTATGGACGGGGTAACGGGATTGGAAGGAAACACCGAGTAGCACTGATGACACTTTATTCAACTTGACACACGACACGCCGTTTAATTGCGACGCAGACAGCACCAACACTAGCGTCTTTTGCACTGCACTTTTCACTGCACTTCACTGTACTTTACTGCACTATACTTTCACTTCATTTTTTTACTACTTCTTCTTTCTTCCTTTACTTCTTCCTTTTCTTCTTCACTTTACCACTTTTCAACTTAAACTGGCGCTTAGCGCGTCTACACCGCCTTATATACCCCTAAGAATGTTCTAGATCTACTAATTTCGATTGTCTTTTCGTTATTCAATTGTTTTTCCATCTCCTGTCTCTTTTTAACCTTTCCATTCCTTCTTGAAGTTTCTAGAATTTTCTAATCTTTATTCGAAATATTTAAATTTGTGTTTCCATCTCCTGTCTCTTTTTAACCTTTCCATTCCTTCCTGAAGTTTCTAGAATTTTCTAATTTTTACTCGAAATATTTAAATAATCTTTTAAATATTTGCCAAATATTCATAAACATTTTCCAAGTTTCATAAAAACCATAATCCACATAACAGTTATCACTGGGATTTGAACCCACGCCTTCAGAACGTGAACGGAATGTGTTATCCGCACGGCCATCACCTTGTTGTCAATGGATACTGAATTTGGCGAAAACTTGACAAAATGTATACGTCATCGAATTAAAAACTTATTTCCAAATAATAAAATAGTCTTCAAACCTCTTTGCTAATTATTGTGTTTCGTGACGACGGTTTGACGTGACATCGGCTGTCACACTACCCCTCTCTAAGACATGCGCGTCCCGCGCATCCTTAAACCCATAATACACCGCTCTCCTGTCGACATGGACCAAATCATTAAACTTCGTAGCTATAAACGCCTGTGATCTATGTGTAAGTTTGCTTTCTTTGAGGCACAAAACTTTCCCCATGCTACCACCTTTCATTGGAATTTCCACATCTCCACACTTAAGTATACCACCTTTAATGTCTAATCTGCACTGATGATCTCTAAAGAAATCCAGCCCAACAATACAGTCGTCTACGATGTCTGCAATCACCGCTCGTTGCCAGTAAAGGTTGTCACCGATTTTTATAGACACCATCTGTTCGCCTTTAACTGGGATGTACTGACCGGTAGCCGTCGTCAGTCGAGGTGAAATTGACGGCGTTAGAATCTTTCCGTTCTTTCTTGTCAAACGAGTTCCTATAACCGTTCGTGTCGCCCCGGTGTCCAGGGTCAGCGAACATAGAACGCCATTGACTGCTCCATCGATAGTTAAACCATTTCCATCCGTGCGTTGTCGAATACGAACTTTCGGAGCTTTCCGTCTTCTGATCAGCGCTTGCATTGAAGTCTTGGCTGTAATTGCTTCCTGATCATCTTTCAACACTTGAACACTAGCGTCAATCTTACGTCTTTCTGCTACATGTTTTGGACAGCTACGCCTTAAATGTCCGGGCTCTCTACAGTTATAACACTTTAGGACAAAAGATCTGCGACCAGTTCTCTCTACTTCCGCTGCAATAACCCTGTCTCGATCACTCGTAATTTCTTGTCGAAAAGCCTCCACTTCTAGAGCATGTGCTAATGCGTCTTTAACATTGTTGTGGTGTTTCAGGCGCACGGCAGCTCTAACTTCATCATCATAAATTCCGTCGATGAACGCCTGGAGTCGCATGCTTTGAACTTGTTCCACGGGTGTCGACTGATAAGCTTTTCGCACCATCTTCGTCACTTCCATCGCCCACTGCTGCAAGGATTCGTTCGAATACTGACGGCGGTTGCGTAACTTGGCTCGGAACACATATTGCAAGTGCGCATCTCCGAACCTGGATTCCAGGGCCTCAATAACTTCTTCGTAAGTGGCGTACTTTCCCACGGCCTCAAGAACTGATAATGCATCGCCGCTCAACGCGAGGATAAGTGCAAACTTGGCCTGATCACTATGCCAACCGTTGCTGATAGAGGCGGCCTCAAACTGCATCCTGTAGGCCTCCCAGGACGTGGTTCCATCGAATGATGGCACTTTGAAATAACCACCAGAACTAGATGGGTTTACGGAAACCGAAGGGCTGTTGGACTTCATCTTCTTTAACTCCTCCTCCATCGTAGCCAAACGGGACTCAACTGTTGCTATTCGCAACTGTGTTGCCTCCTGGACAGCCGATATAGCTTCAAACCTCTTCTCTATCTCGGAAATCTTGCGAGCGTTTTCTATTATGCTATTGTGAATGTCATTCTGGCTCTGCATTAATTTGCTGTGTTTACGCACTTGCTCTATTTCCATCTGCTCGATTTGATTTTGGAGATGCTGCAAGGTTAGCTGCAGTTGAGATTCGAGTTCTTGCGAGGTCAGCTCAACTTGCGATTGGAGTTGCTGAATATCTGAAGCGAGTCCTTCGAGAGATAATGTGTAAGCCGCGCTTTCAGCTGAAGACACTCTTTCTCCGTGACAACCTTCCTGCAAAAGTGTGCTTCCCGTTCTCACTTCAATTTCCGGGCTTGAACACCCTTGCTCCTGAACAATTCTCGCACGTTGACACTTCCTTGGCATTGCTGAAGCCTTTGAACCTTCCAATCCCACTTCTGACACCAATTGTTACGGACGGGGTAACGGGATTGGAAGGAAACACCGAGTAGCACTGATGACACTTTATTCAACTTGACACACGACACGCCGTTTAATTGCGACGCAGACAGCACCAACACTAGCGTCTTTTGCACTGCACTTTTCACTGCACTTCACTGTACTTTACTGCACTATACTTTCACTTCACTTTTTTACTACTTCTTCTTTCTTCCTTTACTTCTTCCTTTTCTTCTTCACTTTACCACTTTTCAACTTAAACTGGCGCTTAGCGCGTCTACACCGCCTTATATACCCCTAAGAATGTTCTAGATCTACTAATTTCGATTGTCTTTTCGTTATTCAATTGTTTTTCCATCTCCTGTCTCTTTTTAACCTTTCCATTCCTTCTTGAAGTTTCTAGAATTTTCTAATCTTTATTCGAAATATTTAAATTTGTGTTTCCATCTCCTGTCTCTTTTTAACCTTTCCATTCCTTCCTGAAGTTTCTAGAATTTTCTTATTTTTACTCGAAATATTTAAATAATCTTTTAAATATTTGCCAAATATTCATAAACATTTTCCAAATTTCATAAAAACCATAATCCACATAACAGTTATCACTGGGATTTGAACCCACGCCTTCAGAACGTGAACGGAATGTGTTATCCGCACGGCCATCACCTTGTTGTCAATGGATACTGAATTTGGCGAAAACTTGACAAAATGTATACGTCATCGAATTAAAAACTTATTTCCAAATAATAAAATAGTCTTCAAACCTCTTTGCTAATTATTGTGTTTCGTGACGACGGTTTGACGTGACATCGGCTGTCACACTATATTGTATATTATGCAAAATATAGGTTTATTTACTACAAAAAGTGACATACATAATATAAATACTAGGAACAGGCATAAGTTATATGCCCCTTATTATCGTTTACATAAAGTTAACAATTCTTTTGTAGGGCTAGGTATTCGTATTTACAATAAAATACCAATTAGTCTCTTAGAATTACCATTTAATACGTTTAAAAGTAAAATAAAAGACTGCCTTATTAGGAAAGGTTATTATACTGTTAATGATTATTTTAGTGATAAGGATAGATGGTCACTTACACTAGACAACTCATGATCTACTACTTATTTAGTATTTATATAGATACTTAGCATTTTCAGTTTATTATTATATAACATTTCTAGTTAATTTAAATTATTATTCGTTTATTATAATTAGGTCACTCCACTTACTACTTTTACATTTGCATTGTTGTTCCACTAATTTTATTACAATTTACTGTACTGTAAGATGTAGATAACTCGTTATCATGGTCTGTGAACTAACGTTTTTGTGGTTTTGTGTATTCATATATCGTCACTTCTGTAACATACATTTCCACCATAGTCCTGAACATGGTCACGAGTTGTATACATTATAAGTCGTAAGTCGATGCTCCTGTTACACAGTATTCGCTGTTCGCATTGGAAGGCTAACTAAAACACATAATTTAGTAACTGCATTAATTACTTAAGTATTACGTCTGTAACTATTACTATTTACAAGTAATTTAGTACAATGTGTAACAGTTGCAGCTCCTTACAAAAATAAAAATATGTACCATAATATTGGCGATTGAAAAGAGTGGCCTCGAGTTTTATTGCCCGTTCTTTCTCGTGGCTCTACCTATTGCTTTGCGAACGAGGCAGTAAATGTAAATGTAGAAGCATTAAGTAATTTAATTTTAAAATTGACGTTCATAAGCGTCACCTTGTGACCTAGATGAATAAATGATTTTTGACTTTGACTTTGACTTTGTCCGTCAGTCACTCAGTAACGCAAGGATTTTATATATTAAGATATTCTTTTTGGCAAAAAGAGTTACTTACTGAGTTTTTTCTCAAAACTCAGTGCTGATTTGCCGCTATTACGTGGGACCTAAAATTCATAATGCGAAATGTGGGTGTAATATTACACCTCTGCCTACCCTTTCGGGGATACAGACGTGAAGATATAAAAATACAAAGCACCCAAATCAAGACAAACATCCATGTTCACGCACACATATGATCGATTTGAGCGGGATTCGAACCCGCTTCTTTCGGCATGGCCGCCGTATACACTCCCACCACTCCACCGGGTCGTCAATTTCTGATGGAGGCCGAAGACGTGGCATTTGTGTCCATTCAAATGAGGTATTATGCTGAACAGTAGGGTTCATAGCGAGACTTCGCTTGCCTGACTTGGTCAGTATAAAGATTCTGACAACAGAAGGCCAATCGAGTCTTATTAACAACAACATTTAAATTATATTTAATTGAATTAACATTCTTTAAGCTACCAACGAAGCGCAGTAGCGCTCTGATGTAAACGCTACCCGCGATCACCCATCCAAGTAGCGGCCTGTGCAAGGGTTGCTTAACTCTACCGATCTATTTCGAAAGGCAAGTCAAGTCCCGCTATGAGCGCTACAAACATTGGTTATAACTACTATATATATATATATATATATATATATATATATATATATATATATATATATATATATATATATATAGCGAACGTAGCAGTAAATGTAAATGTAGAGTCTATAAGTAATTATTTTATAAATTTATTATTTTGACGTTCATACGCGTCACATTGTGACCCAAATGAATAAAGGATTTTGAATTTGAATTTATACTTCACTCACAAGCATCAAACTCTCGCTTCCTGCCTTCAAGTGTTTAGTCCACTAACTACATCAAATTAATAAAGTTAAGTTATAAAATTAAGTTGCGAACTATAATGTAAGCGAACGCGTTACTCAATAACCTACTGTATTTTAAGTTGTAACTTTATTAGCTGGCTATTAAATTTTCATATCGTTGCGCAAAATTCAATTTTATCTCTTAAAACAAGCCTTGTTAGTGCACATTTTCGAAACTGCGAGGCGCCCAAATTTACTAACATTACTTGTCGATTAATATAAAAGCCGATTTGGGTACAGTCGGCAACAAAACCCCTCGATATTATATAAACTTTAATATTTAATTCGTTTCCACGGATTTCGTAGGACTTCATTCATGGTTCTTAATTTTTTTAAGAAATATTACCTTTGTCGTACCGTGACTAAACAAAATTTGGCGACGACAGGTGTTACCTGCTGGACTCCAAATAAGAAAAACATAATGAGCGCCAACTGCCCTGTTTAGGTTGCACCGAGTTCCTCGACATCATGAACTTGAAGTTGGTCTTCGGAATCGGTGCTAAAAAACCTATCAGATCGAGGGTCGCCTTTAGATGCCATAGTCATACTAAGGCAGGTTTTAGAATGATGCTTGATGCTGTTGTTTGCATCCGTAGAAATTATTACCATGTGTCACGGGTATTTTACAATTGCGCAATAAAAACGCAATCAGTAGATAAAATGAAACGTAATAAGTCTGAAACATAATTTTACCTCAAAATGTCAGATTTATTCGGTCAATACAATAATAACATACAGAGTCAGAGAGTGCAATATTCACCGTATATAACACGTTTTGACTGACGTTATCACTCGTGGGAACCTACGAGTGATAACGTCAGTCAAAACGTGGGAGTACTCTCTTCGATAAATACATTCGTATGTTAAATATATACGCAATTTTTTTATTACAATTCGCCTGGGATTTTACGAATATTGGCCGTATTGTGTTTATTATTTTCGATATTTTATGCAGGGTATTTAAATTAATGAATAGTATTTATGTCTGCAAAAAAGAATGAAGAAAAACGCATTATTAAAGTATTACAATATTTAAAGTAACAGCGGCTATTTCAATCTGCTTGCATTTAAGAATACTGCTTTTTAGGGTTCCGTAGCCAAAAATTGCAAAACACGGAACCCTTAAAGATTCGTCATGTCTGTCTGCCTGTCTGTCTGTAAGTATGTCACAGCTATTTCATAATTGCTAACAAAAGACAGTCGAACCAGTGCTCCACTTGATGTTAGGTGGTAACACCGCCTCTTAGATATGGCTGTGTGCTAAACCACAACCATGTTGCTGCCTAACGCAGGTCTGGGAAAAGGAATAGGAGTAGGAGCGGCATAGTAGAAAGAAAAGAGGAAGGGGAGGGGCTTCCAGCACTCTCACTCACCGAATGAAATGCATCAGTTTATATACTATATATCTGAATGATCAGTACGGGACGTCAATTGACTACGAAACGGAAGTGCGAAGATGGCGCGCTTCGACAGAGTCTAGTGACGTTCGCTACAGTTGAAGAGGGGGGATGACGGTTGACGTTCAACGGAGCAACGACAAACATCACTTCTCTTGGAGACTCCGGGCGGACAACAAGTACCTTGAAACTGTCACTCGTTTCGTGTTCAGTAGGTAATAGTTATAGTTAGTTTTGTCAAATTTGATTTGGTGTGAACTTATAACAAACTGTGATGTGAAGTGTTGATACCGGCCAAGAATCAAGCAACCCGCCTACATCAGAAGTGGAATAATGGACAAGCGCGACCACAAGGCGCGAGCGAAGGCGACTGCTAACGCTGGTATGTTGGTGAATCGGCTGAGCTTGCAAGTGCAATCGTGGTGAGCGTATTTTGTCTGTTTTTTTTTATTGGTACTGCTAAATTTGTTTAGTGGCTGTTCTAGCCAGTAATAAATAAAAGGTGTTCTGCAGTGGACTGTATATATATTTTGAAGTAGTACTGGTTCTTTACAATAGTAAAAATGCCCGACAATATTCAGCGCAAGCGATAGTTCTGAGTACGTGTGTTTCGTTGGGCTTCTGATGGCTGACCGATGACGACGCGCGTTCCCGTGCGCAGGCGCCGTAGTGTTGTGACACGATTGTAGTGATGTGAAAAAGGTTGTTACTAATTAATATTAGTAACGTGTCTACGATGTGTCGTAGACGTTCTGCCGGGCCGCAAACGAGTGGGTTGCTTCTTGCTCTTCTGATCGGTTCTGTGTTGGTCTTGATGCCGACCACTTCTGTGACTCCGTCAGGCCCCTGTTGGAGCTGTGTTGCTCGTCCCAGGACGCAACGGGCAGGTGGACGCGCATCATGGCAGCTGTCCCAATGACTCATGCCATCTGGTCTGGATCTGTGAAATTTGGCTTCTTGTACATAATGTTCATATGCATTGCAGTTGGCCGGTGGTGGCTCAGGATACAGACAATGCTTGACCAATTAAGAAGTGAAATGGAGTGAGGGCAGAGAGTGAATCAGACAGGCTGGAAGAGAGGCGTCTAAGACCTAGAAAGTGAGAAGTATGTGGGGAAATGCCTCATGTGTGTGGTGTGCTAAGCCTTAGACCTGCCTAAGTTGCCGTCCATTGCCTATGTCTCACCATAACCCACCATAGTGTTGATACTATGGGGGAATGAAGTGGATGTGATGCCTTGTTCTGCTGCACTGCCGCTGATTAAGCTGTGATTCTCTGCCAGAAACCTGTGACAACATTTGACGCCACTACAAGTGAAGCCATTGCCTGAATTTGCATGTCTGTGGACTGTGAACAGTCTGAAAGTGAAAGTCTGAAACTGAATGTCTGAAAGTGTGAATGAATGTCAGGTTCCTCGGCAGCTGATGAATGCATTTAGTAATGCTAAGTAAGATTCTTTCGTCAAGTCGGTAACTGATCCAGATTGACAGCTAGAACTGGCATACATAAATGCATATGTATGACTCAATATTGACTACCACGCCCCCTATGGTTACTGATCATGACTAAGGGACTGGTAGCAACTGTGAAGAAGCATGGAAAAGGTTCTGTGAAATGTGAAGTAATGAGTTTGCAAATTAATGTGATGATTGCAAACTATTTGTTTTATTGTAATCGCGGGTTAGCGAGCCTGCCACCCACGCGAATGAGAGCACCAGCCTGATAATAAATGAATGTTATGAAATTAATGATTTTTATTTTCACAGTCTCGCGCGGTGTTTCGTGTCGTGCGCACGCTTAAAACGGATCGCTATTACCGGTGAATATAAAATTACCCACAACAAGTTATTTATTGATAAATAATGGAAGAAAACAATGACGATGAAGACCTGGTGTTTAATAGTGATGAAAGCGATACAGAGATATTGAAGGAATGTGAACAGACGTTAAACAAATTGACAGGAAAAAAAAATACTATCATGGAATCACAATCTTTGATGGGAGATTTGGAAAAAAAAAGAAAAAAAGGAGAGGAGGAAAGTAGTGAAGACGGATTTATTACTGTTGCAAGGAGGAGACCTAAAATACTACGGAGTAACCTAAAAAATACGCAACACGAAAATGATGAAAAAATGAGGGTAGAGGAAAGTCAAAAAAATGAAGAACTATTTTATGATGTTTGTATATCACACACAGAAAGTCTGCCGAAACAAATGGCTTTTGCAAAGTTGTTGCAAGATGCAAATATAAAGAACATTATCCGGATAAGATATAAAAGTCCATATAAGGTGCTTATACGGTTTGAATCAATGGAAAAAGCTCATTCATTGATAAATTGTGAAAAAATTGCGGCACTAGGTTACAAACTTCAAATGGCGAATGAAACTACAAGATCTTTTGGTATAATCAAAGGTGTTGACATAGAATTAAAAGAGGAAGAGATTATGGAAATTCTAGAGTCTGAGTGTAAAATACTATCTGTTAAAAGACTGAAGAGAATAAGCTCAAATGAAGACTGGATCGACAGTGAGACAGTGAGGGTGTGTTTTGAGAGTCCTACTTTGCCACTTTTTGTATATGCATATGGTTGCAGATTCCAAGTAGTGCCCTTTGTATTCCCAGTAAGTCAATGTATTGGCTGTTGGAAATTCGGACACCTTTTTAAGTATTGCCCTTCGAAAAAAAAGATTTGCCCTAAATGCGGTGACCTACATGAGAATTGTGAAATAAAGGATTACAAGTGCCTAAACTGTCAGGGGACACACCTAGTTTTAGACAAAAAATGTCCAATATATATAAAAGAAAAATGAATTCGAGAAATTATGGCGGAAAATAACATAACATACCGAAGAGCAGTAGAAATATATACGACAGAGGAGCAGAAGGAGCTAAACGTTCAAGATATACAATGCGATGATCCTGTAACTGAAATGTCGACGTGTTCAGCTACCCTTTATAATAATGAAACATATAGTAGCATCGTAGCTAAGAGCGCAAGGGCTTCAGAAGTGACTACAGGTGCCAAAGAAAAAGGAAGCACAACAAAAAGCGTCAAAAATTCGCATAAGAAACCTTCTACAAAGAAACAGAAAGAGAAAGTAAGCTCATTGGAAGACGCATCAATGTCAACACAGGATGATTCGAGCTGCGACAACCGCCAGGAAGAAAAACGTGAAGGGAGAGATAAGTATAAAATTGAATTAAGAAAATTACTTTTAGAAATGAATAATGTAATATGGTCAGAGAGAAGCTTTGAAGAAAAAATTATGATGTGTCTAAAGTTAATTTATGAAGAGGCTAAAACTTTCTTATGTAATATCTGCGCTAAAGAAAATATAATAAATAATTTAATGTCTTTATATAATGGCTAGTAATACTCGTAATTCAGGCATAAACATTATTCAGTGGAATGCGCAAAGTATTAAGCCTAAGTTACTATGTTTTGGGGAGCTTTTAAACACTGAAAAAATACACATAGCAATAGTAAGTGAAACTTGGCTAGAGGCAGAACAGACTATTAACATTAGGTCATACAATATATTTAGACAAGACAGACTAGACACCTATGGTGGAGTAGCCATTTTTGTTCATAGATCTATTAAAGCGTACAAAAACCCAATTAGTATTAGTAACTCCGGTATAGAAATATTGCATGTCAAACTAGTTAATTGCCCTACTTTAGAAAATGTTGTATCAATATATTGCCCCTCATCAAAAGAAACTCGAACAACTGATTGGGAAGAAATATTCCAAAGATTTCAACAAAAGTCTCTAGTAGCGGGTGACTTCAATGGTCATCATACGAACTGGTCGTATAAGACGGATTCCAGGGGTGCCCAAATATGGGACGCGTCATTAGAACATGGGTTTATTTCTCTCAATAATGGAGATGCCACTAGAGTCAAATTAATATCTGTATATATACTAAACTTTGGGAAGTGATCATCTTACTATTAACCTCTGCATGAATTATAACCCAAACAGAGGGAATGTTTTGGGAAAACGAAAATTAGCAGACTGGCATAAGTACAAGAGTTGTCTTGAAAAAGTTTTTAACAGGGATATAATTAAAAATTGTTATGCTCATAACATTCAAGAAATGTATGATTATTTCATACAAGAAATTAACAAAGCTGTCGATATCAGTATCCCTATGATCAAAATATGTACTAACCCAGTTTCCAAATTCTCATCAAAACCATACTGGAATCAGGAGCTATCTTTAGCGGTAGCAAGACGCAGGTTAGCCTTGAAATTTTTTAGAAAAAATCCAACTCCAGAAAATTTAACAAACTTTGATCGTCATAAAAAAAAATGTTCTAAACTGATTGCTGCGGCTAAAAATCGAAACTGGCAAATATTTTGTAGCTCTATTAATGAATTAACGTCGGCTTCAGCACTATGGGATAAAATGCGATGGGTAAAAGGATACCGAAAATGTAACAATTACGTTCCGGCTACTAACCAAATAGACCTTCTACGTTCACTCACTCCCGACTCAGTTCTAAACCGTGCCCCAGATATAAAATCGCACAATGACATCTTAGGAGATAATTTTTCAGTTCACGAATTTGAAAGCTGTTTAAAGAAAAAGGATACTTCCTCCGGGGTCGATAACATCTCGTATTCTATGATATACAATCTTCCACAATGTGCTAAAGAGTTCCTACTTAAACTTTATAATCTTATTTTCTGCACCGGTTTTGTACCAACGCAATGGCGGGATATTAAAATTATAGCAATACAAAAGCGCACTAATTCAAATGAACAAAAATTTCGGCCTATATCATTAACATCTTGTGTCTGCAAAATATTTCACTTAATGATAGGTAAGCGTTTAGAATGGTATGTCGAAAAGAAAGAAATTATTTCTAAATATACTTTAGGCTTTCGGAAATCACAATCATGCCTAGACTGTCTGGCACGGCTGATTGCACAAATTCAAATAGGATTTTCGGAGAACACCCCAACCATTGCCTGCTTCCTAGATATAGAGAGTGCCTACAACAATGTGTCAATCACTGCACTAATTCAAACATTAGATCAAATTGGAACACGGGACAAAATTTGCAAGTACTTGTGGAATTATTTAAAAGAAAGGTATCTCACCATTTATGATGAGAGATGTCAACCAATAATGACAAGATGCACAATCAATGGTTTGGCTCAGGGCGACCCAATTTCACCACTTTTGTTCAACATAGTAACATATAAGATATGCCATGAGATAAGGGAGGTCACAGTATCCCAATATGCAGATGACCTTGTCTTCCACATCAGCGATAAAAATATAAATATATGCAAAATAGGAATAGAGAATGCTTTGCGACAATTAGTACTTTTATTAGAAGAAATAGGCTTACAATTATCTACATCTAAATCTAAATTTTGTATGTTTAGTAGAGGACATCGGCGTATAGTTCCTGATATCTCTATTTCTGGTATCTCTATGCAAATGTCATCATGCGTAAAATATCTGGGTATGTGGTTAGACCGTACGCTCTCATTCGGCAAGCACATCAATGAAGTAGTTGCGCATACATCAAAATTTATGAACATACTTAAGGTTTTAGTGGGCTCGTGGGGAATTCATCAGAAACATATAAGGAGACTTTACATTTCATTAATTAGAAGTCGAATGGATTATGCATGTTTTCTGTATGATAATAGTGCCAAAAGCCATGTTGCCAAAATTGATAAAATACAGAATCAAGCTTTACGCATTATCGGTGGATTTATTAAAAGCTCCCCAATACATGTGATGGAAAGTGAGCTTAGCCTACCACCTCTTAGTCTAAGGAGACAATATCTTGCAGCTAAATTCTGTCTTAAGTGTCAATCCTGGTCTAATAACTTAACCATAGAACTTGTAAGCAAATTAAGTAGACTATGCAATTTAAGCTATTGGCAAAAGAAAAAAAAACCCCTGATCTCTACTGCGTATAACAAAACTAAAGATTGCATGGTATATAGCTCATATCCTCTTCCTATGTTTAAGCTAGACGTATGGATGTCGCGCATAGATATTCGTAATGTAATACATTTCAAACTGGATTGTATTAGTAGAAGTAAATCTGAATACGATAGCAACTCCTTAAAATACAATGTCATACATGAACTCCATGTAAAGTATACTGGGTGGCACAAAATATTGACAGACGGCTCGAAAAATAGCGATAGCCTGGGAGCATCGTTTGTCTCTGAAGAGTATCATGCTTGCTTTAATATTAAGACCAATGTAACTATCATGACGACGGAACTCATTGCAATTTCAGAAGCATTATCATTTATAAATAACAAGAATTGGAATAGGTCGGTAATTTTGTCCGACAGTAAGAGTGCTTTACAACACTTGGCTCGATGCGCCTCTGGCCTCAGAGGTGTTTCGGTAGCCTACATTATCCTTGAAAAAATTTCAAGTTTACAAAGACAAGGTAAAATTCTGAAAATGCAGTGGATTCCCAGCCATAGTGGTATATCTGGTAACGAAGAGACTGACAGCTTGGCAAAAAAAGGATGTACAGAAGGAATAGAAATAAATGTTTTGGCTGATTATTCGGAAGTGTTACATAAATTTAAACTACAAAATTATCTAGATTGGAAAGAACATTTTAATTTGACATCAATTAATAAAGGAATTTGGTACAAAACCATGCAGCCGGAGCCTCTTCGAATACCTTGGTTCATAAATTGTGAGGAGAATAGGTCTAGGGTTAAATTACTATTAAGGTTACGATCAGGACACATTCCATCAAAAAAATTTGCTTATTTAATGAAGAAGGTCAACTCCCCCAACTGTGACTCTTGTGGTGTGGAAGAAGATATACAGCACGTTTTGATGGAATGTGTCAAGAATCGAGCTGAGAGACAAGCGCTAGCGACTAAATTAAAAATAAACCTGTATGATGTTGGAGTTGTGCAAAGCATTCTATCAAAACCGAACTCAGAGGCAGCCAGATTGTTAAGTTAGCTAGCGCTAGTGTCTTAGTCTTAGTCTTATAAGTATATCTTGTAAGTTTTTTATGTGATGGTCATTATGGGGCTGACTTATCCGTACTAGGATAAAGCCCCTAAATAAAAGATTTAAAAAAAAAAAAAGAATTTTATTTTGTAATGTTTTGTTGAAAATGATTTTTATGTTTTACTGCATTTAACTGTCTAAAAATAGTTCTGTTGTTAATAAAATGAAATTGTTTATGCTGAATTACTGTGTTTTATTTTATAATTGTGTATCAACTGCAATATGTATGCAGTTATGTCTGTTAATTTGTGAAGTTGTAAATGAATGAATTGTCTGTGTGTAATTCTGTATGTTGTTTCTGAGATTGTGAATTATTTCTGAAAGTTCTGATAAATTGTCTGATTGTGTGTGAACACTGATTAGTGTTCCAGTGATTCTGAAATACTGATTCTGAAAGGTATGTAATATAGAAATAGCTGTATGTGAATTGTTGTCTGATTTGAATCATTTTCTATGATATGAAAACAATTCTGTCTGTCCACTTAAACACTCTGACGATTGTTTAAGTGGTGTGGTTCTTAAAACCAATTCCTAAAACATGATTAATTTGCAAGGAATTCTGAATTTGAAAGTTCTGATTTGAATCATTCTTCTGTGTGAAGAAGAAACAATTCTGTTTATTTGTCTGACCGACTTAAACACTGATGATTGTTTAAGTGGTGTGGTTCTTAAAACCAATTCCTAAAACTTGATGAGTGTTTTAGGAATTCTGAAATTTCTGAAGTTCTGATTTGAATTGTTCTTCTATGTGAAGAAAAAACAATTCTGTTTGTCTGTCCGACTTAAACAATCTGGTGATTGCTAAGCGGTGTGGTTCTTAAAACCATTTCCTAACACTTGTTAGTGTTATTGGAAGTTCTGAATTGTCTGTAAATGTATGAGTTGTCTGAGTGTGTGTGAAAGTGATGATTGTCTTTCTGTTTGTGGTTTCTGAGGTGGTTCTTGTAGATATGCGTAATTCTTAATGTATGAATTATCTGAGTGTGTGTTTAATTGAATGTTTTTGTGTTTGAACTTGTGTTTGTGTATGTGGTTCTGAGGCAGTTCTTGGAGTTTTGAATTGTAGGAGTGTGTGTATGACTGATTGATTTTGTGTTTGTGTATGTGTTTGTGTGTGTGGTTGTGGTTCAGAGGCAGTTCTTGAAGATCTGAATTGTAGGAGTGTATGTGTGACTGATTGATTTTGTGTTTATGCTTGTGTTTGTGTATGTGTGTTTTTGGGTGTGATTTGCATCGTTTTCCTTTGTACAGAAAACAATTCTTTTTCTGTTTACCTGACCGGCTTAAACTCTCTGATGAAGGTTTAAGCGGTGTGGTTAATGTAACCATTTCCTCACATGATTGATGAGGAGTTTGATATACGTTTGAAGGAGAAGAAATGGTTTCTAACTCCCTGAATCTGTGTGTGTTGTCTGAGGTCTGATTGAATAATGTGGTCTGAGTCTTGTTCTGAATGGTCTGATTGGTCAGCGTGTCTGAGATGCAGCCTGTTATCAACCAGCCTAATTTTGTTTCAATTAGAACTGGTTGCTGTTTCTCTAATTCCAATCTTCCAGTACCCATGACTTGCCAGAATATGTCTGCGCCCAACAACAAGTCAATAGGGGCTGGAATGTTAAAGTCTGGGTCTGCCAGTTGTATGCAACTAGGTAAATGTATGTTGTGTTTGTTTATGAATGTCTGTGGTACGGCGTTGGATATTTGATTAATTACCAGACACAATGTGTTTGTGCTGTAATTGTTGTGCTGATTTTATGTGAATGTTAGTGTTTTTTGTTATGTGTGTGGACTGATTGTTAATACTAGTGACTGTGGTGTCCATAGTATTTATGGGTAAACCTAACTTTGAGCACAAGTGCCTAGTAATGTAGCTAGTTGTGCTGCCATTGTCTAGGAGTGCTCGTACTGTGTATGGTTTTCCATGTTTGTCCAAGATTATGACTTGTGCAGTTGATAGTAGTGTTGTTTTGTTCTGTGTGTAGCTGGTGAATGTGACTGATGGTGAATTTTGTGTGTCTGAATATAAAAGTGTATTATGTTTTTTATCACAGTGCTTACATGTCCCTCCTCTGCAAGAGTTGTTGTCATGACCAGGGTGTAAACAGTTGGAACAGATTTTTAATTTCTGAACCTCTCTGATTCTTTGTTCAATGGACATCTGTCTAAATTTTTCACAAGAAAATATTAGATGTTGCTGTTTACAAATAGAACATGTGGGTACTTTTGGTGTGTTCATTTTTGTGAATGACTTTGTGTTTTGTCCCACTTGAGTATCTGATCTGTTGTTATTTTTACTATTTGATTGTTCTAAAACTTCTAATACATCAGCACGATTTTTTAGAAACTTATTCAGGGACTCAAGTGTGGGCATATCTGTGAGTGTATTTTTGTGTTCTTCCCAATATCTTAGTGTGTTGGGGTCAAATTTACTAGACACTAAATGTATGATCAATGTATCCCAGTATTCTGTTTTTTGACCTAAAGTGGCTAATGCGCTGAGGTTTTTCTGAACTGTGTCAAGTAATTGCCTCAAACACACAGAGGATTCTGTTTGAATGTGATTTATGTTAAATAATGCATGAATGTGATTTCCTATCAACTGTCGTTTGTTGTCATATCTTTCACACAACAATCTCCATGCCACGTCAAAGTTGTCACCTGTCATTTCTAATGATTTCATAACTAATAATGCTCTGCCTGATAGTGTGGAACGCAAGTAATGAAACTTCTGTATGTTATCTAATGTGTTGTGACTGGTAATGAGTGATTGAAATGTGTCTCTGTACTCAAGCCAATCATGATGATCACCCGAGAAGTGTGGCAAGTCAATTGTGGGTAGTTTAATAAAAGATTTGGTCCCACCTGAGTTATCTTTGTCTGATTCTGGATCAGTTACCGGCCTGTCGTTGAACTGAATCAGCTGGGAAGCCTGTGCCACTAGCGGATGGTATTCATTTTCAAACTGCTCACTCTCTGGGTCCGGTTCATCAGTGAATTCTGAAATGTCAGCGTTTAATTCTATAAGTGTCTGAATTTCCTGAAACGTTTTGTGTATAGACTTGAAGTCCAATAGTCTGTTTTTTAATTCAATTACTTGAATTTCTGCTAATGACTGAGTGGGCAAAATGATATGAATATATTTTTTGAATAATGTGAGTTTCCTCTTAACAATGCCACGTTGCTTGATTAATTCTGTATTGTCAGGTTCATTTCCTTTAGTGGCCATTGCTGTGAATGAAGGAAACAATGTTGCATAAGAAATGTAAAATATGAGGAGGCAAATGTTGTCACAAATTGTTTGCAAAAGAATAGTGCAATACTTAAATTCTAGCGTGCAGTGCAGTAAGCGGCAGAAAGCAGGGCTTTGCAAAGCATGGGTGCACAGCTAACACGTGGAGGGCGAAGGCCTAGGGCGCATGCACATGCGACCACGTGGTTGATCCCTTCTGAGGCAGGCCGCTGGCAAATTAAGCACGTCTCGGCTGCACGGCAAGTAATTGTGATGCTGTGAAATGATAATAAATGGTGTTAGTATTGTGCAATAAAAGCATGAAAGGTTTTGAGAGATTGACAGTTGACTTAAGTGTGAAATTAATTGTGGTTATTTTCTGAATATTTTTGATTAAATCTGATTGAAATGGATATGTAGGTACTTAGTTTTTCAACATAAGTACTGTGAAGTAATGGGTCTGTGATGTCTGATTCAAATTGCTGATGCAATTTTGAAAAGTCTGATGTGAAATTAGGGAAAAAATTAATTGGTCTGATTATCTGTTATCCTGAGGCTGCGATGCGCCGCGCTGACACCGTCGTAGCTCGTCGACCGTCGATGTCCTCGTCGTGCAGATTTTTCTAGAAGGCCGCCGCTGAGTCCGTTGATTTTCACTGACAGCTGATATGGCGGCGGTCTTGATCACGACGCGTACGCTCGACTTTTTCACCTTCGTAGATGGCGTAGAAGGACCATGTTCGAGCCAGTAATAAATAAAAGGTGTTCTGCAGTGGACTGTATATATATTTTGAAGTAGTACTGGTTCTTTACAATAGTAAAAATGCCCGACAATATTCAGCGCAAGCGATAGTTCTGAGTATGTGTGTTTCGTTGGGCTTCTGATGGCTGACCGATGACGACGCGCGTTCCCGTGCGCAGGCGCCGTAGTGTTGTGACACGATTGTAGTGATGTGAAAAAGGTTGTTACTAATTAATATTAGTAACGTGTCTACGATGTGTCGTAGACATGGACCATTACTTCACAGTACTTATGTTGTCAAACTAAGTACATATTCATATCAATCAGAAATAAGCTAAAATATTCACAAATAACATCATAACGTCACCTCTCAACCTCTCACCTAACCTTTCACATTTCTTTTCAAACTTGCTAAAATCATTTCTCTCATTCACAGCATCACAATAATTGCTTGCCGGGCAGCCGCGACGTGCTTAATTTGCCAGCCACCTGTCTCGGAAGGGAGCACCCACGTGGTCGCATGTGCATGCGCCCTAGGCCTTCGCCCTCCACGTGTTAGCTGTGCACTCAAGCTTTGCACAGCCCTGCTTTCTGCCGCTTACTGCACTGCACGCTAATATAAATATTGCACAATTCTTTTGCAGGAAATTTGTGACAGCATTTGCCTCCTCATATTTTTCATTTCTTGTGCAACATTGTGTTTCCTTCATTCACACAATGGCCACCAAAAGTAACAAACCTGATAATACAGAATTAATTAAACAACGTGGCATTGTTAAGAGGAAACTCACATTATTCAAAAAATATATTCACATCATTTTGCCCACTCAGTCATTAACAGAAATTCAAGTAATTGAATTAAAAAACAGACTGTCAGACTTCAAGCCAATACACAAAACCTTCCAGGAAATTCAGACACTAATAGAATTAAACACTGACATTTCAGAGATCACTGATGAACCGGACCCAGAGAGAGAGCAGTTTGAAAATGAATACCATCTGCTAGTGGCACAGGCTTCCCAGCTGATTCAGTTGAATGACAGGCCGGTAACTGATCCAGAATCAGACAAGGATAACTCAGGTGGGACAAATCATTTATTAAACTACCCACAATTGACTTACCACACTTCTCGGGTGATCATCATGATTGGCTTGAGTACAGAGACACATTTCAATCACTCATCACCAGTCACAATTCATTAGACAACATTCAGAAGTTTCATTACATGCGTTCCTCACTATCAGGCAGAGCATTACTAGTTATAAAATCATTAGAAATGACAGGTGACAACTTTGAGGTGGCATGCAAATTGTTGTGTGAAAGATATGACAACAAACAACAGTTGATAGGAAATCATATTCATGCATTATTCAACATAAATCACATTCAAACAGAATCCTCAGTGTGTTTGAGACAATTACTCGACACAGTTCAGAAAAACCTCAGCGCATTAGCCACTATAGGTGAAAAAACAGAATACTGGGATACATTGATCATACATTTAGTGTCTAGTAAATTCGACCCCAACACATTAAGATTTTGAGAAGAACACAAAAATACACTCTCAGACATGCCCACACTTGAGTGCCTGAATAACCATGTTGTTGGGTGCAGACACATTCTGGCAAGTCATGGGTACTGGAAGATTGAAATTAGGGAAACAGCAACCAGTTCTAAATGAAACAAAATTAGGCTGGTTGATAACAGGCTGCATCACAGACACACAGACCAATCAGACTCAGAACACATTCTTCAACACAATCGGACTTAGGGACTTAGGAACCATTCCTAATCCTTCAGACATATCTCAGACTCCTCAACAATCATGTGAGGAAATGGTTACATTAACCACACCGCTTAAACTGTCACCAGATTGTTTAAGCCGGACAGAAAATCAGACATATAATTGTGTTTTCACCATGCAGAAGCAATTAAAATCAGACCATAAAACACATGCACACAAACAAACAAGGCAACACACTAAGCAGAAACCCCCAAATATCATATCTAGGGATGTTTGTGTGACGATGGTGTGACACACCATCGTCACACAAACATCCACACTTGTGGTTCTCTGGTCCAGGCTTTCTCAGGGATGATAATAGCAGCTGCTGGCCAACATCACCTGGGCATATCAGCAATTGTTCTGACCTCCAAGAACTGCCTCAGAACCACAACCACACACACAAACACAAGCATAAACACAAAACCATTCAGTCATACATTCACTCAAAAAATTCATCCATTCTTCAAGAACTGCCTCAGAACCACAACCACACACACAAACACATACACAAACACAAAATCAGTCAGTCATACACACACTTGGGGAATTCATACACTTTCAATTCAGATCTTCAAGAACCGCCTCAGAACCACAACCACACACAAACACAAGCATAGATTATACACTAATAACTAGAGAAGCCAAAGCCATCAGAAGCCCAACGAAACACACGTACTCAGAACTATCTCTTGCGCTGAATATTGTCGGGCATTTTTACTATTGTAAAGAACCAGTACTACTTCAAAATATATATACAGTCCACTGCAGAACACCTTTTATTTATTACTGGCTCGAACATGGTCCTTCGAGCCGGATCTGAACCAGCGACCTATGGATGGACATGGTAGTAGTAAGACATTACGCGTTTAACCTTGGAAATGTCATAATCGTTGTGGTGATATCGCCATCACATCGTACCGAGTGTTGCAGGTTCGATTCCTACACGAGACTCTGAGTTGTGGAACCGTTTGACTTTTACGGTGTCGTGGTTCCCATGGCATGATCCCACGAATAATCTTCCTTTTAATAGCTTAAAGAAGAAAGACTAAAAAAAATGTGGGTAGTAACGATTTTATTGTGACCTTTGCCGTATTTTAAGTTAGCGTATGGTTGTCTGACTACCACGGTGACCTAGCTATAGCGTAGATATCAAACGGAGGTTTAGAGTTTGATACGCCAGTTAAAAAAAAGCGATTATTTTTATTTCTTTATGCGAGGGTGGCTCGCACTCACGAACCTTGTGATCATATTACTATACTTGCAAATAGATTAATCTTGTCTCGGTCTTACCTTATGGACTGTAATAGTAACGAGAGTGAGCGTACACGCCGACTTTCATTATTCCAAGCAAGTGCATTTGAGTAAAACGTGCTAATTATTGTTCTAGTGCAGTTGTAATATTGGTTTTAGAACCAACACCCAGCTTTGGTTGGTTTTCTGCTAAATCTAGAACAATAAATCCGGTCTAGACTGTCCTTCGCAGGGCAGCGGCGCTAAAGTTGGTAAATTAATCGAAACGTACATACTAAGTTCATAGTGTAAGACTGTGCGGAACTATTGCTTCTGACTGTGCTGATTTTGTGTAGAACAGCTTGTAGCTTTTATTTCTTAAATAGACGTGTGAACTGCAGTGCTGTCTAGACGAGTTCGGTTGGTTGGTTAGTGTAACCTGACCATGGTCAAAAGATATTACTAGCGCCATTATTTTATCGACTCGTGGTGTTGACAATACGTAACTGTTTTCGTTTAAACGTGATCAGAGCTTAAGTAAAAAGTGACACTGTTACTCGTTATAATTCTGAGTTGTAAAGACGATCTCGGTATTGCAATTACACCTGCTTCTGTGTGTGCATAAATTTTTAACATGGCACATTAAAATGTTTCTTACTCTGATTATTAGATGGCACCACAAGTAAAATTAAATTCAATTTTAAAATTTTACGCGTGAAAATTACCTACTGTGTTTTTGAAATTCATGTGATATACTGGGAATTTATATCAAGTGCCCCGAGTTCTCTGGCCAATTACAAGTTAAGCTTAGGACATTTAGGAGTGAAAGTGTTTCTAGTAGAAGCTGTTAAACTCGATTATCAGACGTTGAGTTATCATCGTAGTGCATTACGATAATCAGTTTCAGAGATTTTAATTTTCATTCGTGGCCTGATGGCCGGTGCAGCCTGGTAGCTGGCGCGGCCTGGTGGCCGGCGTGGCCTAGTGGCCGGCGCGGCCTGGAGGCTGGCGTGGCATGGTGGCTGGCGCGGCTTGGAGGCCCGCGCGGCCTGGTGGTTGGCGCGGCCTGGTGGCCGGCGCGGCCTGGTGGTTGGCGCGGCCTGGTGGCCGGCGCGGCCTGGTAGCCGGCGCGGCCTGGTGGCCGGCGCCGCCTGGTGGTGAGTGTGGCGTGTGTGGCGTAACTGTAAGTACGCACTCGACAGGTTGCGAAAAATGCCTGAAGGTCAAAGTACAACTGACGAAATTGAGGTAGAACAAAGTAGTTCTGATATTGAAGAAAGTGTTTAAGTTTACATGATGATCGGATCGGACCGTACCAGAGGCTGACGTGTAGCCGTAGCTCGGTAGAAATCGGCGTCTACTAACTTAATAGTCCGTGAGTAGGCGGTATTGCAGTCAGCTCTGGCGGAGGTCTCGGCGTTCCCATGTGGGGTTCGTAGAAAGTAGAGTAATTGAAGGTTACTGGGCTATGCGTAGCCATGATCACATGTAGAGCTTAAATATTATGGTTTACTTGGTTTGAAAAAATATCTTGAGAGATACCGCGATAGTGAAATGTCAGTTTTACTTTGAGTTTCCTGATTATTGATTTTGATACAAAAACTTTGTGCCAGAGGATCAGAGCAAAACTGACGATCTTGAAGAGAGCAAATTGTGAACCTTAATACTGACGAGACAGTAGAAAACTGGGCTTACATGTTGATTGGTTGTGTGATTAAATGTCCAAGGTCGATTTGTAGCCGTAATAGCCGTAAATCAGTACAAATCGGATTCAATACATCTGTGAAGGCAGTTGTCCGTGAGTAAACGGTAGGCAGACGACTCTCCTGTTTGATTGGTTGTGTGATTCAATGTCAGAGGTTGATTTGTAGCCGCAAATCAGTACAGATCGGATTCAATACAACTGAGAAGGCAGTTATCTGTGAGTACGCGGTAGGCAGGTCAGGTGTTGGGGTTTCGTGGAGGATGCGCAGATAAATGGGTGGCAACCGAATAACTGGTTTAACTCCTGGTTAAGTAACTGGAGGTTACTAATTGGTGGCATTCGAGTGGCTAGTTGAGTGACTGGTTTAATAACTGGAGGTTACTGAATGGTTATGAATCACATGTAGAGCTTTAGTTATTTGATTTGATTATAACGTGAGTCTATGGTAATTGACTGTATTGTCAGTGATGCTCTGAATCCAGCTCCTATAATAGTTAGGAATGTAGGAGGTAATTTTGTAAAAGAAATTTGATTAGAATACTAACAATGTTTTAATTCAACCCTTACCTGGGTGAAGTCAGGAGTGACCGAGCAATGTGATACTGTGCGTGTAAAATTTTGTTACAGATTAACATACAGGGACGTGTGTCTTGTAGGATGGCCGTATCGGAATGATCAGTACGGGACGTCAATTGACTAAGAAACGGAAGTGCGAAGATGGCGCACTTCGACAGAGTCTAGTGACGTTCGCTACAGTTGAAGAGGGGGGATGACGGTTGACGTTCAACGGAGCAACGACAACCATCACTTCTCTTGGAGACTCCGGGCGGACAACAAGTACCTAGAAACTGTCACTCGTTTCGTGTTCAGTAATAGTTATAGTCAGTCTTGTTAAAGGAGACCGGCCAAACTTGGCTTGAAGGTGAACAATCGTCTTAAAAAAAAGTAATTTACTCAATTTTTTTGTTTTAATATATTAAAAATATTGATCGCTATCCAGTAGTAGGAAATAAACACATAATAATTATGGATTTTAAAATACTTTCATTTGATTATAAACGTGTAGGTACTTCAATGGACTATTTGAATGGTTGGGTGTTGCCTTGTAAATAATCGATGGAAAATATCGTTAAAAAGTGTTTAACAAAATCACATTTTAAAGCGATTGGCGAAACCTGAAAGTACGCAGATATTTTTTTATAATTTTTCTATTTTATATATTTTCCAGACGACAGTCATAATTAACGTAAAATAATGATATTATTTAAAAAAATATCAAAATGGTAAAGTATGTTGTGTATTTATTTTCATACTCCAGCAACACTTGACTAACTTGTCAATTCTGTTAGTGTTACCGTCATTAGCTAGCTTTGCGTTCGTTTCGTTTGATCGTACTATGAATTTGAATTTGTGTTCGCTGTTCTTTTTCTACTAGTGCTTTCTAAAATGGACTCCGAATATTCTCCTCATGACGACCATGGCCTTCCTGCGGACCCAGTACCCACTTCGAACGATGACTTGTGCTTGAACAAGAATGCACAGCGGAGAAGACATATTCTCAATCTCGTGGAAGTACGACAAGTAGTGACGTGTACGACAAGTGAATACTTCAATGGATTGCACCGCAAGTGGTATGTATTTGGCATTTCAACAACTTACTCACGTCGATCATTTTTAACAATGTGTTTTATTTTATTATTCAACTGACTTGTACTAAACTTCAAAGAATAATGTTTTCTACTTAGTTTACGCTATTGAAAATTAATATTGTAATTCCAATTTTAAATTGTTCACGCTCAGGCCAAAGTCCCATACATTGTGGTCGGTCTCCTTTGATTTGGTGTGAACTTATAACAAACTGTGATGTGAAGTGTTGAAACCGGCCAAGAATCAAGCAACCCGCCTACATATACATAACTGGTACTGCACGTCAATATTCTGTAAGTGGTTAATATTTCCCCGTCTGGGCGTTCATGCTGAAACCCGCAAGGATCTACTATCCATACAACCAGACATATGAAAATATCAATCAATAAAAACAATAAAATTACGGAAAGTAAAAAATCATCCGTGAAAGCAGGACATAGACAGAGCTGTATCATGATTTAACAACAATAATAGACCCTCGACTAAATATCACCATTGTTACAAAAGCCTCGGCCATATACTGTGTTTACTCTAAACACTCTTTCGATGACAACCAGCTGACATAAACGTTTCAATATTTCACTTCTCCAAGATATACCCCAACAAAATAAATAAAAATAAAAAATAGCACATTATCAATTCACTGGAAGCTTTCACCAAGAAAAGCAAGGAAGCAGTACGTACATAAGAGAGAAAACATTTTCTTAACAATATATCAAAGCTAGACTCAACGTCTATTATGATGTCGAAACAACACATTTAAAACGACGCAAAGTCGCTGTAATAACATGGCACGCAAACAAACATCCTTATTGAGTTGATTCTTGTTGCACCGAGATGGGGACGGGACGACGATCTCATACAGTATCAAAGTAAAAGAAAGAAAGAAACATTCATTTGGGTACAGCACAAAACAGAACAAGTAGAACAACATACAATATTTTAAAAGAACAAAACTGATTATAAAGACACATTCAATACAAATAGAGAAGAATTTGCAGATCAGAAAAAAAAAAAAATGTCGAGTATGTGTCCCAGTGCTGACCAAAAGGGTAGCCAAGTCAGCATTATGTCCAGTACAGCTGATGCATACAGGGCGCTGATATTCTCTTGGCTCCCATTCACCTACCACGGATGCCCAACCAGGTGTCGCGCTCACTCAGTGCAAAACACAAAATAAGTTATGTGTTATATTAGAATATACATATAATACAATATGCAATCATAATTATGCACTCAAATGGCAGACAAAAACAAAATATAAAAGGAAAAAAAAACCACACGCAAATCAATCTCGTTAAAACCTAGGCACGAGAAAAGGCCGCGGGGAAAGAGTAAAATAGGGTTCGACAAGCTTAGACCAAGCCATAGGTATAGTCTCCTTACTTCTTTGTTCTCACCGACGGCGGAAATTTCATTGCGGGCTGTCCACTCTGCGACCTATGTAAACGCTGAGATGCCTTATTATTTTCATTATAAGTATTATAGATGTGGGATAGACTCATCATAGCCAACAATTCTTTAGAATTATTGATACATAAAAATGTACCTAATTGTTTGCATGTTAAATGTTATAGAAATGAATTCTCATATATATTCACAAGACTTAAGAATGTCAGAAGGCAAGGTGAAATCCTGGTCACGAGGACACTACAGCTCATTAAAACTCTTTCAGTTACTTACTTTAATTATATACGTTATCGTAGGAATCGTAACGTATCCGTCACGGATATAACGATTCTCCCACCACCCCACTGCCACCAAGCGTCTGATAAAAGCATCACAAATTAATATTTTTCCAACCATCGACTGGTTCTTTGCATAAATTTCAGTTTATGCGAAGACATTTGTCAATGGATAATGCGGTCGGTAGCAATATTCATGGTAGGAGAGACCGTATATCGTCGCGTGCCTACATCTGGAGGAGAATATGCCGAGTGTTCGATAAATATGATTTAAGGGTACTCGTAGCCTATTTATATTTTGGCAGCCGTTAAAAATGACGGCGTATAGCCTTGATGGGATAATTTATCTATGATTAATGTTCTGTGGCCTACTTTTAGTGGACTAGAGGTTCTGAGTGTTCTCTTTTGCTGGTTTTGTTGTAGCCGTTTCCCGTATTGGAAAGAAACTCTGTTTCTCGGGAGATCTTACAAATATTCAAATAACGGACACAAGTTCACTCCTACTTTACCTAACCAGTCTGAGTAAGTATTGTGCCGTGACGAGTTCGCAACACTTAGCCCAGTGTGAAACTAGGAGGCGACCGTTTAAACTATTCAGATATCTATGCAGTCACCATGGAACTTAAATAAAAATCTACTACGTGGGTCCATGCGGGCGCCGTATATAATAAATACTGGTTCCAAATCTTCTTTCGGCATGTTTACCACGTAGGTACCTTTGTTTCGAGAATCGAATATTTCGGCACTATTGTGAACGCTTGTTTTTTCACACGTAAAACTTCAGTACCTACATCCACGATCAAGGCACTAGCAACCGTGCTAAAATAACGGATAAACGAAACAAATGTTCGTGGTAAATATCCCGAAAGATAATTTAGAAATAGTGTGCGAGGTTAAGATCATCGCTCCATATATACCTGGTGCACCAGAACATTGTGTCGCGCTAGCTATATACTACGAGCTCGGCGAGGTGAAAACGTCCGCCCAGTGATGTTTGCCGATGCACCGCGAACACATGTATGTACATGTACACCGATAATATCATACCAACTTATTCATACAAGCTGTTGTCTATATATTTGGGTAAATGTATATGGACGTGACAGTCGATTGACGAGAATTGTTTGTTGTTATGAAAGACTTGAATACTTTATTTTGCGAAAGCTACTATCTATATAATTTCTTTATCTTTTTTTAATTCGTGGTGAGAATACTTGTAACAACTACGCCCAACTCTATTCGTATCACTTCACATAGCCAATAATAGAGAGCCATCAACGTCTAGCAACGTCGCAAGAAAAGATGGCAAACATTTCTAGCAACGGTAGGTATAGTGACAAAATTATATCTACGGATAGTCGTGGTAAAAATTGGACTGCACTACTTTGGCCAATGTCATTAGCTATTGACCAAAGCAAGGCATATTTTTAAAGATCTTTGCTAACCGTTACATGGCATCAGTATAAGGTTACTGGACTGTAGCAGGAGTTAGCTTGTCAATATTTGTAGTCAACACCCAAATCGGTGGTACACGATACGATGCAATATACATACTATGTACATATTATGTACATATATTGCAGGCAGTGATAGCCGAGTGAAGATACCAACAGACTGCCATGCAGAGGGTATCGGGTTCTATTCCACGGCACGCACCAATGACTTTTCGAAGTTATGTGCGTATTGAATTATTAGTTATCGCTTGTCCCGTGCCTCGGAGAGCACGTTAAGCCGTCGGTCCCGGTTGTCATGAAGATCTTTGACAGTCGTTACAGGGCGTCAGTAACTTCTTAATCAACTGACACTAGTCTAAACCATGAAATATCGCTATTCCTTCGGGTTGCGGAGGTCAGACAGGCAGTCGCTCTGTGGAAAAGCTAATATTCAGCCAAATCCAGTTAGACTAGAAAGCGGACCCCAGATTGAAACTGAGATAACGCTAAGAGTATGATATGTACATAATTATTATGTATATTGAAGGGTCTATATGGTGGGATATATATGGGTGCATATGGTTCCCACCAAGAACTTAGGGTCCCAAGCCAACCTCACCTGCTAGTGGTGCACCTGCCGATCAACGGACGAGGCTCTGGCAATCAAAATATCCCGAAAAGCGGCAATAGGCTCGCCACCTATTACGTGGGATCAAAACACTGGCGAAAAGTGGGCGTTTAATATGCCTCTGCCTTCCCCTTCGTGGAAACAGGCGTGAGTCTATGTATGTATGTATGCTATAAATATATGTTTTTAACATACACATACATACATATCGTCACGCCTTTTATCCCCGAAGGGGTAGGCAGAGGTGTATTTCTACACCCACTTTTCGCCAGATATACTTTAGTCCCACGTAATAAGGGGCGAGCCTATTGCCGTACCGGGCACACTTCCAGACTCCGTGCTGCTACTGAGAATTTCGTGACAGAAAAACCCAATAACACTGCCCGACCCAGGAATCGAACCCGGGACCTCCCGATCCCACGCGCACATTTATGCCGCGAGACCAACGAGGCAGCCGTACAGGGTTTGATGTCGAGTTCTCCGTCTCTACGCAAAGATGTTATTTGCATCGTGTTATCCCTTAGTCGCCTCTTACGACACCCACAAGAAGATAGGGGGTGGTGACACTTGTATTCTATGCCGTCAACCACACGGCGGACCGTGTGTTTTTAACCTAACTGGATTTGGACTTATCCTTCCTATAAAAAGATTTTACTAATAGCAGGTACGTAGCGAGAAATCATTTTGAAATATACAGTATTAAATTATAATCAGTTACTTGAATTGTACGCAAAGTAGATAGATACTTGTATTTACAATATAAGTGGGAACATGTTCTTCAGCCAAAATATATCGAGAGCACTGCTTTGCACAAATCACATACATAGGTAGTGCGTTGCCTCGAATATTGCACATACTAAACCTGACAAGAAACTGAAACTCTCACTCGTATGTAACTGTTTTAGAATATTTAAGCAGTTCTTTACATAAATATATATCTATCGAATATCTGTAACAAAAGGTGAAATAATATTGACTAAGTACGTCTTATGACATCCAATTTCATACTGTTCTATTTCTGTTACTAAGAACAAGGACTAACAGGAAAACGCCCAAAATATTAACAAAACTGTTCCCTTAAAGAAAAAATACTATAATCCACAAGCAATACTGCGTTTATCACCGAACACACTTCCTTACCCTACTCCAGGTATCTCATTATTTTACAAATCTTCGACTTTATAATCCTGGCTTTACGTCCAAGGTATCAGCTGAGATGAGACCTCCGCCATGATTCATGCTCCACCCCATCGCTGTTCATTGTTTATTTTATATTTCCTTCAATTAAGTGGATTCTGTTCACAATTTACATACATACATACTCACGCCTGTTTCCCGGAGGGGTAGGCAGAGACTACGGAACGCCATTTGCAACGATCCTGACATACCTCACTTGCTTCACTCACTCCCATCAAGTTTCTCATGCATGCTCTTCTGTTAAGGGTACTTCTGACTTGTCCTTTTTTCAGGATGTCTCCAATCTGGTCAGAGAACGTCCGCCTAGGTCTTCCCTTTTGTCCTGTTCCATTCACACTTGCCTTATATATCTTCTTTGTCAGTCTATCGTCATCCATCCTCTCCATGTGCCCAAACCATCTTAATATGCCTTTCTCAATGCTTGTCACTACATCTTCTTTTACCCCACACCACTCTCGTATCACACAATTCTTTACTCTGTCGGTCAAAGACACACCACACATACTTCTCAGTGCTCTCATTTCTACAGCATTTATTTTACTTTCAAATCTCTTCTGCCATACCCAACTTTCACTACCATACATAAGGGTAGGCACTAACACGCCTCTATGTACAGCCAAACGTGCCTTTTTGGACACGTTTTGACTGTTCATAAACGCTTTCAGAGCTCCATTTACACTAATACCTGCAATAACTCTCCTTTCAATATCTTCTTCATTCTTACCATCTCTTGTAAGCAACGTACCTAAGTAAACAAACTCATTCACTTGTTCCACTCGCTGTCCATCGATCAAAACATTACAAGCCGTAACGCATTCCTCCTTTTCAAAAACCATAACTTTCGTTTTACTTACATTCACTTTCATTTCTTTCCTCTCTAACGCACCATGCATGATTGCTACCATCTCCTGCAACTCCTCCGCTGAAGATGCAAGTATTACCTGATCATCAGCATAAAGGAGGCATTTGACGAGTAACCCATTCATCCTTAATCCGCAGTCACACTGTTTTAAATCTTGCAAACAACTGTCCATGAAGAGGTTAAACAGCCACGGCCATCCTTGTCTAACACCTTTCTCGATGGTAAACCAGTCAGTGTATGCCCCGTTCACAATTTATATTTATTATAGGCGTTTTCAATTTTCGCGCCGAGCACAGACATTATTACCGGTTATTCTCTGAAATATGCTTGTAACGAAATTCGAACAGGTCAATTATTGACTTGTTTGGATTTGATTGGCATGACGTAGAATTCAGTATGTTCCTCTCTTTGAATATCAGCGAATACATATTGTAGCATATCAATGACTTTCTTTAAACACATATGAAAAACGGGTGTTAGGATTAATTTTACATTACAAAAATGTTCATAGTTTCTTTTTGTGTAGCGGAATTTACTTTCCAAAGAATCGTCGTACCGACAGCCGGATAATAATTTTCAGGGCAAGTACAAACTTTATTTGTGCTATTATACTGAAATGCAGATAGGAATAATAAATAAATTCATATCTTCATTCCTACATTTTAGTTTCAGTATTAAATATATGAACCCTTGGTTACACCCGCGTTACTTGGGGCTTTAGCCTCCACTCTCGTGGTTGATAGCGTGATGTTATATAGCTTGTAGTCTTCCTCGATAAATGGGCTATTCAACACAAAGGTAGTTATTCAAATCTGACCAGTAATTCCTGATATTAGCGCTTTCAACCAAACATAAAAACTCTTCAGCTTTAATATATTAGTATTGTTGACGCCTCGCATGTGCTCCCACTACGCATAGCACACATGCACACGGCAGACCGGCGTAAAGCAGCCAGCGCGGCGCCGCGGCGCGGGAAGGGGCAGGGCTTGGATAACGGTATATTTTTCGAAACGTTTTCGTCTTAAATACCTAAGAAACGATTTGTTTCGTTTACGTTCGAACAGAACGTTATAAAAACGTTTTTGAAGAACAATTATAATTTAAATCGTTTTTGATTAATAAACGTTTTAAAACCGTTTTTTTATATTTTTGGGTTCAACAGGTATTAATATGAAACTACGAATATCACGAATTTCATTCAGTTGATATTTTACGGCCGCGCATTTCTGACATTTTATTTTTTACTTTCATCATTGTAAATGTAATATAAATAAATTTGTTTTTTTCTCTTTCGTCCCATTTTGTGAGCAAGAAACAAATACCCCTTTATGATTAAATCACTCGCAACGCAAGTCACAACACAATCTCGATCAATACGTTAGAAGCGAATTGGAATTACTGATGCAATGAAATCAAAATATAACATAATTAACATACTACGCTAGGCGGAACCCGATCCAATTAAACAAGTTCATGCTTGTCGCCGCACACCGTGCGCGGCTGCGTCCTGCGGAATAAACCGGTTTTTACCCTGCGGAAATAACGTTCTCATTTTGTTTTCGTTCCGAACAAAATGACATACAAAGAACTGTTCAAAACGTTTTAAAAACGTTATTTTAAATAACGTTTCCAAGCCCTGGGGAGGGGGCGACAGAGCTCCACTAGCGCCCAGCTACGGCGAACTACACACACCTTATTGGCATCGGTGAACGTGCTCACGTTCACCTTAAATACCTCAATTAACTTGTATATCCTTTATATAATCAAATAAAGTATCGTTACAAAGTTTGCATCTTTAATTTAAATAAAGTATACATCAAAGTCCACCCGCAAGCAAGACAGTACCTAAGTTCACAACATATGGTCACTTACGATCCGGATTACAGCGCCAAGCGGCTACAAACGGAACATAGAAAATACTGCAAATCGCGGCCATAACGTGGACTTTGCACGGAGCAATAACGGACATCGAATTAAGAAGAAGTCACCTACTACTCGAAGGGCACATTATACAACGTCGTAAGTCCTGGCGGGGAAGTAGCATTACTGTGAGTTCGTTCCAATTGATTTCTTTAGCAGTTCCGTAAACCATTATCCATTTTCGGCATTAATTAGCCCGTTTCAAATCCTTCATTATTTAAATTATACCTATATATACATTTCATAATAGTCCTACCCACTGCATTAGGCTAGAGATTTTTTTTTTTATCTAACGGTTACATTTGTATAGTAACGGTTAAATTTAACGGCCATACTTGAGTAAAATTCTTTAAATTTTCATCAGACCGCCAGGGGCAATGATATTATGATTATGAGTAATATTGTTGACCAGTGGTATTGCGTTGGTTTATAGGTAAAAACACACTCTAAGTTGTTTTATCTTGGCAATTATAGCGCATATTCTTTGCCTATTGGTTTATAGGTGAATACTCATTCTTAATTGTTAGGTACATCCTAACAACAATAGTTACCTAATATTCTTTGACTAAAAGGTCTCAATTTGAAAAAAGTCCCGTTAGCGCGTAGGTAATAACGGCATTCATAGCTCATTCTGTGTTTTTGTATTTCAGTATCGTGGACAGGCCGTGGTCGCAGGCACCTGCCAGCCAAGTCAGCTGTTAGGCTTACCCGTGCGTTGCACTAGCACAGCTTAATAGCTTGCTCGCGTTATATTTTTACGCACGCCCTCGGCTCACCCTCATTATAAAATTTAAGTATAAATTTGCATCAAATACTAAAAGGAGAAATACCAAATACGGCCTGTAGCGGCCAGAAAGTTGTGAATCGTTGAAATTAAACATATAATTTTTTAAATTTATACATCGTTTTCGTTTCTTGATAGAGCTTCGGTGAAAGATTTTAGTTTTTAAAGATTATTGTTTTGAATAGGCTATGGTAATAGCGGATGAATGTTTTATGTTGCCAGCATTAAAAATAAAATGAAGTATGGTAGGCAGAAATTGTTTTAAAGAAATAACATTTTTATTATTATATTAGAAAACAATATCTTTTATTTACTTTATAAATATATTTGTAAAAAGAATCAAGAAGTATATAATTTATTATATATTCCATAATTATTAATCGGTAAAAATCGTTTTGTTTTTTAATCGATAGTATAAATATTTTTTCAAACCATTTGCAACACATTTTTTATCTGTTATGTCATTCGTGTTGCTACTGCGCATCGTGAATATTTTGTTCTGATTTATTGCTGTTTTCGTACGGTTAATTGTAATGTAAGTGAATATAAATTCAATAATATTGATCACTACCTTCTACCCATGCTAAGAATATGCAGCGGTGTTTGTGATTGTGGTTAGTTTTTTTGGACGAGTATAGTACGACGTTCCCTAGTACACAGGTGATTATTCATTATTATTGGCCTCTCTTTATGTAGTTTTTGTTCTATATGACACAAAGACATACCTTTATTTACATCTAGGTATTATATTTATGTTAAAATTCAGTTTTGAGGTACATTTAGTTGTGGAATAATTTCCATTTCAAATATCTCGTATCTTATTTCCACCAAGAGTTATTTTAAAAAAAATTATACAGTGTAATAGAGTAGTCATTTATCTTCAAAACACACATAGTTTCGTGTTTGTCCTTGCCAGGCCCATAATGTATGGCCAAATGGAACATCTCCTTTGATTGTATTTTATTGCCTTTCTTGCTTTAACGTCATTTCATTGAATAATCTTAATCCAAAACATAACCAATTAGACATATTTTAATCATGGAACATAAATCATTACTTAAAAGGCGGGGTAGTTATAAAGCTAAAGAAACTCAATTCAAATCATATTTGGAGATTTTAAAAAGCTGTAATACTTTAAGTACGTTACAAATTAGCGAGTTAAAGTTGCGATTACAAAAAATTGAAGAATTATATTCCGAATTCGATTCAACGCAAACTGACATCGAAAATTTTTTGAAATTCCAGAGGACCAGTACAAGGAACGCGAATCCTTCGAAAGTCAATACTTCGGCGCGATTGCTGTTGCACAGGAGGTGTTGAGTAAGCAGCAGACCTCTGCGGACCCGGACTTTGCGTCGGTTACAGGTTCTGGTACTGTTTCTCGGCATACAGGTGGGCCAAAACTTAAACTTCCGACTATACACCTACCTACCTTTTCGGGTCATTATCATAGCTGGTTAGAATTTCGTGATACGTACACTTCACTCATACATTCCGATGACTCAATACCTAAGATTAGTAAATTTCATTATTTACGCGCTGCAGTAAAGGATAGTGCCGCTTTGGTAATCCGTTCTCTAGACTTCTCAGCCGAAAACTATGACATTGCATGGCAGTTGTTATGTGAACGGTTCGATAATAAAAGGCTTCTTGTAAACAATCACATTCAGGCAATTCTTAATATTGAATCTATTCCAAAGGAATCATTTAAAGCTTTACTTAACCTTAGTGACCTAGTCAATCGCAATTTAAGAGCCTTAAAATTACTTAACCTACCCACTGATAGTTGGGATGTGATTATTATTCATTTAGTATCGAATAAATTAGATGTAGTAACAAAACGAGAATGGGAAATTTATCGCAATGATTTGAAAGATTTACCCTCGCTTAGTGACTTTAATAAATTTCTCAAAAACAGAGCAGATCTATTGGAAACTATTGAGGACGCGCATAGTACAAAACGAAGACATAATGATGTCACGCATTCTAGACAAAAAACATTTACTGTAAATTCTAGGCCTTCAAATGCCAAGCAATCATATCATAGCCCACTGTGTAAAGGTAACCATGCTATCTACCAGTGCTCAGAGTTTAAATCGCTTCCTATTGAAAGTCGTATTCAAAAGGCGAAGTTCTTAAAGTTATGCCTCAACTGCTTGCGTCGAGGTCACTTGGCAAACGCATGTAGAATAGGATCATGTCGAATTTGTAGCAAGTCTCATAACACAATGCTACACCTAAATGAGCCATCCACACAGCATTCAAATCAGTCTGATAGTACAAATACACCTACCAATCCTAGTACCAGTAGTATTGCACTATGCTCAACACAACCAGATATTCAATCACAACCTTCTGCTTGTTTACAAGATAATGTAGTGCTATCAGCCACACATAGTCGATGTTTAGTGTTGCTATCAACGGCTTTAATTCAAGTAAATGATCATTATGGTAAAAAACATACAATTCTCGCTTTATTAGACAATGGAAGCACATCAAGCTTCATTACAAAGAGCTTGTGTGACAAACTTAAACTGTCAACTTATTCAACCTCCACATTGGTCGAAGGATTGAATCGTCAATCTTGTAGCTTATCCAAGCGATGTGATGTAACTATATCGTCACTTGTTAGTTCATATTCTGAAAATATAAGCTGTTTCGTTGTGCCTCACATTACGCAATCGATACCAGCTACACAAGTCAATTACGCAGGGCTAGACATACCTCAAAATATTGTATTAGCCGATCCCACATTCCACACGCCATCTCAAGTAGATATGCTACTTGGAGCAGATTTATTTTGGAGCATACTTTGTTCACATAATATCTCACTAGGTAAAAATAAACCTACATTAAGTGAGACGCAGTTCGGATGGTTGATATCCGGGCCTATACATTCATTACATAACAATACAGTCCACTGCAATCATTCTATTACGCATTATGATAATATGCTTCAGGATCAACTGACCAAGTACTTTGAAATCGAATCAGTCGCCGCGTACAGCCCTATATCCAAAGAGGAACAGGAGTGTGAGCGTCATTTTGTAAACACTACCACACGTGATGACGATGGTCGCTTCGTTGTAACCATTCCATTAAAGGAGTCTCCTCAACGATTGGGTGACTCATATGAACACGCCCTTGCTAGGTTTATATCATTAGAACGTAGGTTCAAGCGAGATCCAGAGTTCAAAAGGCAGTATACTCAGTTCATCCAGGAGTATATCTCATTGGGTCACATAACTGAGAATACCTCTCCTAGTGATGATAAATATCAATATATTATGCCGCATCATGGCGTTTTACGAGAAACTAGTTTAACAACAAAATTACGTGTCGTTTTTGATGCATCTGCGGCAACCACGTCTGGCGTGTCCTTTAATAACCTGCAATTAGTCGGACCCACAGTTCAGAGTGACCTCATAAGTATATTGATTAGATTTCGCCAATTCAAATATGTCGTTACTGCAGATGTAAAAAAAATGTACCGCATGATTAGAGTAAACAAAACCCAGCGTATGCTTCAGCAAATATTGTGGCGGTTTGAACCCCATGAGCAACTTAAACAGTACAAGCTCAACACTATCACATATGGCATGGCCTCATCAGCATTCTTAGCGACTAGATGTTTAGTGCAGTTAGGAAAAGAATGCACTGAAAAACCGATTTCAGACGCCATTATTCAGGGTTTCTATGTTGACGATTATATCTATGGAAATAATGATAGCTCTAAGCTAGTACAAATATGCAGAGGCGTTATAGAGCAATTAAAAAAGGCCCAATTCTCTTTAAGAAAATGGCATTCAAATAATACATCCGTAATTCAGGAGCTCATAGGTGAAAATGACACAGATGAGTATCTCAACTTGAGTGGTAAGGAATACTCAAAGACCCTCGGAATGTTATGGGGTTGTAAATCCGATAAATTGTTATTTTCAGTCAACCTTACACAACATGAACACATAACGAAACGTATAATTTTGTCTACCATGGCACAAATATTTGATCCTTTAGGTCTTATCAACCCTTGTATATTGCAGGCAAAACTCATTTTACAAAGGCTATGGTCTTTGAAAATAGGATGGGATGAAAGGGTTTCGACTGAAATTGCCGTAAGTTGGTGCAATTTAATTAAATCTTTACTTTATATTAATCAAATAAGAATTCCTAGATACGTTATATGTGATCATCCTGTAGCCTGTGAGATACACGCCTTCAGTGATGCATCAACTCAAGCATATAGTGCGTGTGTTTACATTCGATCTGTGACTCATAATGATGAGGTATTGGTTAATTTGATAACCGCAAAAAGCCGCGTTGCTCCTTTGAAGCCTATGACGGTGGCACGGCTTGAATTATGCGGAGCTCTTCTAGCCGCTCGTCTAGCTGATAAGGTTAAATCATCATTAACGTTAAAAATTCACAGCTGTATTTATTGGTGTGACTCAACCATTGTCTTAAGTTGGATCAAATCATCCAAAGCCAACTTGTTGAAACCGTTTGTTTACAATAGAATTCATGAGATAAATTCCTTTACAGAACCATCCACATGGCGATACGTACCTACACGGGTAAACCCTGCTGATATAGGGTCACGGGGAGCGGACGCCAGACAGCTGGAAAAGAGTAGCTTGTGGTGGTCAGGTCCAGAATTTCTTTTAAATCCTAAATCACATTGGCCAGTTCAACCGACTTGCATTAATGAAGGTGATCTGCCCGAAATGAAAGTGCTAAGTCATTTAGGTATCTCAGAATCACAGTCAGTTGAATATTTTAATAAATTTTCTGAATTTTCTAGATTACAACGTATCACAGCTTACGTACAACGTTTCATTCATAACTGTCGCTTTCCAAATAACAACTATAAATGTTATTTAACGTTGAGCAAACTCAATTCAGCACTGATTACATTATGTAAATTATCTCAACAAGCATCGTTTGAACTTGAGTACAGATTGTTAAAAAATAAAAATACTTTGCCATTAAAGAATAAACTAGTAAAGTTTAATCCCTTTTTGGACTCTGATGGCCTCATACGAGTAGGAGGTAGGCTAGTCAATTCACATTACTCATACGACACCAAGCATCCAATATTGTTATACGCATCACACCATATTACAGTACTTATCTTCAAATATTATCATAAATTACTTATTCATGCAGGTCCGCAATTACTACTCGCTAATATTCGCCAAAGGTTTTGGGTGTTGAATGGCAGGAATCTTGCGAGAAAAACTGTGCGTAATTGTGTTACGTGCTGTCGATTTTCAGGCAGAATTATACAGCCGATCATGGGTGTTTTGCCTGGGGAGCGATTGCACGCTGATTATCCCTTTATTAATACCGCGGTAGACTATGCGGGACCTGTAATGAACTTGAACCGAAAAGGTAGAGGAAGCACTTTAGTAAAGGCATACTTATGTATATTTGTCTGTTTGGCTGTCAAAGCAGTACATATAGAGCTTGTAACCGACCTGAGCTCTAAGACCTTTATTGCTGCTTTAAGCAGATTTATTGCCCGCAGAGGAAAACCTGTCAATATCTTCTCTGACAACGGCACGTGCTTTGTAGGAGCGTGTAATGAATTAGCGAAATTCTTAAAATCTAATTCACATTATATAGGTTCTTATGCTTTAGATATGTCCATTAACTTTAAGTTTTCACCTGCTTATAGCCCACATTTCAATGGGTTAGCCGAGGCTGCCGTTAAATCAGTAAAATATCATTTAAAACGTATTCTTGGTCTTGCCAATCTTACTTATGAGGAAATGAATACCGTTCTTGCCGAAATTGAAGCTATTCTAAACTCGAGGCCTTTAACTCCCTTATCTTCTGATCCATCGGATCTAGTAGCCCTCACGCCTTCACATTTTCTCATTGGACGAACATTAACAGTGTTGCCTTCTCCTCAGGTACAAGATGTCGCTAAGTTGTGCACCTTCTCACGTTTCATGAGAACTCAACAACTGAAAGCTCATTTCTGGGCCAGATTTCACAAAGAATACATTTCAGAGCTTCAGATACGACAGAAATGGTGCAAAGATGAAGGACAGCTACGTCTTGGACAAATGGTGCTAGTCAAAGATGACCGATTGCCACCAAACAGATGGTTGCTCGGGCGAGTGTCCAGCGTGTACCCAGGCTCCGACGGCGTAACCAGAGTGGCAGATGTGACGACTGCAACAGGCACCCTTCGGCGCGCCTTCAACAGGCTGTGCCCTTTGCCAGTGACGACGGAATCTGATGGCCCAGCGAACCAAGACTCTTTCTCCTGAGGCGGCAGCATGTTGACGCCTCGCATGTGCTCCCACTACGCATAGCACACATGCACACGGCAGACCGGCGTAAAGCAGCCAGCGCGGCGCCGCGGCGCGAGGAGGGGGCGACAAGGCTCCACTAGCGCCCAGCCACGGCGAAACACACAACTGATCAGCCACCGGAAGCGTGCGCATATTCACCTTAAATACCTTAATTATCTTGTAAACAAAATCAAATATAGTATCGTTACAAAGTTTACATCTTGAATTTAAATAAAGTATACATCAAAGTCCACCCGCAAGCAAGACAGTACCTAAATTCAAAACATAGTGTGTATACTTACGCGGTACTCTTTCATACACAATGGGCTCACACCCCATAAAATACTTTCTTTTAAATAAAAGCGAGTTAGCCTACGAGGTTGCGATTAGAGGTGAGGAGCCGGCTACCTCTGTCCTAGGTCTGCGGAAGCAGCTTTCTAAATTACTGGAAGCCATTCCAGATGATGATATTTTGGAGTCCGGCCTAGCCATCACGGTGGACTTCGAGGGCGCTAGCGCGGCCGTCTCTGAGCTAGCCAAGCGAGTGGATTCGTTATCCCTTTCTTACGACGCGAACCTAGCTAGGAGGTCTACCGCACTGCACAACCACTTATTCCACAGACTCCGTAGGATGGAATGTCCTACGGCGTATTCAAAACGTATTACCGAATTGTGCAGCCGGTTCGACAAGCTCTCGGCGGAGCTGTCCGCCATTGAACAATCAGGTGTTCGCTCAGCTGATGCTGAGGTCCGATCTGCGCCGTCTACCTCGACGCAGGCGGTGTTAGCCCCAGTATTGCATTGCGAGTATTTGAAAGTTAGCGAACTGTCCAAGCTAAAATACGACGGTACGGGATGCGTCCGAGCGTTCCTACAACGCGTAACCGAATTCCAAACCGCGCGTAATCTACCTTCCACTAAAATTTTATCGTATGCCTCCGAAATTTTCACCGGTAACGCACTTCACTGGTACCGCGGCCTAAAAGAATATTTCAATACATGGGAAGAACTCACCACTAAATTAATAGACGATTTCACACCGTACGATTATGACTACCGGTTATTAAATGAAATCCGCCGACGTGCTACCGAAACTATAATAATTTATCTCTCGATAATGAATCAGCTGTTTGCTAGACTGTCACCGTCAAAGCGATTGTCCGAACGCGAAAATTTAGACATTCTATTGCATAACATACGTCCATGCTACTCGCTAGTGCTAGCTCCGTCAATATCTTCAATAGACAGTATAGAAACACTGCAGACGTTATGTTTAAACTACGAACGGATGAAATGTTTGAACTCTCAATTCCGCGAACCGTATTATAGTAACGACACGTTGGCACCAGACCCAGCTTACAGTCACAAACCTAATAACCGAGCGCGTAATAATTCCTTCAATAATTATCCCGATGCCACTATAGAGGGTACGCCCGGAAAACCCGAATACACTGAGAACAACGAACCTAGCAATCCTAAGTCTAAACCTAGCTCTGTCGCTCTAGTCTGCCCGCTCTGCCGTATCAATGATCACTGTTTGAATGAGTGCAAACGCGATCGGTTTGCAATTTGCTTCAGGTGCAGCCGTAGGGATGTGACATTCCCTAACTGCCCGAACTGTAAATCTACGAAACCAAAAATCTAGTTGGTCAGGGTCGGGGCGTGTCAAAGCCTAAATTAGGTTCTACAACCTATTCAACCAATTTTGACAAAGATGATTGGAGAAATTGGCTAAACACTCTAAAAGTGTATTTCTCTAGTTAATCCGTCGCCTCGATCCTGGACAATAAACCTAAAAATGACCTACAGCCCTATGTTAACGTAGGTAACAATTAACAGTTTACCTATTTGTGGATTGCTCGATTCCTGTTCAGCCATTACAATTTTAAGTAACAACTCCCATATGGAGGTACTGACTAAAATCGGGTTAGAAATACAGCAGTGTCACAACACTAATTCCATTCGGTCCGCGGCACAGTGGTTTCGCGCTCTAAGAAGGGCGGTCATAGAGGTTTCGCGCAACGAATGGCTATTGAAATGCATAGTAATACATCTTATTATAGTATTTTTTATTAACTGAGGTAAAAATTAGTAGAAATAAAACAGATTATATCAGAATAATAATAATTCATTCAATTTAAAACTCAGCTATTTCTTGTATAAAATAAAATAATTGAGAAAGGTGAATTACAGCTACTCTGAAACTTAATTGGCATAAATTACTATTACAATAATACCACTTAACTAGTCTCTTACTAATGACAAACACAAATATCCATCAAATAATTACAATTAAATAGTTTTATAGGCACATTCAACAAATCTAAGCAAATCAAATAATTACAATCTAAAGCTTTCTGAACTACTTATAAAATGGTACAGATTTAAAAGGACAATACATTTAACAGGTCAGCTGATAGAGCAGACTTCTTCTTTCGTAGTAATTTCCTTAAACTAGAAATGTATGGATCCGAATTAAGAAGAAGTCTGTGCATCAGATCGGTGTTCGTGACAAGTCGAGACATTTTTCTTGTATTATCTCGCGTAAATCGTTTAATTAATTTATTACACGATTCAGCGGCTTTTTCCGAGAGCTCACCGATAGATAACAAAGCAGAGTAATTCTAACTTCTTAGCTTTTTGTGTCAATATTTTCGATATCTGGCAGCAACTGCGCCAGACTTTTCAAAACTTGACGACATCTGTCTGCTTCAGAACTAGTCTTCTTAATAGACAGCCAAGTGTCGAGTACAAGCAATCTTGTAAAAGAACACTTAAATGTTGTACCTAAAACAAAATACAAATAGTATAGTGTGGATTTTAGAATAATGATATCTCGTAGACACCTTTAACACCTGGCGTAGATCCTAGGTACCACCTACCATCGCAGCATATCGCAGTCAATTTTCTTTTAAATTTAAAATAAAGTTTATTTTAATGTCTTTATATAAAACTGCTTTTCGTCGTTGCGCTTGCCAAACCTGACATGTGCATTTTTTTAAATTTTCGTTTTTTCGCTAGATGTTGCTAGCTATTAAAACCGCATGCTTTGTAAAAACAATCATGTGTGAAATCTATGTAGAAACGGACTTGCCAAACTTTTCATGTGTAATACTTGCTGTGAAAAGTCTGACATGTGAACTCCAAACTACCCTCAAAAACCTGATATGTGAAAGTAATTTCACATATCAGGTTTATGTCACTGACATGTGACAATTTTGTTAGGTTATGTCGTAAAAGTTTAATTTATTATTATGCAATAATAAACAATACCATTACAAAAACATATTTTTTTGCAACCACATGGGTATATTTGTCTTAGGATAATCAGATAAACTTTTGTATAAAACAGTTTTTTTGCGCTCCTGAAAAGTTGTGTAAATGCACATAACAGATTTGGCAAGCGCAACGACGTTTTGTAGGTTATGGTCAGATAGTAGTTAAAAGCTTCAACAAACATAAAGTTAAACATAAAAATAATCTTTTACTTTCATTGGCGTAGCACCGATTTAAAAAAAAAAACACATGAATTAAAATGAAAGAAAATGCTTAAAATATACTTTACATACCTTCAACTTGAATATCCATTGTAAAACATCCGGTAACAAACAAGTTATTCTTTAAAAACAAGTGTCACTAAAAAGACTAAATATCACGCGCTAAATACGTTAGCGAGCGGACTTGTAATGCGTTCACGTTAGATGCACAAAACCATAATTAGGAAAAAACAAAATGAAATTATTTGTGTACCCTCATATAGTGTGATAAATAGTGAGTAATTAAGTGAGGTATCGTCTCGTAATTCAAACATCGCTATTGGTACCGGATGACCTACTACGGAACCACTGTGCGCGGGTGGAAATATATTGTTGCCGCGCGGTTTTATCAACTTACCCACTACTTTTAATAATCAAACCCACTTATTGAAAGCTTATATTATTCCAGAAGTTACAAGTAATTTAATTTTAGGCATCGATTTCTGGAAACTATTTAAATTACTGCCTAACCATATCGCATCCGTATGCATGTCTAAAACATTGCCGTGTAGTGTGTTACGTGAAAATAAGCTAAGTAACACGAATGTATTGCAATCTTTTAGTGAGTTGAGTGAGTCACAACAAAGAACGGCTAAGTTAATTATAAAGCAATACGAGTCGATTTCTACTGAAAAAACCGGGTTAGGACGAACTCACTTAATAGAACATGCAATAGACACTGGCGATTCTGCGCCGATACGCCAAAGATATTATAGGTTACCGCCGGCGAAATTAAAAATAATTATTGACGAATTAGACGAAATGCTTGCATTGGGAGTGGTAGAAAAATGCGAAAGTCCGTGGTCGTCACCGATTTTACTAACGCCTAAGAAGGACGGTAAACTAAGGTTTTGTTTAGATAGTCGGAAACTTAATTCTATTACTAAAAAAGACGCGTACAAACAACCTTACGTATCCGAAATTTTAGACAACCTTAGGAACGCTAGATATCTAAGTAGTATAGACTTATCTAAGTCCTTTTGGCAGACGCCTCTTCGCGAATGTGATCGTGATAAGACTGCGTTCAATGTGCCTACTAGAGGAACATTTAGATTTGTGACTATGCCGTTTGGTTTAACGAATGCGCCTGCGACACAACAGCGTTTGGTGGATCACTTGTTTACGAACAGTCCTGAGTTCGAAAACTCTGTATTCGTTTTTTTAGATGATATCGTGCTTATATCGCCATATTTTAATGCTCATGTGTCACTATTAAATAAAGTATACGAAAAATTAAAATCGGCCAACCTTACCATTAACTTAGAAAAATCTACATTCTTCCGTGATGAATTGAAGTACTTGGGCTACGTAGTAAATTCTAAAGGATTACAAGTAGACCCATGTAAGGTGGAAGCCATTCTTCAATATGCTACGCCTAAGAATAAAAAAGAAGTCAAAAGGTTCTTAGGCATTGCATCATGGTATCGGCAATTTATACCTAATTTTAGTACTATTGCCGGCCCTTTGAACAAACTTACCTCTACCGGTAAGAAAGCCGCACCATTTCAGTGGTCGGTGGAAGCTGATGACTCGTTTTGTAAACTAAAACAATTGTTAAACTCCGCACCAATATTATCGTGTCCCGATTACGAGAAACCTTTTCAAGTTTATACAGATGCGAGTGCGAGTGGCATCGGTGGGTTGCTTACACAAGAAATAGATGGCATGGAACTACCAATCGCTTACATGAGTAGGTCAGTAAATGCACAGGAACAAAACTACAGTATAACAGAACGGGAGACATTAGCAGTTCTAACAGCCCTCGAATATTGGCGCTGTTATTTAGATAACGGGTTAAAGTTTGTTGTGTATACTGACCATTTTGCACTGAAATGGTTCCGAAACTTGAGCAACCCGACTGGTAGATTAGCTCGGTGGTCGGTTTGTCTGTCATCCTTTAACTTCGAAATAAAGCATCGGCGCGGCGCAGATAATATTATAGCCGATGCGTTATCACGATCCCTACCTGTAAAAATAATTAACGCGAATAATAATAACGTGAATGACCCTATTGTTGACACTGATCAATGGTATTCAGCCACCTACAATGGTTGTTTATCTTCGCCTAATGACTATCCAGACTATTCTATTAAAAATAATATATTGTATCGTTTGATAAAATCTAGGTGTGTGCTACGTAAGGAGTTCGAATGAAAAGAAGTACTACCTTCTTCTGATCGAAATAATGCCATATAAGAGAACCATGCCGAACCCACTTCGGGATATTTCGGTATATTTAAAACTTACAAGCGCTTAGCACTGCGTTACTATTGGCCCAAAATGCGCCGTGACGTGGTAAAGTTCATAAATTCTTGTGACACTTGTATCGCGCACAAACATCAGAAACATGCACCATTGGGAACCATGGGACGACCCAAAATGTGTTTACGACCCTTCCAAACCATTAGTGTAGATTTGGTGGGGCCATTACCCGTCACAAGAAAACAAAACGCCTACATCTTTGTTGTAACTTGTTGTTTTAGTAAATACTGTCTACTTTTTCCTATCAGGCGCGCAACTGCTGAAATAATAACTAATATTTTGGAAGAAAAAATATTTTTAGTTCATGGTATACCATCTACAATTATATTGGACAATGGTAAACAGTTTGTAAGTGCTACTTTAAAAGCTATGTTGCGCAAGTACAAAATCCCTAATCTTCATTATACTCCTAAATATTCCCCACATGTGAATACGGTCGAACGCTATAATAAAACCATTGGTTCTACCTTAGCGGCGTTTGTAGGAAATGACCAGAGATTATGGGACACTCTCCTAGCTAAGGTGCAGTTTGCATTAAATACTGCAGTTAATGAAGTCACGGGCTATACACCTAGTTTTTTAGTCTATGGACGTGAATTAGTTCCATGCGGCTCACACTATGTCGACACGTACGCTGATGATATAGTATACATACCTAGGAACGATTACGCAGAAAACATAGGTCACTTATCAGGCATATTTGAGGCCGGCACCGCTACTCTACACTAACCTACTACCACTACTCTATTCTATACCGCTATATCTATAATTATACATTCTACGTGTATCCTGATCCCAGCAGCTGGGTAAGTCACTACATTTACTGCGATAGCGTACTGCCCATCTCTCTACCTGCTAGCTGAGGCCGGCTGACACCGCCTGCCTGACTCTATTGGTTGTAGCTTTCCTAATGCTGTTTCCCTTCAGGTTCCAGGTTCACCTTAAGACTCCGGCTACGCTTCTAGACCGCTACACTTTCCTGCATCGCCTTCGGCGTCACCTCTGCCGAAGAGTCTGGCCTGCCCTGCTCATCGTACTCGCACCGCCGGCGTCTGCCAGCTGAACCAACGGCCTGCGAGGACCTACCGCTACGCGCAGCCTTCGAGCAGCCTGCCTACACACTACCGGAGGGAACAGCGAGACTGCAGCCTTAGTATTCAGGCCAGTGTCGTGTTGTTGGTCGGTCATACTCGTGCAAGGGAAGTGAGATAATACTCGGCAATAAACGCATCTAGAACCTCTTTTCTGCGTTTTAATACCAGAACCCGTTACATATGTATCTGGTCGATTAAATATCTTAAAGCCTTAAAAGATTTCTTTTGTATAGGGTTAATAGATACCAATGAATGTAAATGATTGTTTTTGAGAATGTTTTCATTGTTGTACCTGTCACATAAAGCCTTCCATGCATACTCATAACCTTTAGCGGTAAACTCAATCAATCGTATTACTGTACTGGCACTGCCTGATAGAGAATTTCTTAAATAATGAAATTTGTTGATAGTTGCTATGGAATTATTATCATTTACAAGAGACTTAAAAGTGTCTCTGAATTCAAGCCACTTGCTATAATTGCCGTCAAATATGGGCAAGTTGATTGTTGGAAACTCAATTGAATTTGAATTATTACGGCAACTACTGGAAGTGGATTCATTACCATCCTTGAAACTGACTCAATAATTTCCTGGGCTAGAGCTATTTGAGTCTAAAATTCTGACTCAGTGATGTCTCTTTCCACCAGTTGTTCTTCTAGATTGGAAGAAAGTTCTTCTATTTCTATTTGCACCGAATCAAACTTAGACAGTAATTCTTGGATTTGAGACAATCTTAATGTGATTTCTCTAATATCAAGACTAGACGGAGAGTTATTATGTTTAAAATGTTTTAAATAAATTTTAAATATTGTCAATCGACTCCGTATGCTACCACGTTTACGGATGAGCGATTTTAGAGTACTTTCCTCACTGTCAGACATAAGGAATAAAATATGAATTGATTAGGTTGACCAACAATGAGCTAAGATTATAATAAATTGTGCAAATCCACCGGTATACGATCCAGTCGCCAACAGCACAGCCACGCAGCAGCCGCCGAGCTCGCCGACAGCAACGAACCGCGTCCGCAGACCACAGCCTCACGCTGCCGTCGAACCCGCCAACCGCACTGAAGTCTGCCGCGGAGCACGAGGACTCAAGCGCAGGCAGTCGCCGATCGATATCAGTTCGATCGATAGTTGAAATAGTCGGAGATACACGTGTAAGAACTACGTAGCAATATTATGCACAACAAGATGGCGGCGGTTATGTACTCGGGAATGTTCTCGAAAGTTCGATACTAGTTTTAAGGAATCGAATAAATAATACGGCAAACGTTAATTATTTGTTATTGCGTTGAGGCAAGCGTTAATGAATAGGTTTATAGGTTGCCTAGAAGTGGCTATTACCTATGCTTTGTCCTAGCGTTACACCTAATTAATATGCACACGGGCAAGTAGCATGAAACACAAAAAGTTATTGCGCTGAGACAAGCGTTAATGAATAGGTTTATAGGTTGCCTAGAAGTGGCTATTACCTATGTTTTATCCTAGCGTTACACCTAATTAATATGCACACGGGCGAGTAGCATGTAACACAAAAGTTATTGCGCTGAGACAAGCGTTAATGAATAGGTTTGTAGGTTGCCTAGAAGTGGCTATTACCTATGCTTTATCCTAGCGTTACACCTAATTAATATGCACACGGGCGAGTAGCATGAAACACAAAAAGGCGTGCTTAGAAATAAGTATATGCGTGCTCTGTACAGGTAAACAGGTTGTGAATATACGGTAGGCACGCGTAGTAGAAAGATGCCATCCCCCAAAGCTTAAAGCAGCCAGACACACCCACACGACAAACAGAGTTCAAACAGTCGGGAATAGGTAAATAATGGAATTAGGAACGGGCTTACTTCCTTTATGATGGTCAGTGTTGAAGTCACCGACGCAGCAGAGTTCACGTGCTTCCACAGGTAGGTATTCTTCGCACGACGCGACGCGATGTGTCTTGAATGCCGGCGAAGTTCCCACGAAGTAGGTATCCCGTAGAGGATCACGACGTCGCCAACGTTCGCCGATGTCCTCCCTCGCTAGATCTTCACGCGACGCCGACGGCTAACAGGCAGGCAGGAACTTGGTCCCCAACAAGATGGCCGCGTGGCTGACGCAATTCTAGCGATTTTCTATGTTCGGCGATGACTTGATGTGTCGGGTCCTGTCACGGTCGCCACTTGTTGGCGATAAAATGAAAGGCCGACGTTGTTTGAAGTTAAATGTGTATATTACTTTAAATATTTTTTTTTTATTTTATTTTATTCAGGATCTCCAACAAAGAATATACACTTTAATTTACACGGTTGATTGCACATAGGGTATGATTTGTGTACTCCTTCATTTAAAGGAGACCACAGCATGCAAAGAAATTTAAAGAAATTAAATATTATAGAGATTGACAGAATTACTTGTAAGTAGTACAATATTGTAACCCGGTGCGTGGCGCGTGCGCCGCTAGGCGAGATTGAAGTGCAAGTGCGTGAGTGGGGCCCGCTCTCACCGCTCTGGGCTCGCTGCGTCGCCGCTCGCTCCCCGTCCCCGCGTTCCGCGCCCCGAATGGCGCGATGTGACGTAGGACAAAACTTTGAACACGTAGGTGGCGTGTACAGGGCTTGTCATTTGCAGCGTCTAGCAGCAAGCTAACGTTATTGCAATGTGTTGTATTAGTACCTAAATAATAGTTACATAGTGCAGCTGCTGAAGTAAAAACAACTGAAAGAACAAAATGTCTTTTAACACTTTGAAGAGCATTGGCCATCTGTTATTATAGGCGTTATGATACTAAATCATTTATTGGGCCTCGTTTGGTATCCTTTAAAGTACTAAAATAACTTTAATTTTAAAGACAACCCTTTTTTTAAAAAGGCAACATCCGCAGAAGCACTATTTCCTGTGTCGCGGGAGGCAAAGAAATATTCAATCAACGGACACAAAAAACAGCCAATTTGTGGATCACACAAAGTGTTGTCTCGTGTGGGAATGGAACCTCAACACTAGACGCAGTCGGGCGGCGAGATGGCCGTTTAGCTACGCCTATCTTGATTGCTTACATGATATTTCGAAATCGATGGCACACGATGCAATAGTCAAAAAAATAAATCAAAGTAGTCTATCTGACTAAATACGTGTAATGAGCATATAAAGATTCACAGCGAAAATGAATATGATATCAAAAAATATTCAACAATGAATCTTACTAAATATATAATTATGGGCACAAATTAATATGTAATGATTATAGTGTTACGAAAATGTTAATAATATTTAAGATTGATATTTAAATAACTATTTGTGAACACAGAACTGAGAACTTCACTACTTTAGAATATTAGACACTGTATCGACTGCTTCACTGTTTTATAAAGATTGGGTATTTAATTTATCGCTTAATTATTAAGATAACTCCAGAAACTTTCAAAGTAAAATCAATTAGTATTAAATAACATTATTCTGACACTTATTTTTATGTTTACGGTAATAAATAACATGCGCTTATATTTACATCCTGTTGATTGCGCCATCTGTTGACCGAATGTTGTAAAGCAGCGTTTGGTTATTAAATAAATTTGTTATTCGTGTAAAATAAATCATTTGGTGTTGTGCAAAATTCATTACAATATTAATGTTGATTTTTGATCTATATTTTATAATTAATTGTACAGTAATTTCAATTATATGTTGAAAAGGAAGTGGCAGTGGTTAAACATTAAGTGTAATGACGGTTAGTTATAAAAAGGACTGTAGCTCACATTTTAATTCGATTCTGTGCTAGAAATTGTCTGAAAATAAACCAAGTAATATTACGTGAGTGTTTTTATTATAATGGAGTCTGGACACGATAACCCTGACGTATCGCCGAGAGCAGCGGTGGGATAAACGCCCCCTAAGAGACTTCGGGATCTACGGTTGGCGCGAGAGTGATGGGTCTCTTGGCTTAGCCGCCATTACCAATGATGACCTGAAGACTGATGCGACAAGCGCTTGGAAGCCGTGTTTGGCGCTAGTCAACCCTGATCGGAGACCACACGGTGTGTAGGAGTTAAGGCGAGCACGTCTACACTTCACGTGAGGCCACGTGCGAGCGAGAGCGACAGAGCGACTACGACGGGGTGCACGCACCGGGGTGTGCTGTGGCGTGAACGCTGTTCTGCTCAGAGTTCTACCAGAGGTTGCAGATGCGGGTTGTTGATTCACTGACCAGAGGTATTTATCCCGAGCTGATTTGATAAGAGTTTTTGAGAAACATCCTAATTTTATAAATTATGGTGCTTACACGATTACCTACTGTCCCCGTAAGGATTACCAGATAAACATTATACAGTCAAAATTACGAACGGTACACCCCAAATAGAACTTATAGGTAACTATTGTTTATCCACGTTTGGTACATAGCGGCGCTACTGTGCTTATAGTCATGTTATGCCGTCGGCTGGGGCTCTTGTCTGTTTATTAATCGTTAGGCCATGTCGGAAACTCTCTGTAAAACTTACTTAGGTATCTACACAAGAAAGATAAAATAGCTTTGTTGTTATGTGGTTCTACTAATGTAATTATTGGTAAAGAACGGTATAACTGCCCTTTTCAAGTTGAAGCTCTGATATAGATCCATTGTATAAATTACCTGATTTGCTTTCAGATTAAATAAGCTAATTGATGAGCTGAATATGAATTCAATTAGTAGTCAATAGGTTATCTCAATAGTAAAACATTAAAAGGAATCAAAACATTATTTATAGCCCTTGGTTACACATTACATAAGGCTAAGTAACTGCATTACTTATGGCTAGTGCTCACTACGCAATTATATGAAGCCTCTCTTGATAAATGACTATCCACCACAAAAATAATTATTTGCATAAAACCAGTAGTTTCACAGATAAGTGCATTCAACAAAACAAATTTCAGTTTTGTTATATTAGTACAGATATATATTAAAAAGGTAGATTTAAAAATAAATTTGTGTTACACATTTTTTAAATCTAATATGTCTAAAGTTACAAAATAGGTTTTATTATATATTTGTGGACTCTGTAGGTGCCTACATGATTTCATTTTAACATTATGTTGAAATTGTTACTGTCAACTTGCAGCTCAAGTTAAATTCATATAATAAGACACGGGAACCCAACATATCTTAATATTTGTCGCTTAATTTTATACCTGTATAGAATGATTAGTTCCGACCATGATAAGTCCTTGCTTAACCCGAACTACTGAAGCTAGAAACATGAGATCTGAACGGTAGATTTCTTTATGGACATATGCACTCACTTAGGTTTTATAAAAGTCCATCTCTAATCATTTTAGGTTGAAAGTCTTAAGGCAGGTGACTGCTAATCTTTTATAAATAACAAGCCTTAGTGTTATACTCGGTAAATACAATTTATTTTAGTTGTGAATTCATTTGCTAAGTTAGTTGCATCTATATTCAAGATGACAACCAGTGATAAACCAATAAAATTTAGTGCCAACCTTATTGCTTAGCTCTTGTGGGATACAAGACAGATAGGAATATGATTATTAGGATAATGACAAGTGGATGTAAAGAACATGATGTGAAAATCCATATTATCTCTTTTCCCATTTAGCAGTATTTATTCTTGGCAAATAAAAGTAATCTAAGTCAGTTGTGATTAGTCAGTTTAAATTTATTATTCAGATAAGTAAACCATTATTAATTGTGTATGAATAAATAAGAATTACATTAGCTCCACATGTTAACAGTTTAAAATAAATATAAACATTATTTAGAAAATTCCCTTAAATATAAAGTCAAATAAAACGATTAATATAAACTCACCACCATATTAACTATACAAACTGAGTGGAATCATTTTTAGAAATAAGACTGCACTACTCTTGCTTTGTAATATTGGTAGGTTGTAAATTTCTCTTTTATGGCTCAGTTGGCAAACAGTTCAACAATTTCACAGCTTGCACTATGCCTAAAAATATTCAATATTGGATTAAACATGTTCTTACATGAGTAATAATTATAGCACTAGTATTTTCGAAATCCTTGGATCTGCATGGTTTGAAATCATTTCATATTTATCATCAACAGTCCGACTGCTCACGGCTGAACATAGGCCTCTCTTTGTTCTTGCCATTTTGTTTTCCTGTTTGATGTAGATAAAACTAATTTTAACCCCCACTTTTCTGTTTTTAACAGTATTTGAAATAGAAATATTATTTGTGATAGGTTAAGTTGATTATATCGACTTAGTAACGTTTAGTTTAGTCTATTGTAAATTTTGACTATGGTCACACTGAACTGTCATTCACTTCCGTTTCAAAAAATTTGTCTTGCGCTCACGCAGTCTTGAATTCTTGCGTTTTTGGATTGAAATAAATTGATCGCCTTTTGGAAAGCTCGTCTTAGTAGCATCGCGAATTGTTTGTGTTTTGTGATAAAAGATAAACATTTGTATCATATTGAACATTGCAAAAATTGTGTGAATCCGGTGTCGACGTCCACGTGCCATCGTGCCTTGAAGAGTTGAAGACGTTGCGTTTGCAGCCTAATCGCTAAGTATTTAGATAATTCACCTGCTAATATTGGCCAATTTTAGATCTGTGTGTATTTCTAACTTAGCTCCACTCAAGCCTGACATCCAGTGAAGATTCGGTAAGAAAATTTTATTAAAATATTGATAGTTGTAATTCACTGTGTAACGCAGTGCATTGTGTCTAGATCCTTGCCTTGTCGTCGTCAGGCAGATGTATTACAACTTTCACTGCGCACTCTGAACGATTTCCTGCCTGCCTACGGCAACTCTAGACAAATATATTACGTTTTATCTATTTTATCAAGACTGCAAAATATTGGTATCCTGATAACTTTATATTTGATTATCTAAAATGGCACTGTCAGACAGAACCTGAGAAAATTCAGTGTCTTTTGTATTTTACCTTATGCGTAAAATATAGGCTCCAACACTGTTGTAGCTAAGATAACTATAGACCAATGCACAGGTTGAACATGCCTGATATATAGATATAGCTTAATAGACCGGACCACTTTGTAAGAGTAGAATTTTATTTCATCTACAGTTACGAAGGTTCATGGAACTAATATTTGGGTGGGAAATGTTGCCCACCACCTGTCTTTTGAATGTTGCAGGTTGATGATGACATCCTAGCAGATGACTTGACCTTAGTGTGAAGAGAGGATGGACGAGCGGTCCTTTACTGATTAATATGTATGGATGACGGTGGCCCACCCTTTTGACGTCAGTGGTTTTGTGTGTGGGCTACGCGCACACATGCGGCATGAGTGCTGTACTGAGCTGGAGTCAAGCATTGTTTGCTAACCTTTGTTGCTGATCAACATCAACAACTGTATGAGCAGCTTGACCGTATGGGCTGAGGATTTGTCAGATACCGATTTACCGGGGGGGTCCTCTACCTCCTCCACTGTCGTTGTTGGACCTATGTAATTGCATTGTATTGATATAACTGATCATGACGAACGATGATGATTATTTTATGTATATGCATTGATGTGATTATGAGGCAAATTTTGCATTTATGTGTTTGAGTAAAATTTTATTTTTCCCATCCAACATCCTTCCCGAAACGCTGGCTGGCCACCATGCGTATCCTTGATCCTGGTCTTGTCGGCTAGATCCCGTGATGGGTGATGCCGTGTGTTGGCTAGAACCCGTGATGGGTGATGCCGTGTGTTGGCTAGAACCCGTGATGGGTGATGCCGTGTGTTGGCTAGATCCCGTGATGGGTGATGCCGTGTGTTGGCTAGATCCCGTGATGGGTGATGCCGCGTGGGCTAGATCGACCCTATGTGGGTGATGCCGTTTGTGGGCTCGATCCCTATGTGGGTGATGCCTGTGTGCACTAGATCCCTATGTCGGTGATGCCGTGAGTTGGCTTAGCCATGGGTGAAGCCTTGTTAGTTAGATGCCGTGATGGGTGACGCATGCCACAGGCTAAGATCCTATGACTAGGTTAAGCCTTGTAAATAACTTTTAGTTCATTCTATATAAACGCTTATTTATGTAATTTTTATATTAAATATTTTTGTTTGTTATGTTGTTTATTCTGTAACCGTTAAATAATCAGCGCGAGGAGCGCGCTGGATCAGAATGGCCGTATGGGCGCAAATTAATATATAATGACTATATTGTTACGAAAATGTTAATAATATTTAAGATTGATATTTAAATAACTATTTGTGAACACAGAACTGAGAACTTCACTACTTTAGAATATTAGACACTGTATCGACTGCTTCACTGTTTTATAAAGATTGGGTATTTAATTTATCGCTTAATTATTAAGATAACTCCAGAAACTTTCAAAGTTAAATCAATTAGTATTAAATAACATTATTCTGACACTTATTTTTATGTTTACGGTAATAAATAACATGCGCTTATATTTACATTCTGTTGATAGCGCCATCTGTTGGCCGAATGTTGTAAAACAGCGTTTGGTTATTAAAATAAATTTGTTATTCGTGTAAAATAAATCATTTGGTGTTGTGCAAAATTCATTACAATATTAATGTTGATTTTTTATTTATATTTTATAATTAATTGTACAGTAATTTCAATTATATGTTGAAAAGGAAGTGGCAGTTGTTAAACATTAAGTGTAATGACGGTTAGTTTATAAAAAGGACTGTAGCTCACATTTTAATTCAATTCTGTGCTAGAAATCGTCTGAAAATAAACCAAGTAATATTAAGTGAGTGTTTTTATTATAATGGAGTCTGACACGATAATCCTGGCGTATCGCCGACATATACCTTCTTACCAATACTTCAGTTCAATCTCAGTTTTCATCAAAATCTTTCACCAAGCCGCAAGGTTACCCACTAACCGCAGAAAACTATTTAATAATCAAACTTTCAGAACTCTCTCACGAATCAATATCCTTCTTTTGAACTTGAGATGAGACGAAGTTGACCTACTGACAGTTTCCCTTCGTTTCGCCTTCAAAAAAGTTATTATAGCATCTGAAAGAAAAATATAACCAACACACAACCGCGTCGAGCTTATACAGTTTTTATAACTTTTTTGGCTCATTAAATACACATTCGTTAGCTACAAGTTCATCAAAAGAATTATACAAATCGTTACGATACTTTTACATATTATTGGGAACAAAGAAATTTCGGGATCTTTGTATAAATTTGGTTCAGGTATTACTTTGTCTTGCGTTCAGATTTGTCGTGTTTTTGGTATTGTTCTGGAAAATTCAATAGAGACATTAGTATGCTATGCATTAAGTCTTTAATGTTATAACTAATACTTCGGCTATGTCACTGTACGTGTGTTTAGAGACACAGACACTTATGTAAAGAAGAATGTTCTTTCTAAGCCAGAATACAAGTTAGTAAAATTATGTGTACTCTACTGAGAAGACAAGTCATCATCCTCTTATCGACATCCCAGTTTCAACCTGGGGTCCGCTTTCTAGTCTAACCGGATTTGGCTGAATATTAGCTTTTCCACGGAGCGACTTCCTGTCTGACCTCCGCAACCCGAAGGTATAGCGATATTCCAGGGTTTAAACTAGTGTCAGTTTATATAGAAGGTACGGACGCCCTGTAACGACTGTCAAAGATCTTCATGACAACCGGGACCGACGGCTTAACGTGCTCTCCGAGGCACGGGACAAGCGATAATTAACAATTCAATACGCACATAACTCCGAAAAGTCATTGGTGCGCGCCGTGGATTCGAACCCGATACCCTCTGCATGGCAGTCTGTTAGTATATCCACTCAGCTATCGCTGCCTTTGTACTCTACTGAGAAGTAAGAACAAATAATATGTGTTCTTAGAAGAGGTGTCACAGATGACATTTTCATACGCCTAGGTTTAAAAATAGAACATAATCATGTTTGCACAGCAAAAACCTAGTATACTGTCTAGTAAACATAGAACAATACGGATGAATACATGATATAAACAGTTTGTGACAATATACTAGTATCAAAACAAACACACTTAAGGCATTATAGGACGTGAACAATAATTGCTCATTTCGTCTTTGAAGCTCTGTTCACAAAGTTCGAATCAAATCAATAACAGAAATTGCTATTACAGTAGATTTAACTTTCACTTTCTGATCTTGAATCTATCGCAGCTGACTTCTCAAACTAGGAGAGAACCCTCTCGATATAATTTATCGTTAATGGTATTATTTTTCAATGTCGCGGGAACTTTGCAAGGCTGCTTAGTCTGACCTACCTACGATTGTCGCGATCCTTATTCAGGTCATTTGTGATTTCTTAATTAGTTTCAGCTAGTTATTTCTATTTCATTAAGTTATTTTCATCTCAATGTTTACAGTTTGCAAATTGTAGATATTACTTTAAGACGAATATGAAAAATATTTGCATAACTAATAAAGAAATGAATTTTGTCCCATATAGTAAAAACTAATCCCTTGTTTTAAATTGTCTTTCGGGATATATACCACGTACCTTAAGGTACGTAAGGTGCGTAGGGTACAGGTATATCCCAAAAAGACAATTTAAAACAAGTTTAAATGACCACGAAAGTTTAAAAACTAATCCCTTACTGTTACTCGTATGTAAGTTTGTTTACTTTAGCTACTTACCTATACCTATTCGTATGTATGTTTTAGGATTTGGTTTGTCTATACGAAATCTGGAGTAAAGTATGCTGTAAAACATTCAAGTACCTATGTAACCCTAAAATTTACATTTAAGTGAAATATTTTAATACCAGCACGGCTATAAAACTACCACTGACGTCATTTATCGATAAACTGGCCAAGTACATGATGTAAGGTTCCGTAGAAGCCCTTACTTTATATCGTAAGGATACAATAAGCACTCGATCACAATATTCATTTTGCTTTTTAATCGCCTTGCCTCCGCTTTTGGAATAAAGTGATAAAATACATACATACATAGTCTCACGCCTATAGCCCCGAAGAGGTAGGCAGAGGTGTATTTCTACACCCACTTTTCGCCAGATATACTTTAGTCCCACTACGTAATAAGGGGCGAGCCTATTGCCGTACCGGGCACATTTCCAGACTCCGTGCTGCTACTGAGAATTTTGTGACAGAAAAACCCAATAACACTGCCCGACCCAGGAATCGAACCCGGGACCTCCCGATCCCAAACGCACATTTATGCCACGAGACCAACGAGGCAGTCGTATAGGGTTTGATGTCGAGTTTTCCGTCTCTACGCAAAGCTGGTATTTGCATCGTGTTATCCCTTACTCGCCTCATACAACACCCACGGGAAGATAGGAGGTGGCGACACTTGTATTCTATGCCGTCAACCACACGGCTAAATAACCATTTTTTTTTGTATAATCCCGTTAAAAGTAATACAGATCATAATTATTGTAATGCATGCAAATACACTTATGTGACAGCCAACTAATTATGGCTGCCTATCCCAAAAAGCTCTTTTTAAATTTCAGTACCTAGATGACCAAGCTGTGCTCTGTATTTTTTATTATGGTGTTTGAAATAGAAATAGTTTTATGATAGGTCAAGTCGATTATATCGATTTAGTAACGTTTAGTTTAGTCTATTGAAAATTTCTGACTATGGTTACACTGAACTGTCATCTTCCGCTTGCCTTGAAAAATTAACACGTTGTCGTCTCGTAAAATCATCGCCTTTTTAAAAGCACATGTTTAAACCAGCTTCGCGAATTTTATTGTGAAATCTTATAAATTGCCGCTATTTGATTTACCCGGCAAAAGTTGAGTTGAACATTGTCATTTGTAAAACTGTAATTGTGAATCCTGTGAACGTGCATCGTGCTCTCGTGTTAAGACGGAGAGGACATCAAGTTAGAAGGAACAGCTAAGTGGATAATTCATTCAATCTATCGTGGCCACCTTAGTTTTGTTTGTTTTTCCCTAACTCAGTTCCAGGCCTGACATCAGTGAAGATACAGGTAATTGTACATTATAATTTGTCATCGCTGAGAATCTCAGCAATATATGTCAGACATTTGATTGCTTTAGAACAACTGGATGAATATAAATTAGCTTCCACTGTGCCTACAAACAATTCCCAGTCTGTCTACTGCAACTCTAGACATATGGTAAAAAATATTCCTAGCTAGATCGATTTATCGTCTCCGAAACGCCCTTCGCTACGCCCCATGAAACTTACCAAAAATCTTTGTAACCATTTCTGAGATTCAGATTAGATATATAATTATATATACTTACCAGAATTTCTTCGTCTAAAGATATTTAAAAGATCGATAAGGACCATGGGCGGAATCGTCCCCACCCATCAACAGAAGTGAAATGTAGCTCAATCGACACATCTTGGCAAGATGATATTTTTTTACTATGGCGACGTTGCCCAAATGCATGGGGTTTTCATAGTAATTAACGTTTAAACATATTTTTCGTTTACGCATTATTGACGATTAATTGTAAAATACCTACTCATTTATCTATTGTAGGAAGTTGTGGTACATTCTACCACATTCACACAACACCATCTAGTCCCAAACTAAGCAGAAGCTTGTAATATGGGTACTAGATAATTGAAAAACATACATATATACTTCTTTTTTGTAAATACATACATATTATATATAGAAACACCCAGACCAAGACAAACATCCATGTTCATGCACACAAATGTTTGACTTGAGTAGAAATTGAACCCGCGACCTTCGGCGTAGCAGTAGCTTACTCTCCCGCGGCACCAACCGGTCGTCAATATAGTATATAAAAATAAACCAGTAATATTAACACTCTATTACTATTGTTATTTGTCTACTATGAGCATTTTAAAAATGAATATTAGAAGACAATGAATTTAATATGATGCATTCATTTATATTCGTTATGTTCTAATTTTTCTTTAGCCTGTACTGTCCCACTGCTGGGCAAAGGCCTCCTCCAGATCTTTCCACGCTCTCTTGTCGCCTGCAATCTCAAGCCAACTCTTATGGTAGGCGTCTAGGTCATCTCGCCACCATTTTCGGGGCCGACCCCGGCGACGACCATTTTCTGCACCCACAGTGTCGAGATTTTGGCCCAACGATCCTGATGTATATGGCTGACATGGCCCGCCCAGTTCCATTTAAGGCTAGCAGCCTTTTTCCCACATCTTCAACTTTAGTTTTTTTATTTTCGTATTATTCGTTCATAATCATTTAAATGTAAGTATATGGTTAAAAATACATAATTTTTATTTTGTATCGTTACTAAATTATGTTTTGTGCTATAATACAACCATAATTTTCAAATAACTTAAACGTGTAAATTGAAAATATAGGTTAATTAATAATAATAAATTGTTTTTTTTATTGATATATCCCATGGATTTAAGTGAAAAAAAGGATTTTATTCAAACAGTGGATACTTAAGGTACACATTGGCATCAGTTCCATGTGTGTTGGTATATGGGGATGGAGCCCATACATTTTTGCCCATAGTCCTTTGCATAATAAATACGTGTCCTTACAATGCGATGTTTATGTGCAAATATGTGATAGCCAGCCATTACGCAGGCAATGTGGCGGAAAGAGTATTGTTTGGACTCAAATGGCCTCTCACATTTCCGTATGCCATTGACATTTTGCTTGCAGATTTTTGTTGTCCCAATCAATCATACAAACAACCTACTATTGTTGTTTGGAATGGTTGTATTGCTAACAATCTTTGTTTCTTATTTGTCGTAGTATCTCTCTTTCAGAACTATCAATATTTGCTTATGCCGTGGTTTGTTGAGGTTGCTAGCTTTGGAGAGGTGTTTTATTTTGCTGAGACTGACTTGAAAATAAAAAAAAAACACTTAAAAATGGTTACACGCTCTGATATTGCTATGAATATTTAATTTTGGTCAAAAATCACATCGACAAACTTTACTCTAAAGATTAGCAAAAGCGCAGTAAGTACTTAAACAGTCCGTGCAGTCAAAGTAAAACCGAACCGATAATTAATTGCTATCAAAACAGTCCCTGCAATCGAATTAGCATACACTCGAGACAAATACCATTAAAGGCAGTTTAAATTCCAGCAGTAAAAATGTTTCTCCCACTTTACTCATACGAAACCTCTCATTTTCCACTCGCCATCAAAAAATCCTAGAAAAACCTCCACGTTCGAGGTTACAAAAGCCGGAGAATCATTGTTTTCATTTGCCTTTATTTTTCTATCGAGCACATACTTTTAGCTGCACTACCAAGCCACATAGAAAAACAAACAAACTGCACATGAAAACAAATCTTATTTTTGCTGTTCTAAGGCTCAAAATTCAGTGTGCAGATATTTCTCACACATAAGCGACATTAACAATAGAGCGCTGCCTCGCATTGAACAATGCGGTTGACGCGCAAACGCGCGTCAAGGTGGCACAATGCCGCGCGATGTCGCGATATCTACAGTCCTTCCCCTATAGAGTACAGATATGTCAAGGATTAAACATTGCACCTACGTATAACGTGCAATTAACAATGATAATTCCAGAGTGTATGTTTACTTTATGCATTTATTTTGAACTCGGTGTATTTGTTTACATAACTGATTGTAGATTAATGTGAAGGTTTTGGTTCTTTTTCAGAAAATATTGCTTTGCTGTAGCAGCTCAGAATCTGACACATTTTTGGATTGTGGCAATAATGTTTCATTACATCTTATGTCATTAAAACGTAACTGATGATTATGATATGTCTATTGTCTTTCCCTTTGAATTTGTTAGATAAATATACGAGTACACAACACAACACCCTATATTTCCTCACTCTCAACGACAGTAATCCTTCATGACAGGCAATGGCCTGGATATCAGGTCAACTGCCTAAAGTGATTGCCGAGGTTTGATAGGGTAAGACCGACTTTCTGACTCATGAACAATTTTTGACAGGGAAGCTAAGAATAGAATAGAATAAGAATAGAATAAGTTTCTATTTGCATTGATTGTAGGCACATGAAGTAGCGATGTTAACAATTGTTGTGATCCTTATACAATCTACCTTAACTAGGCATGCAAACTTTATGATTACAAATTATAAAATAAATATTATAATTTGTTCCATCTTGCTGTTGCTTCTCTTTCTCCATCCTCTTGGAAGAAAGGATGGAGTGAGTAGCTGTGTCTGTAGCATTTTATTAGCAGCCTGAAACGCAATAGTATTGGTGTTTAACTGTACATCGATAGTTTGTAAGAGTGATACAGCTCCTTATTAGGCGGCCCATATATTCTGTAGCCACGTAGTTAGTCGTAACATCTAAATTAACAGCTATATAAATATACCATAATTATTATAAACTGTCCCATTGCTAGTCACTTTTTTATCACAATAAGAAGGGCAAGTCCATAGTCTAGCACGCTGGCAGAAAGGGTTGACAGACTTCGCATTCTTACGAGAACATTATGGCGGACTCTCAGACATGCAGGATGACTCATGATGTATTCATTCACCGTATATGGATATATCCGCTTGCTTGCTCCGCGCCGCAACCCACGCCGGCCCCTCTGCCCGGCCACTTGAAAGCGATAACGATCAAATGCCCGCGCGTTTTTATCGCCTCGGCGCGCGGGTCGGGTTCCACACAATCGGTCCTTGTGACTCAATTTGTTTTGAAAGGTTGTCAAGTGTTATATTATTTATGTTTGTTATGAAACTAACTATACAATGTTATCTTTGTTTATTTAGATTACGACTCTGGTGTCGAGTGATGCTCGTTTGAAATCGAGATAGCGCGTTTTAGAGCTCGCTTTGTATTTATAAGTTCATACCTCAAAACTTAAAGCGGTGACATATCGTTTTTAATATTTAATTACGTTACTTATATATTAGATAATAAGATAAAAAAAAATACGTTTGTTTATACATATTTATGAATTACAGGCCTCTGATTCCAAACAATTACCTGGCGCCGCGTGGCGTAATTTATGTTAAATTTGATAAGGCCATATAATGCACAAATAACAGTTTTAAACATACAAATAAATAAACACTAAATAAGTCGTCTCATATTCTTTTAAAACAAAAAGAAATCATACGGATAGCATTCACCACTTCTGAGTAATATGAACATTTCTGAAACAATTCCCATGCTCTCAGTAAAATCACTGTTGCGCGCCAAAATCTACTTAAGGTCTCGAAAAAAGTCAAATCTTATATTTCATGCTGGAATTATTATATATACGTGTTAGTTATTTACAAACCTTGATAAACACAATAGATCTTAAAGAATAAAACTAAATTTAACAGAAAAAACAGCACAAATACACTCACACATTCCGCACATTCCGCACCGATTCAACACTCAAAGACAACATTGACAACGAACGTTCTTTTTTATTTAATTTCTCTATGGAGTCGAAATTCGACTGGGATTAGTATGACGGGAAATTTAACGTAGAAACGAGATACATAATACAAACTAAGCCCTAGAGCGACAGAGACGAGTATATTTCACTCTTTCGACCGCGGGAGCCATGTCATATACAGTATGACACGGGCAAAGAAGACTGAGATGCGATGTTATATGCCATATAACACGGGCAATTTAGTGTTTGTATTTTGTTATATGCCATATAACACGGGCAAGCAAGCGGATATAAAATGAAATACTCACATAACAATGTTAGGACATAAAATGTAATTTCAGTACTCATTTTACAGATTTTGAATATGTTAGTAGTAGAATAGTACTTAACGGCCTCTTTGATTAAAATTTCAACAATTTATAAGCTCAAGTACATCATCATTCAATTCAAAGGCCTGGAAAGAGAAGTTAAATTAAAGCACGTAGTAATGATTTATCTTTCGTAAATGTGAATCATTTTCGAATAATACAAGCCTTCGCCCTTGGCTTCACCCGCGAGGATGTTGGTAATCGCGGTAAAAAGCCTATGGCACTCTCCAGCCTCCTATGTCCAAAAATCCTACTATTCTTTATAAAGTATATGACAAACAAACGCTCAAACACTTTAGAATTTGCTGCACGGTTGGCGTAGTGGTTTAAGCGGCCGCCTCGCTGCTTGACACTGCGCCGAGTGTAGTGGGTTCGATTCCCACACGAGACAACACTTTGTGTGATTCATAAATTGTTGTTTCGAGTCTGGATGTTCATTGCATCCGTTGGTTGTATGTTTGTAAAGTCCCCCGCGATAGAGGATTTATTCATAGAGTTGTCTTTTTAAAATTAAATTAAAAAAATAAATTTATCATATTATGACTATGGCTCATATAGTTGGTATTTTGATTTATAAGGTATAATTACTCCATAATCTTTCTCACGAAATATAAGTGTATAATAATCTGAATAAAAGCTTCCCAATGATTTTGTTGTAACTAGCCAAACTGAGTATTGTGTTATGCTTTCTGTCAATATACTGACTGTTCGTCGGGTCCTGTTGAAAGGGCGGGCGCACGCAATCCGTCCTATTTTTCGCGTCGAGGGCCTTAATCAAGCCGTATGAGCCTAATGTCTTTCATTACCTAAACGATGGAACGTTTTCCGGCTTCCATGTATTCAGTGATTTCAGAATTCTCTACGGTAGGCTCTGGTCAAACTCGCCAACAATAGGATAAATAAGGATATACCTACCTACATATTTTCAATAGATTCTTGCAGTCGTGGATCAAACAATTATGCGAATGAAGAAAATATTATAATGTTATATTGAATTTATTAGTGTAAAACTAAACTGATAATAGAAATGCAACGGTGGCTCTACAAGCGCATATTGCTAGAAGTCTGTATGACTTATACAAAAAAATAACCGAAACAAACTCCCATATCATCATCATCAGCCTTCAACAGTCCACTGCTGGACCAGGCCTCTCGTTTGAAAGGAGGAATTGGCCTACTATACCACACTGGCCAAACGGGTTGGTATAGGGTTTGTATCAAGTTTTCCTTCTGTTGTGCTGTTCTCTTCATAATATGCTCCCTCTGTCAGCTCTTACGACATCCATGGGATAATATTGTGTGGTGACATTTCGTATTCTTAATCCGTCACCACACGGACAACTCCCATGTACCTAATGTTTATAAATCTTCATACATCAATCTTTATCTACAGTCCTCGCATTTGCAGTCGAACGCAAGACTGGCATGCTGAACGGTCGCATTCGAAATCATAATGGCGATGAGCGATCCGTCGGATTATTCTGTACCGCGGCCGTTACATGCCGTAGATAGTTACGCTGAATGCACATACCCATCCTGGATGTAAGTTCATAATTGAGTGCGATAGGTGGTGCTGTTGTATCGGCAGCTATAGCCTAGTGGAGATACTAACGGTCTGCCATGCAGCTTGTTCAAATCCGCGCGTGCACCCGCAGTTTTTCTAAGTTATGTGCGTATTAAATTGTTAATATTTGCTTGACCCGTGGCTCAGAAGGCGCGTTATGTTGTCGGCCTCAGATGTCATGAAGATCTTTGACAGATTTTACGAGACGTCGGTACCCTTGAATGTACTATCAATGGTCTGATCCAGGAACATCGCTATCCACTTAGATGGCAGTTACTCGGTGTAAAAGTCCATATTCTGTCAAATATGGTTAGCACGCTTTTTGGCCGGTATCAATGCTTCAAAGTTCTATGTGGGCACAGCTGGGTCTCCTTGCAATGAAAACACACTGAGTACAATACACTGAGTTTATTTCAGGACACAAAGTAGGTTATCTTCACAATTACAGTCTAACATGGTAACACTTCCACTAAGTCTTATAACGGACCGAGGTCAGATTCGCCGAGAGGCTCGCCGCTTCGTGCCAGAATATCCTTCCTCGCCAGACGAGTTCTCACAAACACTTGTCAAGCGCCGCCCCACCAACGTACCGCAATACGTCACTCAGAGGTCACCAGGTGGCAGCATTTCGAGTCGTTTAGCGACTATACTAATGATCGCATCTGACAAATATAACAGCACTTTTCGTTTTTTTCGATATTTTGATAGTGATAGATTGTCAGGCATCGTCAAACGATATTTCGTTCCAATTTCCAATTATTGACTTTCTGTACGTACGAGGCCTTGTGGGACAATTTTCAGTCATTGTTTTATGTTTCATATCATATTTTTCTAGTTTAAATTTACTTCGCTTGCCACAATAATACACCTGCTTCATAATATTGATTTTGTCTTGTGTCTTATATTATTATTTGCCTTAGAGTTCGAGATCCGCTTGATGCCGTGGACTATAAAACATATGTTTGTATATTTATGAAATAAGATTTTGATAAATCTAGCTCGATATACAATCCAAGGATATTTAATTTATTTTATACAAAAAGTGATAAAACAGCAAAAACAAGATAATATTTAGCAAAACTTATCATAATTTAACACCAAAGTTTGACTAACGTATTCACTGATTGCACTTTTTGCTATTGAATAACTTATTTAAATACTATACCAATAACTTTATAAACAAACTCTTTATTCATTCTGTATGTTAAAATCAAAACACAAACACACTTTGTATTCCAAGTGGACGCTGCGCATAACTCTTTGATATACTAAACTGGTATTTACATTAGTTTATTCGTTCAGCAACAGAATATAAAGTAAAAAAAGATCTGAAGTTAAAAGTCGCGAATTTGATCCCAATTTGTGATACGCACGAAACACAGAGTCGTGTAGTTAGTGAAACTTTCTTGAAGGAAACTTCACAATATCGAATTCTGCGAAGTTTAACTATTTAACAAATTAAAATTCGAAAAGCGATCTCTTTAGACGATGTCACCATTTTAGTTGAGACGAGGTCAACTAAACAAACTGTACCAGAATTGTAAATTGAAATAAAAGATGAATAGACGCCGTAGTGATAAAGATTACATTCATGTACAATCAAACAAGTCGGCGCTGGACCAGTTTGAAAAAAAAATCCCTTGGCTCGCTCATAGAGTCGAGGAACACTAGAAACTGGTTTTCTATACGAGTGTCAATGTGCGTTTAAAGTAGCACTGGAAGCAAAGATGTTTTGCTGAGTGATTCTCGCCCTTATGGTGGTCTAGCGGGAAGTTGTTCGACTGTACCTATATAATATACGAAACGGGTAAAATGACACCAAAAGAATCGTGGCACAAAACTCCTTGAAACAAATAATTATAGCTTTCTATAACAGAACTAGCGCGGTGATGCATACAGTGTGTAAAAAGACCCTTAACGAAAATTTAAATCCTATATTTTAACAATTACATTTATTTTCATTAACAAATTGCAAACATTTCTTACTTGGGCACTTTGCCTGGGAAATTACTGGTACAGAAAATATTGAGGCTCAGTTACCATAATTTTTTCCTACTTAGGTACGAAATCGATGCATTTCTCGCGCCAATTTGTTCTATAGATTTCCCATGCATCCATATATAGGTAGGTATCTCGAGCATTGCACGCGCGCGCTTTACATTGCGGCTTATAAAATTTACCTACTTAAAAAAATAGTTTCCCTGATATTATTTTTGCTTAGTATGAATTGGCTTGATGTGCAAAACGAGTAAACTTCGACTCAGTCTTTTGACATCCCTATATATGAAGGAATAAGAATCTCTATAGACAGTAGAATAGCAATGAAGTCACAGTTTATAATCTCGTCTTGTTCGATTACATTACAAATTAATACTTAAACTAATTAAGTGGATATCAAAATTCATTTCAGAAGAAGCGAAATTTGAATAAACAAATTGCTACTTGCGATCGCTTTGATGTCCAAGCGAATGATTTATTCAATAGCTCACGTTCTCACAAATAAAACTAAATAAGTCCATGATTTTTTATAACGCCATCATGATTCTATTTATGTAATATAGTAACTATGTTCTTAGAAAGTAATTTAGTTTATTTTATTTCAAAATTGTATGCTTTTGTTGTTTTAAAAAATTTGGTTATGTGTATTTTGAGAATGGCTCAATACCTCAATATATCAATCATGTATTTATATTTCGCAATGTATAGTTGAGATCGTTGTGTTGACATGTGTCCTGAAATGAAGGTATTCCATTAATATGATGACCAATCATAATTTTTTGTATTTATGGGTCAAGTCCAGATAACACATTTTTCTACCTGCCTTAAGTACCTACCTTCTAAAGTCAGTAGATATTTTCTTGATACACACGCCTCAATATAAATAACTTTTCGGGAATAGCCAATATGACAATTTCAGAGACAGTAATCACCACGTTGCAGCGTCGATAAACAATGTCAGACAAATATATTATTGCCCAGACCGAAATATTTCTAAATATTTCAATATCAGAAAATGATCTTCAAAATGCTTCTTATAGTAGATACCTACCGCGACAAAAGATATCTCATAAACTAAAGCTCAATTACAAAGTACCTCTCATCATGCGAAATGAGAAAGATCACTATGATCAGTGTATTTCTTCCACGTAGCCATTCGCAGAGTGTTCCAACTAATTTTCTGCTTTGTGGCGACGCCGAAGAGTGCCACCTATTATTAAGAAATTATAGATTAGATTCCCTATCTTAGCCTGTTCGTCGTGGGTGAAATGGGAAAAGTTGGTACTAATCAAAACGTGCCATCTTTTGATGACGAATTAAAGAATACTAGGGGAATTTGCAAAGTTAATTTTTTGTCTCGCTTTAGGAAAATTTGCATAAGCAAACATGTGTTTCAGTTATCTGTCGGAGATGATAATAAAGAATATGTGCGTGCCAGTTTCGTTCACAGAAAATTATATAACATTTTACTATTAAGTTAAAATACAAATTATTTATAAAATCTATGTGTCTATTTGTTTATAGATTGCAAAATAGTACGTAAATATTCATATTTTATTCTGAAGATTAATTCAATGAAATAACATCATTGAATTAATGGATCAATAATTTTATGACTTTTGTGGGTTATACGATCGGTGTGGCGACTGCTGTGGTCTTTGAGCTACTGATTTTTGATCGGTGTATTGTACTGCTAAAAACTTCAATTATTAAAATTTATATTCTGTTGTAAAATTTTGAAACAGCATGTCACCGTATTTTGGACGGCATTGTATGAAAGCAGTTTCATCTGAAAGTCATAGCTTTTTAAAGTACTTTTTAATTTTCACTTCGATAGACCTTTATTTTCTTTTCTTTTTTTTTGCCGCAACCGCATGAAAAATGGGCACTGACTCATAGGTCTTTGGTTTAAAAACCTTTTTAATAAAATAATACCTTAAACTCTGTTTTATCTTCACATACGTATCTATTTAGTTAACCCTTACTAATTATGAGATGATTATCAATTGTGTAGACACGTGCAATCAACAGGATGTCACAGACATTTTGGTTGGTAATTATAACTTAATTAAATTAGTGTCAGCTAGACGTTTGGCTTGTAATTGATTTAGCGAGGCAATAATCTAATGGTTATATAATTCACCTACCACTATTTGGTGATGGAGTATTGTTGATATACCCGATAATATGATATTACGAGACACGTCATCTTGTATCTTGAATGCTTGGTCATGAGTTTTAATCCTACTTAATTGTACGATCGTCGACAAGCCACTCTAAACACAATTATTAAGATAAGCTGAGTACTAATTAGAATTAATTATTAGCATCTAAAGAGAAACGCAAATTTCTTGTAATTATTATTATTAACGGACAAGTAGCTGTTGAGTTAGATAGATAATTAAACCAAATAACAAAAAAAATATCCTGACTGCTTCAGGAACAAGAATAATTCGACATTGACGTTCTTTGAATTATTTGTCTATCTTTATCATATCATACAGGAATTCAGCATCACCTAATATCTACAAAAATCATAAAATAATCATACGTACTACCGCGTTTATTTACGGTATTATTTAGAAATGGTTTTGGAATTGTAATGGTGTGAAATGACGATGACTGCCATCTTAAATACACACGCAGACGAGTGCTTCTCTGAACTACGACGTTGAAACGAGCCAATATGTTTAGCTTGGTCCTGATTTTCGTCATTAGCTATGAGGGTTTGTAATGTCTCGATAGCCTCAAGCCTGGGGCTAGTGATAGCCAAAATTAGCAAGGATACCGTGACTTCGACATAAGACGTCCCAAGACCCAAACACCATTACACATCCCGAAAGCAACTCAGCGGCTATCCATCGAGACAGCTCCTAGACAAGGAAATTTTTGCCTGTATTTTTGCCTGTATTTTGTCGGTCAGTCAGTTAGTAACGCAATTATTTTATGTACAGATATTCCTCAACATAATCGGTATTCCTAAGCTAGTATTCTGTCATATCTGTTTAAACTAGAAAACGCACTTTGGAGTCCAAGTTAGGAAAGAGGACGATTTAGGAGTTGATAGTCTTGGATGCAATTGACATAACGCAATGGCTATGATGAGCCGGTATTCTACTAAATCTTTGTCGAGATGATCAATTAATACGTTATTTCTCTTCCATGAGAGAGAATAGAGGAAGTTCAAGTTCTATCCTCTTCTTAAATGAGTTGTTTACTACACATCATCAGCCCTTTATACTGTCCCACTGTGCTGGGCACGGGACTCTGCTCACTATGAAAAGGTTTAGGCCATAGTCTACCACGCTGGCCAAGTGTGGGTTGGCAGATTTTACATGTCTTTCGAGAACATTTTGGAGAACTTTCAGACATGCCGGTTAAATCACGATGTTTTCCTTCATCGATAAGCAAGCGATGATTGACAATTTAATACGCACTTAACTTCGAAAAGTCATTGGTGCATGCCGTGGATTCGAACCCAACACCCTCTGCGTAGCAGTCTGTCAGTCTCTCCACTCAGCTATCACTGCTTTTATTTTCCATATTAAAAAAGGATATTGTAATAAATAATCATTTACGATTTTATACTCTTCAGTAAAATACAGAAATATCTTTTTATATCATAACAACACCAGAAATTGTATAACGTTTGATATAATCTTATGATATACAGGAAGAATACAAAAGGTATTGAATTTGGCAAGCACCATGGCCGTGATCGATTTTAAACTTTCGCGATTTGTATACATCATACAATATTATTTAGCGGGTCTTAGTCGCGATAATTTATTTATTTCAAGGCATAAATACCTCTGTTATTCTCCTACGTTTCTACCGGCTTGCAACGGTTGTGGTCGCGGAGGGACTGATGTCAGCTCAGCGCCGTCCTTGTGAAGCGCGGGTTTCGGCAGCTACCCTCACTTGTTTTGTATTTTTGATATTTTTAGTTCTATCCGCACTGTCGGTACCTCGACACACTACACTTATGACGTCTACACACTGATGAGATGTGTTACTGCGGCGTTGTTTGCATTTGTTGATAACTGGGTTCCAAGTGGTCGATAGTCTGTATCCGTCCTCCCGGTTGAAATTTCTATGTTTTTTGATTTCAACCGCTTCACGTACTATCCTGGAGTAATAGTGGCGATCGGTGGATAAGACTCGTGGTTGATGTAATTCTATCCAGTGGTTTGGTCCAGATTCCAGCAAATGCTCAGCTATGGCAGATTTATTAATTTGTCGATTTTTGACAGCTGTGATATGTTCTTTGACCCTTTCAGCGATCGTTCGTTTGGTCTGTCCGATATAGGAACTACCACAACTGCAATCGACCTTGTAGACGCCTGGTGTTTGTAGAGGAATTACGTCCTTTGGGGTACGCAGATTGTGTGCTACCTTGGAGAGGGGACTATATACAGTCTTGATGGAGTATTTCTGTAGTACTGTTCCAACTTTGTCCGTCACTCCCTTGATATAAGGCATGTAAGCCGGCACTCTGCTTACTTCAGGTT